>CAWUFW010004149.1:1200000-1615643 GCA_963921515.1 Calotriton arnoldi
AACTTTCTAAAACTGAATACCAACAAAACTGAAATCTGAATTACTGGCAGAAGCAGGGAGTGTTGCAAGGACTTTTTTACCTGGTGTGTCTGCCTTTTCTCCTGCCCCAAGGCACAGTCCCTGGGTATTTTCTTGGACCAAGTAGTTATTAGCATGCCCAAGTAAACACATTTCTAGTTTTTGTATTCTACGTCTTTCTATGATGTGCTCTTCCTATTCTTCTGCTATAGCTTAATGTCTCGGATGTTACTGCCTACGTGTTGTCTAAATTTGAATAATGTAACAGCTTATATCTGGGCCTACCAGCTATTGACTTATTGAAACTACAGAGAGTCCAAAACTCTGAGGTGTACCTAATCTTGCAGCTAAACATGTTTTACCATGTCTTCCATGCTTTCAGAGGCTTACATTGACTTTCTGTTGAGCAGCCATTTCCGTTCAAGTGCTGAAATAGACAATGTCTATTATAATCTTGAGCAGTTTTGTCTGAGCAGTCTTCTTCATCCATTCTTTCCTACTAGAACCTTTTGCTCTGAAGCCAACTTGTTACTTCAAGTTCCTTTAGACAAATAGTCCTGGAACCGTTGTCACTCATTTAATTTTTCTTTGTCCTAAACCATGGAACTAAATATCACTGCAATTGAGGCTGAACAGTTTTTCACTTTTAGTAAGGCCTTGAAGAAAAATGTTGTCCAACTAAGTATTTTTCTGTTCAGGTTTCTTAGGAGATTTCTGTATTCTTTAACATAAAGAAGTGGGTCCTGCATATGTTGCACTTGAAAAGAAATAAAATCAATTAATCAAAATAAATAAAAGTATTAAAATTCAGCACATTTAAGTTAAATTAGCTACTTCAATATTATTTATGTTACCTTGTGAGGCACATATCTCCAATGAGGTGAACCAAATCTTCTTGAAGTACATGTGATTCTCCTTCCAGAGAGCTCGGTCAGCTTCAATCACAATGTGAAACCACTAGGAGATAAACAGCTCAATATCTAGACTAAGGTGAAACCAATATTATCTTGGGTTGGAAATGGTAACAAATATACTAAATGATCTCATAATTGTATTGGGTTAGTCTACCTGTTGTTTTCATAATTGCTTGTTATAGAAGTGCATTATGAGATGACAGAATGAATCAATAAATCTTTATTGCTTTATACGTATTTCATTTAGATCAATGGGCAGAATGGTCTTCAAGTGTACTTGGCATCTACTGGGTGAAGGTTTAACCAAGTGAAGAAGGGCTTTAAAAATCTATTTTTATTGGCATGTTCTTCAAACAACAAGAGACACTTTGTTCATATTAGAATAGCATCTCTGTGGTACATTGAGCCAAGATCACCAGCTTGCGTTTTACATTGCTATGTTAATCTTTACAATGTACAATCGTTGTCCATATATGTATCATTAGGATTTTTATAGACATTGAAATACAGTCTTGACACCATAAGAAGAGACCTTAATTACTCAAATCATCTCTTCAGGTGGCTGTTTGCTGAGTAGGAGTGCCTGTCTTCCTACATTGAAAATCTTTTAAATCTTAGGTTATTCCAGTAGTAGCTGTTCATAAGCAGTGTGATGTGACATTAAGTGCATTGGACCCCACTGTCAATAACTCATTATTGAGGTAACAATTGTTGTAATACTGAAAATGCTCCATGTTTCAGAAAGCAGTAATGGAGGTTAAAACAGGAAATATATAGCCACTGTCTCATAGCGCTCTTCAGTTGCGGTCGGTCAATGTCTGAGCATGTAAGTAGTTTCTCAGCCTTTATTCATCTTGGCCGAACTCCCGCTGAATAGACTTTGCAGAGATTACATTTTCAGAGTCGGAGCATATAATAAAGGAAGTTGAGAGGTATACAAGGAGAGTTGTTTTCAACTAAGTTCCTGTTCTGTGTGTCGAGACAGTTGACACTTACTTTTAATTTACATCTCTCAAAATAATTTGACCAGTGCTTATCCATTTTCATACTCTATTTTTATTTCAATCAGTGTTAAGAGGCAATGACTCAAGGATTTGCAAAGCTCTTCTCCCATTTTCTACAAATTACCTCTTTAGATTCAGCTATGCATCTTTTCTATATCCTGACTAGAGATACTGTAATTCCATAGCTATGCAATACTGTTATCTAGGGGCTCTAGGGACTTTATTTAGGATGAGGTCTGTGTGCTCAATAAACATTCAAGCAGTGATGTTAAAGTATTTTAATTTAATAGAGGATCAATTTCTGACGATTAATTTTATTTTAACTTTATGTTTTCCCTGGTCATTGTTTTGTTTAGTGGCATTATTTTTTCATGATGTTACATACCAGTGCCATTGATGTTTAATTTCAATATCACTGGACAGTAATCCTAGCAGAGTATTAATATTGGTGGGTGGTAGTTTACCACAAGATGTAATTTACATGTAGTGAAGCCGTTTAGTTTTAATGAACTTGAGCTCACTCTTTAAAATATTGTTGCATTGCATTTTTCTGGCTTGAGTATTGTCAGTAGTCAGGATAGGGATGGTAACATGACAATAGATTGCAGAATGAAATGGTCTTAGTGGAAAATGCATATACATTTATACCCAGTAGGAAAACTCATTGAGTACATTCAGCAGATATAAATGCATTATGATGAAAACATTTCACAGAAATAAACTTTCCAAAACTCCACTCTTTGCCCTTGCATTAACTGTAAAATAGCTACATTTAAACAGGTGATGTGAGTGCCTGTTAGTGTTTAACTTTGTCTGCATTTGAAGTCTGCCCACTGGACCTCATTGTTTCTGAGATGAGTTCTACTTTTATCTCCGCTGAAGTGGATGAGCTATTTATAGACACAGGGTTAAGTGCTCTGCTTCTTTCACTCCTTTACCTGAAATACAATGCAGTCTCTTTCAAAATTGAAGTACGTTTTTCTTGGCTTTATGAGAAAAGATGTATTCTCTTGTTCCGCTATCAGCCTGGCTGATGAGGGCTGTTAGCCCGAAACCGGTCCCAGGATGCTTGTTTCCGGTCAAGGGAATACATGGCTTGGCAGTTCGGCTGGACTGTTCCCATGAGGCACAGGGTCAAGACTGATTTGCATATAGCTGTGTCTGAACTGGGGTGGCGAAGTGAGCTAAAGGCCAATGATGGATTCAACCCAGATCTGTGACTGGGGGTGAATGTCTGAAAAGTTTCAGTGCTCCGTCCATCATCTCCTTGTGTTTGCTTTGTTCGCCCTAAGTTGGCAGGGTATTCCCAGACGTGGGTCCCTTGCTCACTTTGCCACTGGATTCAAGCTATCCTGGCTGATGAGGGCTGTTAGCCAGAAAACCGGTCCCAGGATGCTTGTTTCTGGTCCAGGGAAGACATGGCTTGGCAGTTCGGGCTGGACTGTTCCCATGAGTCAAAGGGTCAAGACTGATTTGCATATAGCTGTGTCTGAACTGGGGTGGCAAAGTGAGCTAAAGAACGATGATGGATTCAACCCAGATCTGTGACTGGGGGTGAGTGTCTGAAAAGTTTCAGCGCTCCGTCCATTATCTCCTTGTGTTTGCTCTGCTATTACTTTGCACATTGGAAAAGGAGGGTGTAGGTTGCATTGACACTTAGCAAACATGCTGTTTTGTTCTAAGTATTTCTTTTTTGCAAAAAAATGCAAATTGTGCTTCATACAGAAAGCATTCCAGATGTGATTTGGTTACCATTTCAAAATAAAAAGTGGAACACAAGAAAGGGGTTTATGTATTAATATCCTTTGCTCATAAACCGAGGACGGCATAAACACAAATGGGTTAATAGAGCATCCTCCATAATTGCAGATGCAAACGTTGCTGCAAACTTGTTTTACTCTCACCCCATTTAGACATAGGGGAACCACTGATATCCGATGTTAGCGCTTCAGCTAGCTATGCCTTCAGAAACCTCCGAGATGAAGGCCTTTCCTTCATGGCCCTTAAGTCATAGGGGGATATTCACAAGAACGTGCGATAAATATCGCCAACCTAGGCCAATGCAATTACACATAACGCCGTTCATCGCGGGAAACTAACGCCGCGCCAACGGCGTATTCACAACATGCCGGCAACAGGCGATAGTGCCCCGATAACGCGTCAAATGTCCGCGATAAAATTACCGGAACGCCGATAAAAAAGGAAACCCGAACGTGAAAAAAGTGGCAATGGGCCCAACAGCCATAAAAACATCATCGATAAGCAGCGCCAGGCCTGCAATTCCCACGTCAGGCGGGAAAAATCACCATAAAAGCTGCAAAAAAAAAAAAAGAGAAATTAAAACCCAAACCCAAACAACTGAGAAGCACCATGGAGGACGCTGGAGCAACCACAGAGCCCAACCAGAACCCCACAAACCCCCCCCCCCCCGGAGGACCGGCCAGGGACCTCGGGGAAGGAGAAGGGCAAGGAGAAGAAGAAGAGGAACCCGCGATTCAGTCCGCAGGAAAACAAGATCCTCATTACGGAGGTGACAGAACACCACCAACAACTGTTCATCACCTCCACTGTGTCATTGGCAACTAAAAATGCAATATGGCAGTCCATCTTGGCCAAGCTGAATGCAGTCGGAGTGAAGAGAAGGGAAGTGGACGACTGCAAGAAGCGCTGGAATGATGTGAAGTGCAAAACCAAGCAGAAACCCGCTAACAACCGGAAAGCAGCAATGCAGACTGGAGGTGGGAGTCCAGCGCCACAGCAGGAGCTGGATGAGATGGAGGAAATGGTGTCCACAGTCATCAGTGGGGAGATGGTGGCAGGAGTTGGGGGACCGGACACTGCACAACATGACCTGACGCAACAGGGTGAGTAATGACCAGGGACTGGGGGGACAGGGGGAGATGGGCACAACGGCACACATGCACAATTAAGTATAGCACAGTGCACACCCACAATGACTATGGATCATGTCCCTGATCTCCCTGGCATACTGCAGCACACATAGAATCAGCATGTAGGCCCCCGTCGACAATGTGCCCAGAGGGGGCCCCCACACACATCACCAATCTCACAACAAACCCATGCATGTGCAAACCCATGCACATGCACAAGGCTGGCCCTCCACAGGGCAACAATGTAAAGTGGGGTATGCATGGCCATGTACTGGTCCAGCTTCAACACTCCACCTAATGTGACCAAAACATTCTAATTCACACAGATGTGTCATGTCTATTAGCAAGCAAGTATGAAATCATGGATGGATGTAGGGGCAGTGATACCAGAAAAAGGTACTCCCTGGGAACTGATATCAATGTGCATGTCTGACTGTGACCCAGACAGGCAGTGAGATGACTGGGAATGTGTGTGTGGCCTCAGTGCTCCTAAACAACAATCTCGCAATTTCCCAACTTAGCCCCACGGCAATGTAGGAAATAGGGCTGTGTGTAAAAATGCCTAAGTCCAAGTTATGTGGATGCCACAGCTCAGAGCAATGATTTGTTTGAGTGTGCAGCGGTTGGACTCCTGTGATGGTCTGTGCGTAAGTGTGGAGGTCATTCCATGCAAGAGAACTGCGAGCAAGGACCTCTGTGTGTGGGGTGTGTATACGTTGGTCCCTGGTTAGCGCTGTGCATAGTGTGGGAGTCGTCATCAGCTGCTATGGTATCTCTCAGGGGGAGCCGGACGCATGCAACTCCAAGGTCGGAGGTGCAGATGTGCTACCGCCTCCAGTACAGACAAAGGAGCTTTCCTCTTTAATGTTAGTTTGTCATCTGCTAGCATTCTGGAAGAGCGATGTGGTTTGGGGGGGGGATGTCACTGCTTCGCCTTCAGGCACGGTATTCCTGCTGCCTATTTAGCTGGTGTGCATCTCCCATGTTGCTGAGGTGTTCACTGTGCCCCCATCCCCCTTACGCCCATGTTGGTCATGTTGTGGGACTTGAGTTACAGGGTGCATCTCTGCATCAGGGTGGGTCATATCTGACCCCAAGTGACACCCGCAATTTCATATCTGACCCCAAGTGACACCCGCAATTTCATATCTGACCCCGAATGACACCCTGTCATCTGATTTGGAACACCAATGACAGCCTACATGTCATGTATGTGTACACATGTGATACGCCGATGAGTGGGAATACGTACTACATCTGACACCCTGACATGGCATTCCGAATACGTGACACCCTGAACAGCCTCTCTGTACAGAGGCGACATACCCACCATCAATTTGCCATATGTGAGATTGTTAGCACTCAATGTTGCACTTACACTTGTCCGAGTGATGTGCTAATGCAGGGACTGACATGCACACAAGGAATGTGTGTTGCAATGAATTTATCTGCACATGCTGGTCATGTGGTCATTTTGTACTGTACCATGATTGCTAAAGTCTGTCACAATGTGACGTGCTCATGCAAAGAAATTGTCAATGATTGTGTTCCTTCGGGCCATTCCTGCTGCAGCTGCAGTGGGGTGTGGCTCACCTGCCTCATATCCCTCATCATCGTCCAGTGCATCTGGCACTTGGATCCATGGGGCATTGCTGCGTACACATATGTTGTGCAATACACAACATGCAATGATCAACTTGCACACTATTCCTGGGCTGTACAGGAGTCTACCACCTGTGATATCCAGGCACCTGAAACGTGACTTAGACACGCCAAATGTGCGCTCAACAATGCCCCTGGTGCGTTTGTGGGCCACATTGTACAGCCCCTGGGCCGGGTAGTTCGGGGCTCGGAGGGGTGTCATCATCCACGGGCAGAGTGCATATCCCTGACCACCTGTGAGAGGTAAGTGAGACCAGTGTAAACTGGTGGTTCTGCATGCTGTGTTGGCAGACTCACAACTTTTGTGGTGTGTGATTTGTGTGACTTTGGGATTCATGATTGCCATGTATTGCTTCTGGCAAATGTGCGGGGACAATGTGTGTTACGTAGCCTCACAGCTGCTCCTCCCTCCCCCGGGCCTATTTACCTGTGTGCGCTGCGTGGTTGCATCACTTGCACTCCTACGGCACACCTTTGTCATGCCTGTCTGTGCATGTCCGCAAGCCTGACAACAACACTGTCATGTTGGCCGTTGAAGGTGGGCGGCCACGTGTGTGTAGGCCTTGGTAAGGATAGGGCGGACACAGATGTGGGGTTCAGGCCTGGCTGAATTTGCGCTGCGATTGTGGCTAGGCCTTTGGCTCATGCTGCGGCAATGAAGATACACACACAACAGTTGGCATGTATGAGCCAAGACCCCGAGCGCTCCTTCATTTTCCATTCGGGCGAGCCAGCCCTCCGGGTGCATGCTACTGAGATGTCATGTCATGTCATGTCGTGTGGGCATGAAACGCTTTGGGTACGAGTGGCGGCTCTCATAGAGGGCTTGCCACTTACACATGTAATACATACTCTTGGCCATCAGCGCGTGGGACCCCACGCTGTAGGCAACACTCTGGCTGACGAGGCAGCCAGAAATGCAGTAGCCACTTGTACAGTAGCAGCAGTCACAAGGTCTGTGACAAAAGTCGATACCGACACACTGGCAGCCGTAGCGGCTACCAGAGACGAGACGTAATACCCACAGGGCTTTCCGTCCAGATATGAATACCAATTGTCCCCAGAACAAGTTCCGACAGTAAAAATTCCTTCCATTGGGGATCCGCTGATTCCCAACGAGGACCGCAGACATGCGTTGATCACAGCTGCACATGAGGGCAAGGCTTCTGCGCACGCCGGTGTATCGGCAACGGTGTCCCTCTTGCAGCAACGTCCTGTTTCTGCCCCCGCATGGCATTGCTGATAGCTCTCTGTGGGCTTCTGTTCCCACTATGAAAGCAAGCTTCAACAAATTAAGGAGGCTCAAAGCACTGTTATTCCAACATGAGGTTGACTTGACCTCGGCCCGTGAAACATTCGAGCTACAGGTGGCTCGGACATCAAGTGAAATACAACCCCAATTAAATAGCAATCGCCTCCTACATTTTGGGGAGTTGATACACCAATTATACAATGTATCTGACACAGGAGGCCGTGCACCTTTTTTTAAATTGTTGGGCTCAGGTCTTGTGTCCTTGTTTCGAAAGATATTTGGTGTAATTCCGGCTTTTATTCATTCCATTCTTTTCCAGCGCCTTTGGCTGGGTTGTCGTTGATCCTGTTGCTCGCTGGTGCTGACCTGGTACTTGTATTACTACTTCGTAATGGCTGACCCTCATGTGGTACTCGATCATCCGGTCCAGCTGGAGCTGTACCACAGCTGATTGCAGGAATTCCTTGGTTGCCTGCCTATGGCTGTTGTGGGTGCTGCCTACAATGTGACTTACAGATACGCATACTTTACATGCGTACATCCATTTTTTTGGTCCGCGACTGTCCTTTCTCCTGGGCTTTAGATTTGTGCCTCTCAAACGCCATACGGCCTTGCCCTGATTACGACCGGTTGCTGTGGCCCCTATTGCGTCATGATCAATCATGTGCAACTGGTACCCGCATGCTGATGGCGGCCGTGAATGGAGTGCTGGCACATTGGGACATCTGTGAAGGGGCATCGCGCCTGCTGCACCACAGCTACATTGAGTACGATACAGGTTGTCCGACCATGCTCTTTGAAGCTATGGATTATGATGAGCACGTATGCTCCTTCGAGTTGTTGAATTGGGTGTTGTCCCTCCTTGTCTATGAGGAGGGGGACTGTCTTTTGGAACACCTTGCCTTCCAAAGTTCAACGGATCTCATATGATTCCGATGATTAATGTTCAACAAGACATTTTTATTTTTTTCTTCTTCTCGTATTTTACCACTAATCAACCTTATTATGATTTTGATTTTATTGAACTTTGCCCCTGCTATGCTCAATGCTTTGACTCTCGTTGCGACTTGGACCTTGTTTTTTCTATTCTTCTGCAACCTGGCCAGGGGAAGGGTCTCATGTGGCTTTAAGGGACCCCGTTGACATCTTTAGGTTAGAATGTGTCCGGAGGCCATGATGCTGCTTTAGCACACGACACTACAGGCTTCTTCTAATGCAAGAATGTGTTCGCTGGTCACATGTGAGCCGGTGGCTGCGCTGGTTCCCTGCTTGTTCCTGGAGTTTAGTCTGTGCATCGTGAGCAAGGTCAAACAACACTGTCTCCTGTGATTTTGATCTGGTCAGGCCCTGGCACGTTGACAAAACATACCCTGCAGCTGCTGTTTGTGGGACACGCACCTTTTTCTTGATGTTAGGAGAATGCATGTTACACGAAGACGCACTTGAGGATTGACTTTTCAAGAATGAGGAGCTGTATGGAGCTGTGATGTAGAGACACGATCTATGTCTTAGGGGTATGGGGTCTGCTATACAGACCCAGGGATCTGCTATGTTGTCATCTTGGTTTTCCCGTCCATGGGGAGGGAGTGTAGGTTTAATAGTCCTGTCTCCAGGATCAATATACAATGATTTCTCCTATTATTTAGTATGGACTTGCTACAATGCTGACAATGTTTGTATTATGCATTCTGATTTTAGTAGTGGCTTGTATGCTGCATTTCAGAGCACGTTAGTTTATATAAACATTTTGGACTGACTCAGTGGCTCTGTCAATCTCTTGTTGTGGATGAGTACGAGAGTCTGAGCGATAGGGAATAACCTGTTACCACGATCCCTGAGTGATTAGGGGAGTGTTGTGTTCTGGGTTGCCTAAACGACAGTTTCTCAATCTGTGTATAGGAGGGCAGGTGAGACACCATAGCTAGCCGGTCGTGGGCTCGTGGGTACTGAGGCGGTAGGAGGCGTAGCTCCTATATAGCGTAGTTCCGCTTTGCAGTGCATAGTTCTGTGTATGTGCAGACTCCCTACAACACTACATTGCAACATTGTCAATTTAGGGTGGGGTGGCGCCGACACCACAACAGAGACACACGCCATAGTTACTTTGGTGGCCATCCCGGAAGTGGACCACGCCCAGGGCCCCGGGCTTTTTATTCACACTCCTGCACTGGACTGGCGTACGCCGGTCCAGCCCACTACGCTTAAGCTTACAGTGGGGGCGACATAGCTACATGTCCAAGGTCTTCCCCACTGCCTGAGGTGACATGGTTGCATCCACTGTCCACAACACTACAGATACCAGCAGTATATGTCCACATGGTCATGTCTGTGCTCTGCATACTCAAGACAGTCCAGCACATCACCGCCACACTTGGCATTGTGTACATTCTCATTCATGGGTCCATTGCCTCCTTCGCACATTCTTGGTTCCCACCTCTCCCCACCTTCTGCAGTCGTGTGGCAGAGGGGCTATGCCTTTGTGGATGGTTTGTCTACATGTCTGGCCCCTGTTGCCACAGTTACTTGTGTTGTCGTGTCTGGTAGGTGGGCATGTTTGTTGGCATGTTGTATGTGATTTTGTTACGTGTGCATTCCCACAGTTGTGAGGTGTATGATTGTGGAGTTGAGGTGTGTGGTGTGTTCTGTTGGTGCTTACCAATGAGCAGTGCATTTCCATGGGTGCCATCCTGGAAGTGCTGGTTGATGATGGACTGTTGGAGGATGTGGGAGTCATGCACACTGCCTGGGAAGTTGGCGACGGCATTGGTGAACAGACCCGGGTGGTCCACTTTTGCCTGCACATTAATGGGATGCGTGTGCTTTCTGTAGCGGTAATTGTGTGCAGTGTCGGCAGGGGGAACAAGTAGGACATGTGTGCAGTGAATTGCCCCCAACAGGTGTGGGAAGCCAGCTATGGCGTAGATGCCTTGCTTGGTCTCCAGCTGTTTCTGCGCAGTGTGGGGGAAGTGAAGGTGCTGGGGTAACAAGCTGATGATGGCATCCAAGACAGGTGTGAGGAACTTTGATAGGGCTGGCTGTGAGACTCCTCCGACTCTGGCAGTTGTTGGTTGGGAGGTACCAGAGGCCAACAAGTACAGCACAGCCAGCAGCTCTGTCTGCGGAGGGATGTTGGTTGTCCGCTGTGTTGGTGCCGTCAGCCTGTGGGCAATGTGGGTCAGGATGCGGTGGATGGTTGTCCTTTTGAGCCTGTAGTGGGAAATTACATCCTCTGGCGTTGAGTCTCTGGGGCTGGTGCGTTTTCGTAAGGTCCGCTGTCTTGTTTTGTGCTGCCTCGGTGGCAGTCCGGGGGGGGTCGTCCTGGGGGTGGGGGTGGTCCTGGGGGTGGTGGCGGTGGGTGTTGTGGCCCTCTTGGGTCTCCAGGCTGCATGATTAGTAGCTCCATGGCATCTGTTGGTCTTCAGATGTGGCTCTGCTCTGGGCTCCCTTTGTGCTGCAGGTTTTCGTCCTACTTAAGGCCAGGAATGAGCAGGTCTTAAGTCCCTGCTGCTAACGTGCCTTATCGCCTGTTTTTGGACCGAATTGCCGATCTGGCTGGTCGTTGAGAATATCGCGAAGTGGTGTTATCGTGGGTTTTTGCACGGTACGCCTACTCTGCATATGATTAGCATTAGTTGTCGCTGTCAGCCTTGGCGATGTTTTTGGCGGCAGCTATCGCAGGTAAACTGACGATGTGGGCTGTTAGCGCAGGCTTGTGAATGGGGCGATAGGTCTATCGCCACTTTCGTGGCGGTAAAGTGCTGCTAATTCGGCGATGAGTCCTTGAGAATATGCCCCATAGTGTTAGTTAACCTACCATATTTGGGGTGGGACAACAATCACTATATTTCTCTGCCAAGGCCCACAATCTGTGGCATTGAGGTCTCAGGAAGGGAAGTCAAAAACAATACCTTGACAAGTAGGGTGAATACTCCCTCTGTCAGACCCATTTCGCTGTAACAAGAGTTAGAGTATTGTTGCTAAAGTGAGAAGGATCTAAAGAGACTAATTATTTTAGCATTCAAAATATGCAAAAGGAACTGGCTTTCTGAGAACAGTAAGGGAGTTGAATGTTCAAAATGAAGGGGCATGATGAGAGTTACTCCTCATACCCCTCAAACAACCAACCACATCCTTTTAAAGAGGAATATCCCTCACCTTACTGAAAACAGACTATTTCTTCTGCTCCTGAAATCCTCTTACTGTGACACGATGAACTATCAAATTGTCATCCCTCGTAGAAATTCACCTTTTTTGGCCTGTTCACCCACATTTTGTTGTGCTGAATGAAACTAGTGGTAGCTGACTCTGACTGTGTCCTGGGCTCTTCTAGTCAGGCCCAGGGCCAGTGCTATGTTAAACACAAACACAGACATTGAGGTACACTTATAATTGGCATGACCTACCCTATAAGTCCCTAGTAGATAATAGGGCAAGTGGATAAAAACTACCTATAAGTCCCTAGTATATAATAGGGAATGGCAGTTTAGAGGCCAGCAGCCTTTGTTGCACTTGCATGTGTGCACTGCTGAGAGCCTGGGGTCATTTTAAAAGCAGCCCTGTGTTGCAGCACTGCTTTTAAAAGTAAAATTCACAGCAAACTCGACTTTGGTGGTATGGGCTCTTTAAAAGTGATAATCTCCCTTATGTTTACATTGTGGGCAACCCCAACGTCTCCCCTAGGTGTTCCAGGGATGGGGGGGGGGGGGTCATATAACTATTAGCAGGGTCCCTATAAAATATGTTTTATAAAAACCCTGGAGAATGAAAGCTGCTCATTTTATTTTTCCCCAGTGTAGGAAATTCACTACAAAGTAGACTTTGGTACTGTGGGCACTGAGAAGTAATAACCAAATCATGTTTGCATATCAGGAGCCCCCCGGGTCTTCCCTAGGTGTTCCAGGGGTGGGGTCCTGTAATTATGAGCAGGGGCTTTATAAAATAAGTTTTATAAACCCTGGTGAGAAAGAAATTGCACATTTCAATTTCCCCATTGAAAATACTCAGACTCTTAGGCTAACATGGCAATCTTTCATGGATGCATAATTATTGTTGGAATGTGCAAAAATATATAATTCAAAGACTTAACAGAAGGGTATTGATACATACCACAAATTGGTCTTGTTCAATTTATCCTGAGTTATACAGAAAAGAAGTTATAAAACTTTCTTGTCTGTAAGCCAAAATCCAGCCTTCCTGCAGTCTTCCCTGATTGGTCAGTGCTAACAGGCTTAGCAAAGCTGCCTTGATTACATGATAAGTGGCAATCCAGGAGGGAGGCTATCTGCTGTAGAGATCTCTTCAGCTACATGGGACTGCCAGGGTACGGGAAAGGGGTCGTAAATCAAGAGGCTTCAAAGGAGGATAGGACAGGCAGGGAATGCCAGGCCTACCTTCACCCAGTCCCCTATGCTCCAGCCAACTAGCATGCTTAAGGAAGGAATTTGCAAATGTTAGGGGAAGGAGAGCTCTGGAAATGAGCCACACTAAGAGTTGGTTTAGTTAGCTCATGCTGCTCTGCTGAGATTTCAGCCATGATGGATGTTGGAAGAATAGTGCTTTCTGGGACAAGAAGATGCCACACTTTGGAGGAAGTGGTCATGCACCTGGGTGGCACCCTGCATCCCATTGGTCAGGGTTGCCCCCGTCTTGATGCCCAGGAGATGAGATTAAATATGTGAGAGGTGCATAGCCTCTCAGCTCTGCTGCCTGAAAATACAAGAAAAAGGAGGATTGGCCTGCTGTAATCCTGAACTGCACCCAAGGGCCTGCCTGGTGAAGACTGCGCCTGCTGCACTACCTGAGACTGCAGCTCTGAGGACTTTGCCTTGTTTCAAGACGGAGTAGGAGTGGACTCCCTGCAGCTACAGGTCAACAGAGCTAAACGGACCCTTCTCCAGCCAGAGTCCGCCTTGTGGAGTGTGTTCAGTGGAGTTTTAAGGGGTTGGCCAAGTGCATTGTGGGAAGTGAAGTCCAGACATTCCAAGGACCATCTAGGAGATTTCAGACCCTTTAATTTGTGTTTTGGACACTTGGAACCCACCAGGAGACTTTCTGGAAGGACCTCCAGAAGTTTGGGAAACGTTTTGGAAAAAGCTCCAGGAGGTGACTGACCCGACCGCGAGAGCCAAGCCGGCCACCTTAAATCGCGACCCGGCCCTGATTCCAGGTTCGTCCCTCTGAAGAGCTCTGGAGGTCTTACTTCCAGAGTTTGACCGGGAGCTCCCTGTAAGTCACGCCGGCGAACCCTCACCAAATCCGGGCTGGTGGAGAGCAGTGAGGGTCATCGGCGGAAAAAGCTCCAGAAAAGTTTCTAAATCAGAAGGTAAAACTTTGACCGAGGCCTACTGCAAGGGTTATCTGAGCAGGGTTCCATCACGGTCGACCTCAAACTTTGACTTTGTCATGGTCCAGTGCAACCAGTTGTCCAGAAGTGGCACTATTGGTTTGTAAGCACTAGAAAGTGTTTATTCTTTAAAAATTCATATCTCTGGAACCCTGCATTGAATTTTCATGGTCTTGGTGTCATTTTAAAGATAAAACTATCTTCTGTGTTTATAATTGGTGTGGGATTTTTATTGTGTGTTGTGTCTTACTGTATAGGTGTTTTTTAATGCTTTACATGCCTGTCCCCTAAGTTAAGCCTTATTGCTTGGTGTCAGCTACCAAGGGTTGAGCAAGGGACTAATTTATCTATTTAGGACCCAGTACCATGTTGGTGGCCTTGTTGCCGGTGTTAGGTGCCTACCTATCCCTCCCAATAGCCCACCTTCCAACAATCCCATTACCTCATTACGCTGTGTGGGCAGTTGTTTGTAGCACGTGTTAGCACTTTAGCTGCAATACCAGGTTCACCAAAGCTAGTCCTTGCACATGTACTAACTGGGATCCATTCGACGCTCAGTGCAGGGATAGAGTTTATCTTACCAGATGATAACCTACTTCTCATCAATGTCAAATGCTTTATTGCCTCATTTTCCTGCAGTACCTCCAGTTGCTTTCCATGCATCAGCAGCTATGAACTCCTGTCTACTCCCTCTGCCCTCGGGCGCATCAACCAGACTGACCTCAAGGCTCCACTTTCCTTTCAGGCTTTTCTTCATGAGCATTTGTTTTTTGTTTCTTGGGGGGAATGTTTATAGGTAGCGAATTTGATCCTGTCTTTTGGATGTTTGATGCGGAGTCCATCAGAGCTTACCTTAGCTATCACTTTACTGTAATGACCCACAAGCTTGAGAAGTACAAGGGGGTTGGTATCAGCTTAGTGTTTCACAGAAAAGCTATTGTGCTCCTTTAAATTGGCAGTGAGTATGCCCCATTAATGGCATATGAAACTTCACACTGACCATCTGAATGCTACCCCCACAGTGCCAGCCCCCTAATCTCTGCCTGCGGAGAACATAAACTCATCACTCCAATGCTTACAGATTTGCTTTGGCTCTCCCTTCTGTAGGCTTGAAATGTAAAATCATCTACAAATTCAATATTATAAAAATAAAGTCTTGCAAACATATCAAGCTAAGAAGTTCAACAAACAATTTACAGGGCCCAATTCACAAATAACTTTTTTACCATAAACGTACATATCTCACTGGAAATGATTCCATTTATGCCTTACAGGAAGTCACAAAAGGATTCCTTGCATAAATGGGGTCACTACTGTGGTTTTCTCTGCACATATGGCAGAGAACTCTGCAGTATTAAATCCCATAAGGGGGCGGGAAATGGATGTTACAAAGAATGGCTAGCCTTGTAAGTATGTGTGTGCTTGCAAATATGTATGTATTGACTATGTACAGTGTTGCTTTTTAGAGACAGATTTAAGCTAAATAAATACCCTAATTAAAAATGAAATAAATGAAACTAATGAATGAAGGAGTACATTTGTTCATGTCTCTTCAGGATGAATAATAGCCTTGTCGATATGTTATAGAAATTTGAGACACACCTACTTTGGGTTGCTAAAATTATTTTTATAATGGAGTTAAAGCATTAACCATTGTGATGAAGTGTATGTATGTGGCTTTTCTATAGCACAAACCTAGACAAAAGACAGCAGAGTGCAGAACAGGATCAAAGATAAGAATGTAGTCAACGAATGAGAGGAGAGGTAGCTGGTTTGTTGATAGTCAGTGCATTGTGATATAGTGTTCTCTAAGGAGGTTCATCTTCAAACTTTTCCTAAATTGGAGCAGCATTTGGGCAGTCCTAATGGATATGGGGATGCCATTCCAAATTCTGGGTGCATAGATGGAAAAGGCCTGATGTCTTGTTTTTACTTATCTACTTGTCTTCGTCTGCAGTTTGATGGTGTTCATGCTCAGTGTGTGCTGAGGACCACCAGAGATGGTGAGTGTATTACAAGATAAGCTGGGTTGCTGGTCATGATGGCTTTGTAAATGAAGCAGCTGGTTTTGAAGATGATGAGTGCCAATGTAGTTCCATCAGGATGGGGGTGATATGGTCATATTTTTTCTGGTCCTGGATGAGACGAGCTCCAGTTGTAGGATTCTCTTGAAGGTTGTCAGTGTTATGTTTGTGAGGCCGTGGAGCTGGTTTGAAATGGTAAGAAATTCAGGGTCCGTGTAGTATTTTCACTTAGCAAACATGACTGCACAATAATGTTTGTATTTCAAGGAAAAGTTCATAATCATTGTAATAATTTTAATAACTGCCACTGGACATTCAAAGGGTAACTCTCTTCAGGCCAGGAGAAAGTATGCACAAAATTTCCTTTTTTGTGTTTTTACAAAATATGTGGATATTTGCAAATTATGTTTGCTACTAAATGCATGTCAGCGGTATCTCAAGTACCTTTTCTCTGCTGGGATATACTTTGCACAAAAAGACACACAAGATACTACCAGGAGTCTGGTTTGAGGAGGAAATGCCATTTTTAGAGGAGAAAACATCTGTGAGAGACATTTTACTCAAGCCAGTCTCCTGCAACCAAAATTAATGGAACATTTGGCTTCATTTGAAATGGCAAACATTTTGCATATTTCTCATTGGACGAAATTCGGTATTTCACACAAACCTAGTCAGGAGCTCTTAGTCCTTATATTTTCCCTTCAACAATTAATGGAAACTTCTGGCTCAGTGTGTTTTTATTTTACATTTAAATGGAGCAAAGGCAGATATGAATGAAGATGATTGCAGGGCAAGGGGATGACATAATAAACAAGTAATGTGCTCTAGTTTACTGTAGGGGCCCTCCCAGACAATTATGGAACAAACCAAAGAAGCCCCAATGGAGCCAGATACAAAATCGTTATTGCGCACAACAAATGCAATCAATAATTGTGAAATTAGAGATAAATCCAGCGGAATTAAAATAGAATCAGCAGCCATGGAAATGGCGTGCAGCATGTCTCAGACAGCTTTGTTTGTGCTATCTTCCATTGATGTCCTCTGGAACTCAAATGCTACATATGGAGCATTTTCCAAGCATGATTTTGTCTTCAATTAAAAGAAACTGAAAGACAAGAACAAGCACTGTGATTGTCAAAAGGCCTGGCTTTAAAGGAATGTATCTGATAGAGACTTCTAGCTGCAGATTCCTTACCTTTGAATTTTCCAGTCTTCAGGCTGGATCCGGAAACTTTTGCTGAGCAATACCCCTTTTGCGCGGCATCGGGTGGCTCCATTCAGCTCCGTGTGATGTCGTCGGCATCGGTAGCATCAGTTATGACGTTTAAGTGCCTATATTGGCACCACCCAGGCATGCGGACATCAGTTCTTTTCACGCCAGTTAAGCGCCGATCCGGGAAGAGCTACCTCTCTGCAGCTTTTTGGCAGGTTTTTTCTCGACTTTTGTCGAATTAAAAAAGACATTCCACTTCGTGTGCAAGGGATGTCTTCGAGGAAGACAGGTTTCAAGCCGTGCGGTGCCTGTTACCGCATGATGTCAGTCACCGATCCCCACCTCGTCTGTCTCTGGTGTCTCGAGCGCAATCATGACTCAAAGTCATGCTCAGACTGCCGGGCCATGGCACCCGAAGGCCTTGAGGGAGTGAGTGATGAAGCTCCTCATGGCCCGGCAGTCGACACCGTCCAGCAAGACTCCACGGAGGTCCTGGTCCCGATCGAAGAAGAGGTGGCTGCGGGACCGCTCCCAGAGCCCTAAGTCCTCTTCTTCCCACTCGAGGTCCTCGGGACACTCAGGGAAGAGGCATAAGAAGAAGAATAAGTCCAAGCGGACTTCATCTTCACCTCGGCTGACGTCCGTTGTCGAGAGAGGAAAGGAGCACTGACGCTTTAGGCACGGTTCCGCAGAGGAGGAACCAGAGTCGACTTCTTGCCTCCCTCCATTTCCAGGAGCCAGAGCGACTCCTGCTCAAATAAAAGAATTTTACGAGCCCATGCGCCACGTATTTGAGCACAACGACCCCACTGGTGAGTCCTTGGGCCCCGTGGAGTCGGGAGGGGCCCCATTGGGTTCAACGCCGTCGGCTCTAGCCAAGGCACCTGTGGGGCCTCAAGGATCCGATCCCGGATCCGTGTGGATGCCGGTCGTGCCATCATGACGTCCCATGGCGTCAGACCCGAAGTCAGCGTCTGCAGCGCCGCCGGTGCCCATCGGCGGCAACAGCCCCATTCTCATCTCCGACGACATGGAGCTGGAACGACGTCGCTCAACGCCGATTCCAACATTGATTGAACCCAGGGGTTCTATGTTGTCGCCTGAGCACTTTGAAGATGTGCTGCGCTCAGGAGAGGAATGGGAGGGGTATATGGACCCTCTGGAAAACCAGGATGTCTCTGTGGAGAACTTGGACTAGTATGGGGAACTTGAAGAGGCCAGTGGACTGGACACTTCCCCAGATACTGGCATGCTTTCTCTGCCATCAGTGGCTACGCAGAAGGGAGCATCTTATGCCATGGTGGTAAAGAGGGCAGCTGAGGTCCTTGGACTAGAGCTACCCTCAGTGCAGGTCAGGACTAATTTCCTGACCGAGGTGCTACAACCAGGGGCTTCCACTTCTGAACCCCTTTGCCCTTTAATGAGGCACTTACGGACATCCTTCCAGGCACGTGGTCCAAGTCTAGCACAGGGGCACCTGTGAATAGGATGATTGCACGCCACCATCACCCAGCTCCAGGAGACCTACAGTTCCTCAGCCAACACCCCACCCCAGAAAGTTTGTTGGTGCAGGCCTCCACGTCCCAGGGCGCATTCCCTTACTTTTTTCTTCCTCCATCCTGGCATTGTGGTCGGTGAATGCTGCATGCTTATTGGGCCGTTTCTCCTATACCCTTTGGGAGATGGTTGTGCAAGTGCTGCCACAGGTCCTGGAGGAGGCCCGGGCTGTGCTCTCCCAAGCAGTCAAGGAGGGGAGAGATGCAGCAAAACTCACCATATGGTGTGGCCTAGATACGACAGATTCACTGGGCAGATTGATTTCAACTACGGTGGCCTTGTGGCGCAATGCCTGGCTTAGAACAACTGGCTTCTCTGGTGATGTCCAAGCTAATCTGTTGCAAAAGAAACAATTGATGGACAGAATGCTGTACAATGCAAACATTCACCCCCAGTCAGCCCGAACAGCCAAGCCAGGTCCTCCCTGGACCGGAAACAAGCATCCTAGGACCAGTTTCAGTGCATCACCCTTCATCAGCCAGGCTAGCTTGAATCCAGTGGTGTAGTGAGCACGGGGCCCACGTCTGGGCATTCCCTTCCCACTTAGGGCGACATATGCCAAAGAAGCAATTGATGGACGGAATGCTGGACAATGCAAACATTCACCCCCAGTCACATGGATCTGGGTTTAATCCATCTTTCTTTTGCTCACCATACCAGCCCAGTTTGGACCCAGCCATATGCAAATCAGTCTTGACTCTGTTCCTTGTGGGAACAGTCCAGCCCGAACTGCCAAGCCAGGTCCTCCCTGGACCAGAAACGAGCATCCTGGGACCAGTTTCAGGGCATCACCCTTCATCAGCCAGGCTAGCTTGAATCCAGTGGTGTATTGAGCACAGGGCCCACGTCTGGGCATACCCTTCCCACTTAGGGCAACATATGCAAAAGAAACAATTGAAGAACGGAATGCTGGACAATGCAAACATTCACCCCCAGTCACAAGAATCTGGGTTTAATCCATCATTCTTTTGCTCACCACACCACCCCAGTTTGGACCCAGCCATATGCAAATCAGTCGTGACCCTGTTCCTTGTGGGACAGTCCAGCCCGAACTGCCAAGCCAGGTCCTCCCTGGACCGGAAACAAGCATCCAGGGACTGGTTTCAAGGCATCACCCTTCATCAGCCAGGCTAGTTTGAATCCAGTGGTGTAGTGAGCACGGGGCCCACGTCTTGGCATACCCTTCCCACTTAGGGCGACATATGCAAAAGAAACAATTGATGGACGGAATGCTGGACAATGCAATAATTCACCCCCAGTCACAAGGATCTGGGTTTAATCCATCATTCTTTTGCTCACCACACCATCCCAGTTTGGACCCAGCCATATTGAAATCAGTCTTGACCCTGTTCCTTGTGGGAACAGTTCAGCCCGAACAGCCAAGCCAGGTCCTCCCTGGACCGGAAACAAGCATCCTAGGACCAGTTTCAGTGCATCACCCTTCATCAGCCAGGCTAGCTTGAATCCAGTGGTGTAGTGAGCACGGGGCCCACGTCTGGGCATTCCCTTCCCACTTAGGGCGACATATGCCAAAGAAGCAATTGATGGACGGAATGCTGGACAATGCAAACATTCACCCCCAGTCACATGGATCTGGGTTTAATCCATCATTCTTTTGCTCACCACACCACCCCAGTTTGGACCCAGCCATATGCAAATCAGTCGTGACCCTGTTCCTTGTGGGACATTCCAGTCCGAACTTCCAAGCCTTGCTTGTCCTCCCTGGACCGGAAACGAGCATCCTGGGACCGGTTTCAGGGCATCACCCTTCATCAGCCAGGCTAGCTTGAATCCAGTGGTGTAGTGAGCACGGGGCCCACGTCTGGGCATACCCTTCCCACTTAGGGCGACATATCTAATCTGTTGGGCATGCCCTTTGATGGACCCCGTCTTTCTGGGGAAAAGTCAGACTCGGCCCTGGTCAGGTTTAAGAACTCTCGAGCTACGGCCAGATCCTTGGGCCTCTCCTCCACTCCTCGTGGCCAGTCTTCCTTTTGTCCCTTTCATGGCAATGGAAGGGGTTTCCAGCTGCGTCAGCCATATCCCAGCCACCGTCCTGCACAGACTTCCCAAGCCATGCGAGGATGCGAACGCGGTGCATTCTAATTCAGGAATGGAGGCCAGAAGTCGTCGGCCACAATGCCCCCAGAAGCTGCAGCCTCCAAGCACTCCTAGGCTGACTCTGCAGGACCACACTACTCCAGTTGGTGGGCGAATTTGTTATCATCTCCCCCACTGGAGATCCATAACATCGGACAAATGGGTCCTGCAGATCGTCCAGGAGGGCTATTCTCTGCCTTTCCTCTCTTTTCCTCCTCTCATTCTGCCAAATCAGGAATGGCTGACGGAGGATCATTTAAGGTTGCTCCAAGAGGAAGTTACAGCTCTCTTGGACATGGGAGCTATAGAAAGGGTCCCAGTTTCAGAAGTAGACAGTGGCTGTTATTCCCGCTACTTTCTGTTTCTGAAGAAGAACAAAGGGTTGCAGACCATTTTGGATGTTCGTACCGTCAATCTCTTCCTCAAGAAGGAGATGTTCAAGATGCTCACTCTGGCTCAGATCTTGTCTGCCCTCGACCAAGAAGACTGAATGGTAGCGTTGGACCTGCAGGACGTGTATTTTCACATCCCCATCCTGCCGGGCTAAAGGCGTTACCTGCGGTTCAAGGTAGGCCGCAAGCACTTTCAGTTTACTGTGCTCCCCTACGGCCTTAGCAGTGCCCCTCGTGTGTTCACCAAGGTGATGGCGGTGGTCGCAACTCATCTGTGCAGGTTAGGGGTGTCAGTCTTCCCCTACCTCGATGACGGGCTGTTGAAGGCATCCTCGCCCCAAGCAGTCGTCTCCCACCTTCAGACTACGGCAGACCTCTTGCATTTGCTGGGTTCGCTGGGTTCTCTATAAACGTGCCGAAGTCACACCTGACTCCTTCTCAGACACTCCCTTTCATTGGAGCTGTTCTGGACACAGTGCAGTTTCGAGCCTATCCTCCCGAGCAGTGAGTCCAGGATATTCGGGTTATGATTCCGATGTTTCAGCCTCTATCCTGGATTTCGGTGAGACTGACTCTGAAGCTGTTGGGCCTCATGACCTCCTGCATCCTGTTGGTAAAGCATGCCATGTGGCTATGTGGGCTCTGCAGTGAGACCTGAAGCTCCAATGGGCACAGCATCAAGGAAATCTCACTGACATGGTACAGATCTCGTACGGAACTGTGAGAGATCTGCAGTGGTGGTTGACAAACCACAATTGGGTCAATGTCAGACCCCTCTCCTTCCCCAACCAGATTTCACAGTCATGACAGATGTGTCACTTCTGGGATGGGGAGACCATCTGGGAGAGGTGGAGATCAGGGGACACTGGTCTCCGGTGGAGACGGGGCTCCACATCAATTTGTTGAAGCTCCGGGCGATTCTATTGGCATTGAAGGCATTTCTTCCCTCTCTCAAGGAGAAGCTGGTGCAAGTGTTCACGGACAACACCACCGCCATGTGGTACTGCAACAAGCAGGGCAGAGTGGGGTGGTGGCCCCTTTGTCGAGAGGCCCTGCATCTCTGGACATGGCTGGAACAGCAGGGCATAACCCTAGTGGTTCAACACCTGGCAGGTTCTCTGAATGCCAGTGTGGACAAACCCAGCCGTCGATGCCTAGCGGATCACGAATGTCATCTCTGGTCGGAGGTGGCGCAAGCTCTCTTTCAGCAATGGGGAGAATCTTGGTTAGATTTGTTCGCCTCCAAAGAGAATGTGCAGTGTCAGCAGTACTGCGTGCTGGAGTTTCCAAGGTGGCTATCGCTCGGCGACGCCTTTCATCACAAGTGTAGCTCAGTCCTGCTGTACGACTTTCCACCCATACCACTCTTGCCCAGGGTTCTGAAGAAGATCAGGGGTGACTAGGTCCAAGTCATCCTTGTGGCTCCAGACTGGGCGAGGAGAGTCTGGTATCCAGCGCTTCTGAGAATGAGCATCGATCCTCCGATCAGGCTACCTCGTCGGAAGGATCTTCTGTTGTAGCAGCAGGGGAGGGTTCTCCACCCAAACCTGTCAACTCTGATCCTCCATGCTTGGCTATTGAGCAGCAACAGTTCCTCCTGAAGTCTGTAACGTTTTTCTGGCAGCCAGGCGGCCCTCCAACTAAGACGGTATACGCCTGCCGTTTGCAGACGTTTGTATTATACTGTACAGAAAGATCTACTGACCCTCTTTCTGCTTCTCTTTCTACTGTCCTTTTGTTCATTCTGACCCTTGCCCAACAGGGCTCTGCTTTGGGAACTCTCAAGGGTTACCTTTCTGCTCTGTCTACTTTTTTGCGGCTGCCTGACCAACCCTCTCTCTCAAAATCTCCCATTATACATAGATTTCTTAAAGGGCTGGCTCACCTGTTTCCAGCTACGCCCTTTGTTATGCTGCAGTGGGAACTTAATTTAGTCCTCACCCATTTGATGTGTACTCCCTTTGAACCTTTACACAATTGTCCCCTCCGGCTGTTTACCATCAAAGCAGCCTTCTTTGTGGTGATTAAATCGGCCCGGAGGGTGAGTGAGTTACAGGCATTATCTTGCTCGCCTCCTTATCTTATGTCCATTTCGGAAAAGGTGGTGCTTCGCACCCGAGCATCTTTTTTACCAAAGGTTGTGACCCCTTTCCATCTGGGTCAGTCCATCACGTTGCCCACCTTCTTTGCTCCTCCACATCCTTCTAAGGAAGAGGAGCGTCTCCACTAGCTGGACCCAAAATGAGCGTTTTCGATCTACCTTGACCGCGCAAAAGAGTTCCGGGTGAACTACCAACTCTTGGTGGGGTACGTGGGAGAAAAGAAGGAAGGGCAATGCAGAAAAAGACCATCTCTCTCTGGGTCATTTTCTGCATTAAGATCTTCTATGCCCTGTCAAAGAAGCAGCCCCCTGAGAGATTAAGGGCCCATTCCAACAGAGGAAAGGTTGTGACTACAGCCTTGGCTCAGGGTGTCCCAGTCCAAGACATCTGTCAGGCGGCAACGTGGGCATCATTGAACACATTTGCAAAACACTACTGCCTGGATAGTCAGGTCCGTAGAGACTGGCATTTTGCCCACTCAGTCCTACAGGACATTCTAGTTTAAGGTATTTGATGGTGTGGCTTGGGTATCTAATTCAAAGGTAAGGAATCTGCAGCCAGAAGTCTCTGTAGGAGAGTAGGATCTGCTTCACATGGGTACCCCCACTTTTTGCTGATGCTTCACTGTTTTTCGACATTAGTCTGGCTGGGGCCCTGCTAATCAGAAGCCCAGCCTAGCTGCTTCCTCTCTAAAATGGTTTCCATGTGCCTTAGGCACATCACTGATTGGGATCTGGAGTGCCCTTATAAGTCCCTAGTATATGGTATACTATGTACCAAGGGCATAGGTACCTCAGAGGCCTGCCAGGGGCTGCAGCATGTATTATGCCACCCCTGGAAGGCCCTCCAAACTGACACCACAGGTCTGCTACTGCAGCCTGGGTAAGGTGGTGCATGCACCCCTTACTGTGATATAGGTTACCTATATCACTAAATACATACACACATATAAACCTATAAGTCACTCCTAAGGCAGGCCTTATCAATCCTAAAGGCAGAGTGCATGGTTCCTATGTGAGAGGGTGCCCCTGCATGAGCAGGGCCCCTCTGCAGCGTTCAGAGACCATCTCTGATGCTGTTTGTAGTGCAGCCTGACCATATACTCTTAAGCGCATTATATCCTCGCTGTAAAATGCTAACTTTGGAATGGCTGCACCTAAACATGTCGTGTTTGGTGTCAAACATCTTGGAATACTACCCCCCCGCCAATCCTGGCAGCGGGGGTAGCATTCCACCCTTCTAGAGGGAAAGACATGTTAACTCTGACTAGTCCGGTAACTTCTTTCCAGAGCCCTGGCATCACAAAATGGATGCTGCTGCCACAGACACGAGTCTGGCCTCCTGCTGCTGGACGAAACTCCGGCAGGGGAGGCCTGGACAATAGGTTTCCTGTCCCAGGGAGGTGTGACCACCTCCCCAGACAGGATAATGTGTATTGGGGCTGGGCGGGAGCACTTTCGGGTGCTTTGAAGTCCTGCACTGGGGGCACATTTGGTGTCCCTGTGCATACCCCAGTTCAAACCGGATCAGGGGCTTGCAGCCCCTGGTTTGGCGCGAACTGGACAAAGGAAAGGGGTGTAGCCACCCCTCTGCCCTGACCCACCCATAGGTGGGGCCACAGAGTAGTCCAACCCCTATCTTTAGTATAAAGGTAGGAACCCAGTCCGTAGGACTTTAGATTATCCCTGGACGAAACTCTGAAACTGAATCCTGGACCTTCGACGCTCTACTCACGATTAGAGGACAGAAGAATCTCCCTTGGGGTCAAGGAGTGACTCCCCTGCTTGGCAGGCACCAAAGAAGCATCTGTCCAGTTCACATTTCTGAAGCTCCCGTCGGACGCCGAAGTCATCGCATCACCAGAGGTGGATTCTCAGACTTCCCCGAGGCTACCCTGAGTCCCCAGCAAAGCTGAGGCCCGTGGCTATCGTGGGTGACTTGAGACCGTGACCCCTGGACACCGAGCACATTTGCAAGTGCATCCTCTTCTGGGTCTCCCAAGAAGTCGTACTTTGGGCTCCGAGTAGCCCTCCCCTCCAGCACCACCTGCACCGAAGATCACTGGCCCCCACTCCACGAGTGTCCTGTAAGCCAGATCCACGTGCGGCGTCACGAGGCTCCTTTGCGGTCGCTAGCCCGTTGGCTAGTAGCCCGTAACGAAAGCCAATCCTTTTCTAACTTGGCATCCTGGTTTCTCCAGGCCTACGCTCACTTACCCTGGCTGGGTGAGTTCCACAGACCTTGCTGGTCTGCACCATCGACGATCTACATCTTCACCAAGACTTGCTGTTGCCAAGGCTTGTTGGGTCCAATCCGGTCGCCGATACCTCAGCACTCGACAGACATCATGTACCAGCCCGAATCCTGCTCCTGGTTGCCGACAACACCTCCTGGACCTCGTGGCTGAAGAGTCAAGACGACCGTCAACGCACCTGAAGCACTCGACATCGGTGGGCATCTGTCCATCGCCTTCCTGGTCACTGGCTAGTGACCCAGACTCTGTCCCCTCTGCTTTCAGGTTCTTCAGAACTCCGATCCACTCTTGGATCCACCCGGACACTTTTCTCTTGGTCGCCAGCAGCACTTTGCAGCAGATCGCCATTCGAATCGACGACGAAACCCGACCCCGAAAGGCACCTATGCACCCGGCTTCCCTGGGTGAGGTAACACGAGTACTCCGGTGCTCCTGTGGGTAGAGACTCTTCAAAGTCCTAGATCTCAAAGGGTTTTGTCCAAGTCCTCTTTTAAGTGTCCCTTTTCTCTAATTTCCCGATCCCGACTTTCTCCATAGAAGTCAACGGCGTATCGCGGTTGTGTATTTACACTGCACGCGTCTCCCGTGGGTCCCCTGTGTCACTACCTTGGGTGGTTCCTTGTGGTCCAAGCACTTCTAGAGGCTCTAGGCCTAGTGTCTAGTTCAGTCGTGGTTCGTATACCACTTTATTGGTATATGGTTTGGTACGCCCCTAGGGCCCAAACGTGTATTTGTGCTATTACTGTGATTTAATAACTTCTAACTTATGTACTTCGAACTCTAGCCTCATAAAGAGACTAGAGGGGTGTGTTTAGCATTAAATACATATATTTTTAATATATACCTGGTGTGGTGCTCTTTCATTTGATCACTCAAGAGATTATAGACTGGTAAAACAAGCTGCTTTACATTCCTTCAAGACTTAGCCTGAAGGCTGCTCTCCATAGCTACCACTAGGATAGCTTTCAATAAGGTTGTCTTTAACCTATCTCCAATAAGGGGTTGTTTGGACTGGTGCAAGGTGCCCACTATAATTAGTGGACAGCATATGCCAGGCCAGCTTCTCACATTGGTGTGCAGCGTGTGGGATTCCAGCTTGCTATTGTTTTACCAGATAATCTCAATTGAATTGATCAACTGAAAACCACTAAAGGTACCTAGGGTACATATAATTTAAGCTTAGAATACAGTAAGTTCTACTGAACTTAGAGTTGTGTGTTAAGGGATAGCACAACCCTTTCTACAACTCAAGAGAGTTTAGTAGGCCACACTAGAGTAGGTAGTGCATACACCACACCACACTAGTAATGTCTTTAAGGGTAGGATCTAAAGAATCCTTGCAGGAAGCCATTGAGCTTCCACCCTCCAAGTATGATACACTCCCATTCTTGGAATTGAGAGCTTTATGTAACTTGAGAAAACTAAGGACAGGCCAAAGCCCCACCACCCAACACCTCAAGGAGTTGTTGGTGGCTTATGACCTTAGTAAGCCCTTGGGGACTGAAGGGGTAGGAGCTGAGGGTGGGGCAGAGGAAGAGGAGGAGGCCAGGGGTACCAATACCCCCAGCCCCCCCACTGAGACTGGCCAGGAGGGTGACAATGACCCAGACCTGGATAACCCAATCCCTCCTGTGGAAGATGATGAGGATGATCTGAATGATCCCCACTTTGTCCCCCCAGGAAGGATTAAGAGTGTGCCCAGGAAGTCTAGATCTCCTTCTCAGGAGTCTAACCACTCTGGCACCTCCATAGGGAGCTCTATCTCCTCTCACAGGAGGGAATCCTCTCATGAGAGAAGAGACAGACTGGTCCAGTATGAGGAAACTCAGCTGGAAATCAGAAAAAAGCAATTGGCTTTAGATAGGGAATCCCTAGATCTCCTTAGAGAGAGAAGAAAGTTGGGACTAGAGTCCCATGGTGGCAGCCATGTCCCTAGAGACAGGGAAAGGTCCTATGACCATAGGAACCTGAGCAAGATTGTCCCTCCCTACCAGAGTGGGGATGACATCCACAAATGGATAACTGCATTAGAGAGGGCCTGTAAGGTACAGAAGGTCCCTCAGGAGCAGTGGGCAGCAATCATGTGGCTCTCCTTTGCTGACAAAGGTAGGGATAAGCTCCTCACTGTTAGAGAGGAGGATGCTGATAATTACAAGGTCTTGAAGAGTGCTCTTATTGATGGGTTTGGCCTAACCACTGAACAGTACAGGTTGAAGTTCAGAGACACCCAAAAAGCACAGACTCAAGACTGGGTAGACTATGTGGATTGTTCTGCCAAGGCTCTGGAAGGCTGGTTGATGGGCAGTAAGGTGTGTGACTTCTCAGGATTGTACAATCTGATAATGAGGGAGCAGATTCTTAATAACTGTCAAAATCAGCTGTTGCATCAATACCTGGTAGACTCTGATCTGACCTCTCCCCAAGAATTGGGAAAGAAGGCAGACAAATGGGTCAGAACCAGGGTGAAGCAGAAGGTACAGAACCAAGGTGGGGAAACCAAGAAGCAAGATGCTAAGAACTCTGACAAGGGTGGGGAGAAGGGTAAAGATCAAAAGTCTTCATCAGGCCCCCAAAAATCTTCTTCTGGTGGGGATTCACAGTCTACCAAAGGGAAAGGCCAAAGAAAACCATGGTGCAAGGTCTGTAAGCAAAAGACCCACTGGACCAGTGATTGCACCAAGTCCAAAGACTCCAGTCCAGCACCCACCAATGCCCCTAAGGCACCTGTTCCCCCTAGTACAGTTGGTGGGAGTGCTCCAACCAAGGGTTTAGTAGGGTTCACCCTGGGAACTGAGTTGGGCTCTGACCTAGTCAGAGAACTGACTCAGGCTGTGTTAGTCTGTGATGGAGGCATGGATGTGACCTCCACTGTGAGTCCCAGTAATCTGGGCAAGTACAGACAACAGCCTTTAATTAATGGACGTGAGGCTTTGGCATTTAGGGACACAGGGGCAAGTGTCACAATGGTGACACAAGACCTTGTGAATCCTGGGCAAGTTATACTTGGTGAGATGTACCAAGTGACCAATACTAGCAATGTCAGAACAGACCATACTCTGGCAGTTGTTAACTTCTCCTGGGGAGGGGTAACTGGCCTTAAGAAGGTTGTGGTAAGTGCAAACCTACCAGTCGAATGCTTGCTTGGCAATGACTTAGAGACTTCTGCTTGGGCAGAAGTGGAGCTCAGGACCCATGCAGAAATGCTGGGGATCCCTGCAGATGTGTTTGCTGTGACCAGGTCACAAGCCAAAATGTCTAGCACTGAACAGGCCTTGGATTCTGGAAGAATGGACCAAGTGCCTTCCAAGAGGAGGAGTAGTAGGGTTAAGGCAGTGCCTTCCCCTTGGCTCAGGAGGAAGATCAGTCCCTTGAGGGGGATGATCTCAGCCCTGAAGAAGGAACTGTCCCAGAGGAACTTGAACCTGACCAGGTTGAGTTCTTGGGGACAGGGGGACCTTCTAGGGCAGATCTGAGCCAGGAGCAGCAGAGCTGCCCCTCCCTTGAACCCCTCAGACAGCAAGCTGCTGCTGAGGCTGCTGGGAAAGCTAGTGGTCCCCATACAGTGTATTGGGATGATGGACTCCTGTACTCAGAGAGTAGAGACCCCAAGCCTGGTGCTACCAGGAGGTTGGTAATACCTCTGAAGTTCAGGGGCTTCCTATTGACCCTAGCCCATGATATTCCCTTAGCAGGTCACCTGGGCCAGAACAAGACTTGGGACAGAATTGTCCCTCACTTTCACTGGCCCCACATGTCTGAAGACAGTAAGGAGTTTTGTCGCTCCTGTGTAACCTGCCAAGCCAGTGGCAAGGCAGGTGGCACTACAAAGGCCCCCTGATACCACTACCTGTGGTGGGGGTGCCCTTTGAAAGGGTAGGGATTGACATTGTTGGTCCCATGGATCCCCAAACAGCCTCTGGGCACAGGTTTATCCTGGTGGTAGTGGATCATGCCACCAGGTACCCAGAAGCTATTCCCCTCAGGACCACTACAGCACCTGTGGTGGCAAGGGCCCTCCTGGGAATCTTCTCAAGAGTGGGCTTTCCTAAGGAGGTAGTATCAGACAGGGGTGCTAACTTCATGTCTGGGTACTTAAAAGCAATGTGGAAGGAGTGTGGAGTGACTTATAAGTTCACCACACCCTATCACCCACAATGCAATGGTTTAGTTGAGAGATTCAACAAAACCTTGAAGGGCATGATCAAAGGGCTCCCAGAAAAGCTTAGGCGTAGATGGGACATACTCTTGCCCTGCCTTTTATTCGCATATAGGGAGGTGCCTCAGAAGGGGGTTGGTTACAGCCCTTTTGAACTTCTGTTTGGCCACCCTGTGAGGGGTCCAATGTGCTTGGTGAAGGAAGGATGGGAGTTACCTCTCAAGCCCCCAAAGCAAGATATAGTGGACTATGTACTTGGTCTCCGCTCCAGGATGGCTGAGTACATGAAAAAGGCAACCAAAAACCTTGAGGCTAGCCAGGAACTTCAAAAGGCCTGGCATGACCAAAGAGCTGTTCTGACTGTTTACCAGCCAGGGCAGAAGGTGTGGGTGTTGGAGCCAGTGGCCCCAGCAGCTCTCCAAGATAAATGGAGTGGACCCCACACTATTGTTGAGCAGAAGGGTGAGGTCACTTATTTAGTAGACCTAGGAACACCCAGGAGTCCCCACAGGGTTCTCCATGTCAACAGGTTAAAACCATATGTGGACAGGGCAGACATGGGCTTGCTCATGGCTACTGATGAAGGGCAGGAGGAAGAGAGTGACCCACTCCCTGACCTGCTCTCACAGAACCCTGACGATGGGTCAGTTGATGGTGTAGCCTTGGCAGGCAGCCTCACTACCCAGCAACAAACTGATTGCAGGCAAGTCCTCAATCAGTTTATGTGAGAAGTTGGCCTGGCATATGCTGTCCACTAATTATAGTGGGCACCTTGCACCAGTCCAAATCGACTCTTATGGTAGGTAGGTTAACCTTATTAAAAGCGATCCTAGTGGTAGCTGTGGAGAGCAGCCTTCAGGCTAAGTCTTGAAGGAATGTAAAGCAGCTTGTTTTACCAGTCTATAATCTGTTGAGTGACCAAATGAAAGAGCACCACACCAGGTATATATTCAAAATATATGTATTTATTACTAAACACACCCCTCTAGTCTCTTTATGAGGCTAGAGTTCGAAGTACATAGGTTATAAGATCTTAAATCACAGTAATAGCACAAATACACGTTTGGGCCCTAGGGGCGTACCAAACCATATACCAATAAAGTGGTATGCGAACCACGACTGAACTAGACACTAGGCCTAGAGCCTCTAGAAGTGCTTGGACCACAAGGAACCACCCAAGGTAGTGACACAGGGGACCCACGGGAGACGCGTGCAGTGTAAATACACAACCGCGATACGCCGTTAACTTCTATGGAGAAAGTCGGGATCGGGAAAATAGAGGAAAGGGACACTTAGAAGAGGACTAGGACAAAACCCTTTGAGATCTAGGACTTTGAAGAGTCTCTACCCACGGGAGCACCGGAGTACTCGTGTTACCTCACCCAGGGAAGCCGGGTGCATAGGTGCCTTTCGGGGTCGGGTTTCGTCGTCGATTCGAATGGCGATCTGCTGCAAAGTGCTGCTGGCGGCCAAGGGAAAAGTGTCCGGGTGGATCCAAGAGTGGATCGGAGTTCTGGTGAACCTGAAAGCAGAGGGGACAGAGTCTGGGTCACTAGCCAGTGACCAGGAAGGCGATGGACAGATGCCCACCGATGTCGAGTGCTTCAGGTGCGTTGACGGTCGTCTTGACTCTTCAGCCACGAGGTCCGGGAGGTGTTGTCGGCGACCAGGAGCAGGATTCGGGCTGGTGCTCGATGTCTGTCGAGTGCTGAGGTGTTGGCGACCGGATTGGACCCAACAAGCCTTGGCAACGGCAAGTTTCGAGTAAGATGTAGATCGTCGATGGTGCAGACCAGCAAGGTCTGTGGAACTCACCCGGCGAGGGTAAGTCAGGGCAGGCCTGGAGCAACCAGGGGAGCCCTTTGGTTTCTTTAAGAAGTCTTCTGGGGACCCACAAGCCAGCGGGCAAGGGATCGCGAAGACACCTCGGGCGGAATCACTCAACAGGGGCCCACGGTCACTCGGGACGGTGTAGGCCTCTGATCTTCGGAGGGAGTCCTGCTGGAGGTCGGGACCACACGTGGTCCAAAGCACAGGTTCGTAGAACGTTGTGAAGGGGTTGCACTCGACAATAGTGCACGGTACCCAGGGGTCGCGGTTCCTCGTTACTCGGGGGTCCACTTGCCTCAGCTTCGCTGGGGACTCACGATGGCCTGGGAGAGGTCAGGAAATCTACTTCCTGGGCTGCAGGGACTTCGGACTCCGGTGGGAGCGGCGTAGTTTGCAACCGTCGTTGTCGTTTTGGTGCCTGCCAAGCAGGGAGTCACTCCTTGACTCCAAGGGAGATTCTTCTGTCTTCCAAAGGTAGTGGAACGTCGAAGGGCCAGGATTCTTCTGTAGAGTGTCGTCCAGGGGTTATCTGCTTTGCAATGGCAAGGTTCCCCTCTTATACTAAAAGAGGGGATGGACTAGCTCTATGACCCCACCTATGGGAGGGTCAAGGGAGGGGTGGCTACACCCACTTCCCTTTGTCCAGTTCGCGCCAGAGCAGGGGCAGGTAGCCCCTGAGCTGGTTTGAACTGGCATATGCACAGAGGAGCCTTTTGCTCCCCCAGTGCAGGACTTCAAAGCACTCTAAAAGTGCACCCACCCAGCCCCAATACACATTATCCTGTCTGGGGAGGTGGTCACACCTCCCTGCAACAGGAAACCTATTGTCCAGGCCTCCCCTGCCGGAGTTTCGTCCAGCAGCAGGAGGCCAGACTTGTGTCTGTGGCAGCAGCATCCATTTTGTGATGCCAGGGCTTCAGAAAGAAGTTACTGGGTAAGCCAGAGTTAACATGTCTTTCCCTCTAGAAGGGTGGAATGCTACCCCCGCCACCAGGATTGGCGGGGGGTAGTATTCCAAGATGTTTGACACCAAACACGACATGTTTAGGTGCAGCCATTCCAAAGTTAGCATTTTACCGCGAGGATATAATGCGCTTAAGAGTATATGGTCAGGCTGCACTACAAACAGCATCAGAGATGGTCTCCGAACGCTGCAGAGGGGCCCTGCTCATGCAGGGGCACCCTCTCACATAGGAACCATGCACTCTGCCTTTAGGATTGATAAGGCCTGCCTTAGGAGTGACTTATAGGTTTATATGTGTGTATGTATTTAGTGATATAGGTAACCTATATCACAGTAAGAGGTGCATGCACCACCCTACCCAGGCTGCAGTAGCAGACCTGTGGTGTCAGTTTGGATGGCCTTCCAGGGGTGGCATAATACATGCTGCAGCCCCTGGTAGGCCTCTGAGGTACCTATGCCCTTGGTACATAGTATACCATATACTAGGGACTTATAAGGGCACTCCAGATTCCAATCAGAGATGTGCCTAAGGCACATGGAAACCTTTTTACAGAGAAAGCAGATAGACTGGGGCCCTGAATAGCAGGATCCCAGTCCAACTAAGTCATAAACCAGCAAAACACCATAAAAAAAGTGGGGGCAACCATATAGTCAGATTCCACCTTCCTACAGTTTAGACATATGTTTTCACTGACACCCAGTCAGACCACCTGGTGCACTCATGAAGTGGACACTGGGGACAGTCTGCCTATTAAAAACAAGATTTATAGGCAACCTGACCATGTCAGGGACTGTATCAGGACTGAAGTCCAGAAAATGTTGGAATTGGGAGTTATTGAACCCTCAGATAGCCCTTGGGCTAGTCCAGTGGTCCTTGTACCAAAACCTCACACCAGTGGTGGAAAAAGAGAGATGAGGTTTTGTGTGGACTACAGGGGTCTCAATGCAGTCACTAGGACTGATGCCCATCCAATACCCAGGGCAGATGAGCTCATAGATACTTTGGCCTCTGCCAAATATCTCAGCACATTTGACCTAACAGCTGGCTACTGGCAGATCAGACTAGCTGATACTGCAAAGCCCAAAACAGCATTCTCAACCCCTAGTGGGCATTATCAATTTGTGGTAATGCCCTTTGGTCTGAAGAATGCACCTGCCACTTTCCAGAGGTTGGTGAATACAGTTCTCACAGGACTGGAAGCCTATAGTGCAGCATATCTAGATGATATTGCTGTCTTTAGCTCCACCTGGGAGGATCACCTGGTCCACCTCAGGAATGTTTTACAGGCCCTGCAAAAGGCAGGCCTGACTATCAAGGCCACTAAGTGCCAGATAGGGCAGAGTCAGGTTGTGTACCTGGGCCACCTTGTGGGTGGAGGCCAGGTTCAACCTTTGCAGAGCAAGATCCAGACCATCATGGACTGGACTGCTCCCACTACCCAGACTCAGGTGAGAGCCTTCTTAGGCCTGACTGGGTACTATAGGAGATTTGTCAAGGGGTATGGATCAATAGTGACACCCCTGAATGACTTAACTTCTAAGAAAATGCCCAAAAAGGTTCAGTGGACAGTTAGCTGTCAAAAGGCATTTGATGACCTCAAGCAGGCCATGTGCACTGCTCCAATTCTGCAGAGTCCTGATTACTCCAAGAAGTTCATTGTTCAAACTGATGCATCTGAATTGGGGGTAGGGGCTGTACTGTCATAATTGAATGAAGAAGGTCAGGATCAGCCAGTAACTTTCATTAGCAGAAGGCTGACCCCTAGAGAGAAACGTTGGTCAGCCATAGAGAGGAGGCCTTTGCTGTGGTCTGGGCTCTGAAGAAGTTGAGGCCATACTTGTTTGGTACACACTTCCTGGTTCAGACAGACCATAAGCCCCTCTTATGGCTAAAACAAATGAAGGGTGAAAACCCCAAACTGCTTAGGTGGTCCATTTCCCTACAGGGGATGGACTTTACAGTGGAACATAGGCCTGGGATTAACCATGCGAATGCAGATGGACTCTCTAGGTATTTCCACTTAGAACATGAAGACTTAACTGGGCAAGGTTAGTTTAATGTCCCTACGTTTGGGGGGGGTTGTGTAGGAGAGTAGGATCTGCTTCACATGGGTACCCCCACTTTTTGCTGATGCTTCACTGTTTTTCGACATTAGTCTGGCTGGGGCCCTGCTAATCAGAACCCCAGCCTAGCTGCTTCCTCTCTAAAATGGTTTCCATGTGCCTTAGGCACATCACTGATTGGGATCTGGAGTGCCCTTATAAGTCCCTAGTATATGGTATACTATGTACCAAGGGCATAGGTACCTCAGAGGCCTGCCAGGGGCTGCAGCATGTATTATGCCACCCCTGGAAGGCCCTCCAAACTGACACCACAGGTCTGCTACTGCAGCCTGGGTAAGGTGGTGCATGCACCCCTTACTGTGATATAGGTTACCTATATCACTAAATACATACACACATATAAACCTATAAGTCACTCCTAAGGCAGGCCTTATCAATCCTAAAGGCAGAGTGCATGGTTCCTATGTGAGAGGGTGCCCCTGCATGAGCAGGGCCCCTCTGCAGCGGTCGGAGACCATCTCTGATGCTGTTTGTAGTGCAGCCTGACCATATACTCTTAAGCGCATTATATCCTCGCGGTAAAATGCTAACTTTGGAATGGCTGCACCTAAACATGTCGTGTTTGGTGTCAAACATCTTGGAATACTACCCCCCGCCAATCCTGGTGGTGGGGGTAGCATTCCACCCTTCTAGAGGGAAAGACATGTTAACTCTGACTAGTCCGGTAACTTCTTTCCAGAGCCCTGGCATCACAAAATGGATGCTGCTGCCACAGACACGAGTCTGGCCTCCTGCTGCTGGACGAAACTCCGGCAGGGAGGCCTGGACAATAGGTTTCCTGTCCCAGGGAGGTGTGACCACCTCCCCAGACAGGATAATGTGTATTGGGGCTGGGCGGGAGCACTTTCGGGTGCTTTGAAGTCCTGCACTGGGGGCACATTTGGTGTCCCTGTGCATACCCCAGTTCAAACCGGATCAGGGCTTGCAGCCCCTGCTTTGGCGTGAACGGGACAAAGGGAAAGGGGTGTAGCCACCCCTCTGCCCTGACCCACCCATAGGTGGGGCCACAGAGTAGTCCAACCCCTATCTTTATTATAAAGGTAGGAACCCAGTCCTTAGGACTTTAGATTATCCCTGGACGAAACTCTGAAACTGAATCCTGGACCTTCGACGCTCTACTCACGATTAGAGGACAGAAGAATCTCCCTTGGGGTCAAGGAGTGACTCCCCTGCTTGGCAGGCACCAAAGAAGCATCTGTCCGGTTCGCATTTCTGAAGCTCCCGTCGGACGCCGAAGTCATCGCATCACCAGAGGTGGATTCTCAGACTTCCTCGAGGCTACCCTGAGTCCCCAGCAAAGCTGAGGCCCGTGGCTATCGTGGGTGACTTGAGACCGTGACCCCTGGACACCGAGCACATTTGCAAGTGCATCCTCCTCTGGGTCTCCCAAGAAGTCGTGCTTTGGGCTCCGAGTAGCCCTAGCCTCCAGCACTACCTGCACCGAAGATCACTGGCCCCCACTCCACGAGTGTCCTGTAAGCCAGATCCACGTGCGGCGTCACGAGGCTCCTTCGCGGTCGCTAGCCCGTTGGCTAGTAGCCCGTAACGAAGGCCAATCCTTTTCTAACTTGGCATCCTGGTTGCTCCAGGCCTGCCCTCACTTACCCTCGCTGGGTGAGTTCCACAGACCTTGCTGGTCTGCACCATCGACGATCTACATCTTCACCGAGACTTGCTGTTGCCAAGGCTTGTTGGGTCCAATCCAGTCGCGGACACCTCAGCACTCGACAGACATCGTGTACCAGCCAGAATCCTGCTCCTGGTTGCCGACAACACCTCCTGGACCTCGTGGCTGAAGAGTCAAGATGACCGTCAACGCACCTGAAGCACTCGACATCGGTGGGCATCTGTCCATCGCCTTCCTGGTCACTGGCTAGTGACCCAGACTCTGTCCCCTCTGCTTTCAGGTTCTTCAGAACTCCGATCCACTCTTGGATCCACCCGGACACTTTTCTCTTGGTCGCCAGCAGCACTTTGCAGCAGATCGCCATTCGAATCGACGACGAAACCCGACCCCGAAAGGCACCTATGCACCCGGCTTCCCTGGGTGAGGTAACACGAGTACTCCGGTGCTCCCGTGGGTAGAGACTCTTCAAAGTCCTAGATCTCAAAGGGTTTTGTCCAAGTCCTCTTTTAAGTGTCCCTTTTCTCTTATTTCCCGATCCCGACTTTCTCCATAGAAGTCAACGGCGTATCGCGGTTGTGTATTTACACTGCACGCGTCTCCCGTGGGTCCCCTGTGTCACTACCTTGGGTGGTTCCTTGTGGTCCAAGCACTTCTAGAGGCTCTAGGCCTAGTGTCTAGTTCAGTCGTGGTTCGTATACCACTTTATTGGTATATGGTTTGGTACGCCCCTAGGGCCCAAACGTGTATTTGTGCTATTACTGTGATTTAATAACTTCTAACTTATGTACTTCGAACTCTAGCCTCATAAAGAGACTAGAGGGGTGTGTTTAGCAATAAATACATATATTTTGAATATATACCTGGTGTGGTGCTCTTTCATTTGATCACTCAAGAGATTATAGACTGGTAAAACAAGCTGCTTTACATTCCTTCAAGACTTAGCCTGAAGGCTGCTCTCCATAGCTACCACTAGGATAGCTTTCAATAAGGTTGTCTTTAACCTATCTCCAATAAGGGGTTGTTTGGACTGGTGCAAGGTGCCCACTATAATTAGTGCACAGCATATGCCAGGCCAACTTCTCACATTGGTGTGCAGCGTGTGGGATTCCAGCTTGCTATTGTTTTACCAGATAATCTCAATTGAATTGATCAAGTGAAAACCACTAAAGGTACCTAGGGTACATATAATTTAAGCTTAGAATACAGTAAGTTCTACTGAACTTAGAGTTGTGTGTTAAGGGATAGCACAACCCTTTCTACAACTCAAGAGAGTTTAGTAGGCCACACTAGAGTAGGTAGTGCATACACCACACCACACTAGTAATGTCTTTAAGGGTAGGATCTAAAGAATCCTTGCAGGAAGCCATTGAGCTTCCACCCTCCAAGTATGATACACTCCCATTCTTGGAATTGAGAGCTTTATGTAACTTGAGAAAACTAAGGACAGGCCAAAGCCCCACCAGCCAACACCTCAAGGAGTTGTTGGTGGCTTATGACTTTAGTAAGCCCTTGGGGACTGAAGGGGTAGGAGCTGACGGTGGGGCAGAGGAAGAGGAGGAGGCCAGGGGTACCAATACCCCCAGCCCCCCCTCTGAGACTGGCCAGGAGGGTGACAATGACCCAGACCTGGATAACCCAATCCCTCCTGTGGAAGATGATGAGGATGATCTGAATGATCCCCACTTTGTCCCCCAGGAAGGATTAAGAGTGTGCCCAGGAAGTCTAGATCTCCTTCTCAGGAGTCTAACCACTCTGGCACCTCCATAGGGAGCTCTATCTCCTCTCACAGGAGGGAATCCTCTCATGAGAGAAGAGACAGACTGGTCCAGTATGAGGAAACTCAGCTGGAAATCAGAAAAAAGCAATTGGCTTTAGATAGGGAATCCCTAGATCTCCTTAGAGAGAGAAGAAAGTTGGGACTAGAGTCCCATGGTGGCAGCCATGTCCCTAGAGACAGGGAAAGGTCCTATGACCATAGGAACCTGAGCAAGATTGTCCCTCCCTACCAGAGTGGGGATGACATCCACAAATGGATAACTGCATTAGAGAGGGCCTGTAAGGTACAGAAGGTCCCTCAGGAGCAGTGGGCAGCAATCTTGTGGCTCTCCTTTGCTGACAAAGGTAGAGATAAGCTCCTCACTGTTAGAGAGGAGGATGCTGATAATTACAAGGTCTTGAAGAGTGCTCTTATTGATGGGTTTGGCCTAACCACTGAACAGTACAGGTTGAAGTTCAGAGACACCCAAAAAGCACAGACTCAAGACTGGGTAGACTATGTGGATTGTTCTGCCAAGGCTCTGGAAGGCTGGTTGATGGGCAGTAAGGTGTGTGACTTCTCAGGATTGTACAATCTGATAATGAGGGAGCAGATTCTTAATAACTGTCAAAATCAGCTGTTGCATCAATACCTGGTAGACTCTGATCTGACCTCTCCCCAAGAATTGGGAAAGAAGGCAGACAAATGGGTCAGAACCAGGGTGAAGCAGAAGGTACAGAACCAAGGTGGGGAAACCAAGAAGCAAGATGCTAAGAACTCTGACAAGGGTGGGGAGAAGGGTAAAGATCAAAAGTCTTCATCAGGCCCCCAAAAATCTTCTTCTGGTGGGGATTCACAGTCTACCAAAGGGAAAGGCCAAAGAAAACCATGGTGCAAGGTCTGTAAGCAAAAGACCCACTGGACCAGTGATTGCACCAAGTCCAAAGACTCCAGTCCAGCACCCACCAATGCCCCTAAGGCACCTGTTCCCCCTAGTACAGTTGGTGGGAGTGCTCCAACCAAGGGTTTAGTAGGGTTCACCCTGGGAACTGAGTTGGGCTCTGACCTAGTCAGAGAACTGACTCAGGCTGTGTTAGTCTGTGATGGAGGCATGGATGTGACCTCCACTGTGAGTCCCAGTAATCTGGGCAAGTACAGACAACAGCCTTTAATTAATGGACGTGAGGCTTTGGCATTTAGGGACACAGGGGCAAGTGTCACAATGGTGACACAAGACCTTGTGAATCCTGGGCAAGTTATACTTGGTGAGATGTACCAAGTGACCAATACTAGCAATGTCAGAACAGACCATACTCTGGCAGTTGTTAACTTCTCCTGGGGAGGGGTAACTGGCCTTAAGAAGGTTGTGGTAAGTGCAAACCTACCAGTCGAATGCTTGCTTGGCAATGACTTAGAGACTTCTGCTTGGGCAGAAGTGGAGCTCAGGACCCATGCAGAAATGCTGGGGATCCCTGCAGATGTGTTTGCTGTGACCAGGTCACAAGCCAAAATGTCTAGCACTGAACAGGCCTTGGATTCTGGAAGAATGGACCAAGTGCCTTCCAAGAGGAGGAGTAGTAGGGTTAAGGCAGTGCCTTCCCCTTGGCTCAGGAGGAAGATCAGTCCCTTGAGGGGGATGATCTCAGCCCTGAAGAAGGAACTGTCCCAGAGGAACTTGAACCTGACCAGGTTGAGTTCTTGGGGACAGGGGGACCTTCTAGGGCAGATCTGAGCCAGGAGCAGCAGAGCTGCCCCTCCCTTGAACCCCTCAGACAGCAAGCTGCTGCTGAGGCTGCTGGGAAAGCTAGTGGTCCCCATACAGTGTATTGGGATGATGGACTCCTGTACTCAGAGAGTAGAGACCCCAAGCCTGGTGCTACCAGGAGGTTGGTAATACCTCTGAAGTTCAGGGGCTTCCTATTGACCCTAGCCCATGATATTCCCTTAGCAGGTCACCTGGGCCAGAACAAGACTTGGGACAGAATTGTCCCTCACTTTCACTGGCCCCACATGTCTGAAGACAGTAAGGAGTTTTGTCGCTCCTGTGTAACCTGCCAAGCCAGTGGCAAGGCAGGTGGCACTACAAAGGGCCCCCTGATACCACTACCTGTGGTGGGGGTGCCCTTTGAAAGGGTAGGGATTGACATTGTTGGTCCCATGGATCCCCAAACAGCCTCTGGGCACAGGTTTATCCTGGTGGTAGTGGATCATGCCACCAGGTACCCAGAAGCTATTCCCCTCAGGACCACTACAGCACCTGTGGTGGCAAGGGCCCTCCTGGGAATCTTCTCAAGAGTGGGCTTTCCTAAGGAGGTAGTATCAGACAGGGGTGCTAACTTCATGTCTGGGTACTTAAAAGCAATGTGGAAGGAGTGTGGAGTGACTTATAAGTTCACCACACCCTATCACCCACAATGCAAAGGTTTAGTTGAGAGATTCAACAAAACCTTGAAGGGCATGATTAAAGGGCTCCCAGAAAAGCTTAGGCGTAGATGGGACATACTCTTGCCCTGCCTTTTATTCGCATATAGGGAGGTGCCTCAGAAGGGGTTGGTTACAGCCCTTTTGAACTTCTGTTTGGCCACCCTGTGAGGGGTCCACTGTGCTTGGTGAAGGAAGGATGGGAGTTACCTCTCAAGCCCCCAAAGCAAGATATAGTGGACTATGTACTTGGTCTCCGCTCCAGGATGGCTGAGTACATGAAAAAGGCAACCAAAAACCTTGAGGCTAGCCAGGAACTTCAAAAGGCCTGGCATGACCAAAAGGCTGTTCTGACTGTTTACCAGCCAGGGCAGAAGGTGTGGGTGTTGGAGCCAGTGGCCCCAGCAGCTCTCCAAGATAAATGGAGTGGACCCCACACTATTGTTGAGCAGAAGGGTGAGGTCACTTATTTAGTAGACCTAGGAACACCCAGGAGTCCCCACAGGGTTCTCCATGTCAACAGGTTAAAACCATATGTGGACAGGGCAGACATGGGCTTGCTCATGGCTACTGATGAAGGGCAGGAGGAAGAGAGTGACCCACTCCTGACCTGCTCTCACAGAACCCTGACGATGGGTCAGTTGATGGTGTAGCCTTGGCAGGCAGCCTCACTACCCAGCAACAAACTGATTGCAGGCAAGTCCTCAATCAGTTTAGACATATGTTTTCACTGACACCCAGTCAGACCACCTGGTGCACTCATGAAGTGGACACTGGGGACAGTCTGCCTATTAAAAACAAGATTTATAGGCAACCTGACCATGTCAGGGACTGTATCAGGACTGAAGTCCAGAAAATGTTGGAATTGGGAGTTATTGAACCCTCAGATAGCCCTTGGGCTAGTCCAGTGGTCCTTGTACCAAAACCTCACACCAGTGGTGGAAAAAGAGAGATGAGGTTTTGTGTGGACTACAGGGGTCTCAATGCAGTCACTAGGACTGATGCCCATCCAATACCCAGGGCAGATGAGCTCATAGATACTTTGGCCTCTGCCAAATATCTCAGCACATTTGACCTAACAGCTGGCTACTGGCAGATCAGACTAGCTGATACTGCAAAGCCCAAAACAGCATTCTCAACCCCTAGTGGGCATTATCAATTTGTGGTAATGCCCTTTGGTCTGAAGAATGCACCTGCCACTTTCCAGAGGTTGGTGAATACAGTTCTCACAGGACTGGAAGCCTATAGTGCAGCATATCTAGATGATATTGCTGTCTTTAGCTCCACCTGGGAGGATCACCTGGTCCACCTCAGGAATGTTTTACAGGCCCTGCAAAAGGCAGGCCTGACTATCAAGGCCACTAAGTGCCAGATAGGGCAGAGTCAGGTTGTGTACCTGGGCCACCTTGTGGGTGGAGGCCAGGTTCAACCTTTGCAGAGCAAGATCCAGACCATCATGGACTGGACTGCTCCCACTACCCAGACTCAGGTGAGAGCCTTCTTAGGCCTGACTGGGTACTATAGGAGATTTGTCAAGGGGTATGGATCAATAGTGACACCCCTGAATGACTTAACTTCTAAGAAAATGCCCAAAAAGGTTCAGTGGACAGTTAGCTGTCAAAAGGCATTTGATGACCTCAAGCAGGCCATGTGCACTGCTCCAATTCTGCAGAGTCCTGATTACTCCAAGAAGTTCATTGTTCAAACTGATGCATCTGAATTGGGGGTAGGGGCTGTACTGTCACAATTGAATGAAGAAGGTCAGGATCAGCCAGTAGCTTTCATTAGCAGAAGGCTGACCCCTAGAGAGAAACGTTGGTCAGCCATAGAGAGGAGGCCTTTGCTGTGGTCTGGGCTCTGAAGAAGTTGAGGCCATACTTGTTTGGTACACACTTCCTGGTTCAGACAGACCATAAGCCCCTCTTATGGCTAAAACAAATGAAGGGTGAAAACCCCAAACTGCTTAGGTGGTCCATTTCCCTACAGGGGATGGACTTTACAGTGGAACATAGGCCTGGGAGTAACCATGCGAATGCAGATGGACTCTCTAGGTATTTCCACTTAGAACATGAAGACTTAACTGGGCAAGGTTAGTTTAATGTCCCTACGTTTGGGGGGGGTTGTGTAGGAGAGTAGGATCTGCTTCACATGGGTACCCCCACTTTTTGCTGATGCTTCACTGTTTTTCGACATTAGTCTGGCTGGGGCCCTGCTAATCAGAACCCCAGCCTAGCTGCTTCCTCTCTAAAATGGTTTCCATGTGCCTTAGGCACATCACTGATTGGAATCTGGAGTGCCCTTATAAGTCCCTAGTATATGGTATACTATGTACCAAGGGCATAGGTACCTCAGAGGCCTACCAGGGGCTGCAGCATGTATTATGCCACCCCTGGAAGGCCATCCAAACTGACACCACAGGTCTGCTACTGCTGCCTGGGTAAGGTGGTGCATGCACCCCTTACTGTGATATAGGTTACCTATATAACTAAATACATACACACATATAAACCTATAAGTCACTCCTAAGGCAGGCCTTATCAATCCTAAAGGCAGAGTGCATGGTTCCTATGTGAGAGGGTGCCCCTGCATGAGCAGGGCCCCTCTGCAGCGTTCGGAGACCATCTCTGATGCTGTTTGTAGTGCAGCCTGACCATATACTCTTAAGCGCATTATATCCTCGCGGTAAAATGCTAACTTTGGAATGGCTGCACCTAAACATGTCGTGTTTGGTGTCAAACATCTTGGAATACTACCCCCGCCAATCCTGGCGGCGGGGGTAGCATTCCACCCTTCTAGAGGGAAAGACATGTTAACTCTGACTAGTCCGGTAACTTCTTTCCAGAGCCCTGGCATCACAAAATGGATGCTGCTGCCACAGACACGAGTCAGGCCTCCTGCTGCTGGACGAAACTCCGGCAGGGGAGGCGTGGACAATAGGTTTCCTGTCCCAGGGAGGTGTGACCACCTCCCCAGACAGGATAATGTGTATTGGGGCTGGGCGGGAGCACTTTCGGGTGCTTTGAAGTCCTGCACTGGGGGCACATTTGGTGTCCCTGTGCATACCCCAGTTCAAACCGGATCAGGGGCTTGCAGCCCCTGCTTTGGCGCGAACTGGACAAAGGGAAAGGGGTGTAGCCACCCCTCTGCCCTGACCCACCCATAGGTGGGGCCACAGAGTAGTCCAACCCCTATCTTTATTATAAAGGTAGGAACCCAGTCCTTAGGACTTTAGATTATCCCTGGACGAAACTCTGAAACTGAATCCTGGACCTTCGACGCTATACTCACGATTAGAGGACAGAAGAATCTCCCTTGGGGTCAAGGAGTGACTCCCCTGCTTGGCAGGCACCAAAGAAGCATCTGTCCGGATCGCATTTCTGAAGCTCCCGTCGGACGCCGAAGTCATCGCATCACCAGATGTGGATTCTCAGACTTCCCCGAGGCTACCCTGAGTCCCCAGCAAAGCTGAGGCCCGTGGCTATCGTGGGTGACTTGAGACCGTGACCCCTGGACACCGAGCACATTTGCAAGTGCATCCTCTTCTGGGTCTCCCAAGAAGTCGTGCTTTGGGCTCCGAGTAGCCCTAGCCTCCAGTACCACCTGCACCGAAGATCACTGGCCCCCACTTGACGAGTGTCCTGTAAGCCAGATCCACGTGCGGCGTCACGAGGCTCCTTCGCGGTCGCTAGCCCGTTGGCTAGTAGCCCATAACGAAGGCCAATCCTTTTCTAACTTGGCATCCTGGTTGCTCCAGGCCTGCCCTCACTTACCCTCGCTGGGTGAGTTCCACAGACCTTGCTGGTCTGCACCATCGATGATCTACATCTTCACCGAGACTTGCCGTTGCCAAGGCTTGTTGGGTCCAATCCGGTCGCCGACACCTCAGCACTCGACAGACATCGTGTACCAGCCCGAATCCTGCTCCTGGTCGCCGACAACGCCTCCTGGACCTTGTGGCTGAAGAGTCAAGACGACCGTCAACGCACCTGAAGCACTCGACATCGGTGGGCATCTGTCCATCGCCTTCCTGGTCACTGGCTAGTGACCCAGACTCTGTCCCCTCTGCTTTCAGGTTCTTCAGAACTCCGATCCACTCTTGGATCCACCCGGACACTTTTCTCTTGGTCGCCAGCAGCACTTTGCAGCAGATCGCCATTCGAATCGACGACGAAACCCGACCCCGAAAGGCACCTATGCACCCGGCTTCCCTGGGTGAGGTAACACGAGTACTCCGGTGCTCCCGTGGGTAGAGACTCTTCAAAGTCCTAGATCTCAAAGGGTTTTGTCCAAGTCCTCTTTTAAGTGTCCCTTTTCTCTAATTTCCCGATCCCGACTTTCTCCTTAGAAGTCAACGGCGTATCGCGGTTGTGTATTTACACTGCACGCGTCTCCCGTGGGTCCCCTGTGTCACTACCTTGGGTGGTTCCTTGTGGTCCAAGCACTTCTAGAGGCTCTAGGCCTAGTGTCTAGTTCAGTCGTGGTTCGTATACCACTTTATTGGTATATGGTTTGGTACGCCCCTAGGGCCCAAACATGTATTTGTGCTATTACTGTGATTTAATAACTTCTAACTTATGTACTTCGAACTCTAGCCTCATAAAGAGACTAGAGGGGTGTGTTTAGCATTAAATACATATATTTTGAATATATACCTGGTGTGGTGCTCTTTCATTTGATCACTCAATAGATTATAGACTGGTAAAACAAGCTGCTTTACATTCCTTCAAGACTTAGCCTGAAGGCTGCTCTCCATAGCTACCACTAGGATAGCTTTCAATAAGGTTGTCTTTAACCTATCTCCAATAAGGGGTTGTTTGGACTGGTGCAATGTGCCCACTATAATTAGTGGACAGCATATGCCAGGCCAACTTCTCACAGTCTCTATAAGATGAACAGGTTACTTACATTCGGTTACGCATTATCTGGTAGAGACTCTATCTAGCTACAGATTCCTTACAGCCCCACCCATGCCTCCCCACTTTGCGAACTAATATTGTAGGGCTAAGGTTACTCCCCTTTTTATGGCCATAGTTAGTCAGTTAGTTCGTGGCTCTGCACTTCTGGCATGGAAAAAAAGAAAAGTACTGGTGTCCGCGTGCCAGGGTGGTGCCTATATAGGCACCGCAATGTCATAACCGATGCTACCGACACCGACGACGTCATGCAGAGCTGAATGGAGCCACCTGGCACCATGTAGAAGGGGTATTGCTCAGCAGAAGTTTCCAGATTCAGCCTGACTCCTGGGAAATTCAAAGGTAAGGAATCTGCAGCTAGATAGAGTCTCTACCAGATAATGCGTTACTGAAGGTAAGTAACTTGTTCTTTACAGTAAGGTGAAGCAGTACAAGTAAATAGCATGGGAATGTGTATGTATTTGTGTTGAACTGTAGAATAGAATTTGTTTAGGTGAAAAGTTCAAGGGATAGTTACACTGTCAAATTTGGATTTCCCTTAATATTTCCAAAACTACTGAATGGATTTACACCAAATCAGAAAAAGACATTTCTCTGGGGACACTTCTCTGGGCCAATATCTACCTTTCTGCCAAATTTGGTGTAATTCCATTCAGCAGTTCGGGATGTAGCTGTGTCTAAAATCCCTATGGGAAATTTCATGGGGAAAACATGTTTTGGGATCCCCCCTTTTTCTTGGCCATCGCTGAAGTGTGTGGCAAACTAGTTTTGAAAATTTTGTGAAAGATGCGTCAAACGCCACAAAAGTTATTTGCAAAACAAAAGATGCTTTTCCTATGGAAACTAGAGGCCAGATGTACAACTGTTTTTAGCAGTCGCAAACGAGAAATCGGCCCAATTCAACGGCTAAAAAGGATTGTAGCATATACCAAACCAGTTTTGCGAGTTGTTAACCTGTTACCGACTCGCAAAATAGGTTTTTTGAGTCGCTATTAGGAAGGGGCATGCCAAGGACGTCCCTTCCTAATAGCAAGTCGCAAGGGTATGTAAGATTGTTTTGGGACTGCAAATGAGGTCGCAAAACAATCGCATTTACCACACATTTCAAATTGGTGGTAAGCCAGTTGCCCCTTTTTGATTGCCAGTGAAAATGTTTTTTAAGATCAGGCAGTGGTCCTTTAAGGAAAATGGGCTGCATTTAAAAAAAAAAAGTTGCTTTATTTAAAAAGCAAACAAAGACATGTGTGTCTGTTGTCCCCAGCAATCCACCATCCCTGTGTTATTGCCCATTCCCAATGGGTAGAAAATTGCAACCTGCCTCATGAATATTGATGAGGCAAATCATCTGCGACCCCATTGGGAATCGCAAAATGTGTCTGACACAGTAGTACATTTCCTTTTGCGACTCGCAAATTGCGAGTCACTAAAATACGCAAATTACGAGTCGCAAAAAGAAATGGTTGCATATATGGCCCTACGTCCTAACTATAACTACCTACTTGCAACAGTCATATAGTCTTAATTTTCAACTTTGAGTTTTGTGAAATCATTGCACTGAGAGCTTTGCGTTTTGTGAAATCATTGTACTGAGAGAGAGGATAGGAAGATTCCCACACATGATTCTCAAAACAGACTGAAAGAAGTGTGTACTATTGTTTCAATAGTGCTATGATATTTTATTTAATTTGTAACTCTTAAGATTAGGTAACAGTTCTCATATTTCCAAATTAGAACGCTTTTAAATATAAATATATATATATATATATATATATACATATAACACCCACGTTTAAGTTATTTCAACTTTCAGCTGAAGAGAGAAAGCTTGTCAAGGATTGGATGCAATTTCCCCCATGTTGCGGGTACCAAGACAAAGGTGACTCATTCCAGAAGCCACACAACTCTCACTTAGTAGATGTGAACAAGGAGTGTCTTCAACAGTGGCCCTGGTAGAATTTGGAGCAGAAAGCCAAAACCACATACAAAACCTATAAAGCCATATTTGACAATCAGTAGGAAGGGGCAGAAGAGAACTGGTCTCTATTAAAGTGTGAGGGAAAAATAACGGACTCAGTACTCCATTGTGGAGAGACTGATTAATCTTCCTCAGAACTTATGCTAGCTAGAAAGAAGATACAGAAAAGGCATTGGTCCCATTGACAAATGCAGTCCCAACATCTTGAAACACGAGCTTCTCTCTGTTAGTCTGTGTCATTTGACAGACAGGGGCAGAGACTAAGAAACACCGCCATCTTAGATTGGGTAATTCCGCACATGGAGAATACCCATGCTAACTCGGATAGTGCATATCGTTGCTAATTTTCACCTTGGAGCGCCATGCCACGTATCCTGAATGCTCCTGATTGAGCAGGGAGACGTTGGCCCCAGCAAAGATGCCATCTAGGCCATATGTTATGTTATGTTATGTTATGTTAAAATGTTTCTAAAGCGCTCGAATACCCGAGGGTGTCTTGGCGCTGGTTGGGAATATCAGTAAGGTGAGAGCAGAGGGAAACTAGAGGTTAAAAAGCCAGGTTTGTATTTGTTTCCTAAAACTCAATAATGTGGGAGCTGCTTTAATATGTATAGGCAGACTGTTCCAGAGGGCTGGGGCTTCAGAGGAAAAGCAGCTGCCTCCCCATTTGAGTCTCTTAAAACTGGGACGAGAGACCGCCAAGGAGTTTTTTGATCGTAGGTCTCTATTAGGTATGTACCAGGAGAGGGACTGTTTAAGGTAGCTAGGACCACAATCATGCAAGGATTTATAGGTAAGGCATAGTGCCTTAAATTTAATGCGATTGTTCACTGAGAGCCAGTGAAGTTCCTTAATGAAGGCTGAAACCGGATGGAATTTGGGGAGATCAAAAATGAGCCTAGCCGCCGCATTCTGCACGCTTTGGAGTTTCTTCACATATTGTTTTTGGAGCTTAAGAAAAAGTCAGTTACAGTAATCCAGCTTCGTCAGTATTAATAAGGAAATTACTGTTTTTCTGGAAGTGGGAGGAACATACGGCAGAATCTTCCTGATGATTCTCAAAGTGTTAAAGCAGGATGAGACAACTGAACTGATATGCTTATTAAAGTTCAGTTTGTCGTCTATGGTTATGCCTAAGTTTTTGGCTTTTTGGACTGGGGTTTTGGAGAGTTCACAACTCTGCTGGCCAGCATGCTGGGCTCCAAAACTGAGGGTTATTACCAAAAAGTAACACCTCCGTTTTCTCTGAGTTTAATTTAAGGCAATGCTTTCCCATCCAGTCACTAACAGCTCTCATGCAGTTGTGAAACTGAGAGATAGTGACTTCTGTATTATTAGAGGCCGACACCACGATTTGAGTATCGTCTGCATAAGATGTAGGGAAAAATCCAAACGATCTAATCAGGGAGGCCAATTCTGAAACATAAACGTTGAAGAGCAGAGAGCTTAGGGAGGATCCCTGAGGGACCCCACACGGAAGAGAGAAAGAGTTGGATGAAAATTTCTCCAGCATAACTGAATGACTTCTGTCTGTTAGGAATGATTGGAGTAGGGCAAGGGCTTTATCAGCGATGCCCAGTTTTTTGAGACGGCCGACAAGGGTGGCATGATCGACCGTATCGAAGGCCGCCGACAAATCAAGGAGAATAAGTGCTGCGGAGCCTCCTTTGTCCAAAATAGTTCTTAATTAATCTGTGGTTTTTAATAATGCCGTCTCTGTACTATGTTCGGTCCTAAAGCCGAATTGGGAAGGATCCAGCAGATGATTTTCCTGAATAAACTGTGTTAATTGTGTGTTAATCAGTTTTTCCACTATTTTGGCTCGGAACGGTAACCTAGAAATCTGACTGTAATTTGCTGGATTATCTGGGTCTAGGTTGGGTTTCTTAAGAAGTGGCAAGATAGAGGCTATTTTCCACAGATCAGGAAAGATACCAGTGCTGAACATCCCGTTAAAGATTTTGGCTAGAAATGAGGCAATTGGAACCGGAATCTGTTTTAGTATAGAGGGGGGACATGGGTCGTAAGGTGATCCTGACTTTGTAGATTTAACTAAATTAAGATTATCTGCAGTAGTGGTAGATGAAAATTGGTAGAGGTTAGATGGAGGACTTAGACTGGTCGAAGCTTGGACTGTCTTGGGACTAACGCTAAGGTCGATGTTGCTAAAGGCAGAGAACTGGTTGTAGATTTGTTCAACTTTGTTGCGAAAATGAGAAGCTATTTCCTCGCAGAAAGATTAACTGATGTTGCTATCTTTTGTCTAAGGGACTTTAGTGAGTTTTTTTATGACCTGAAAGAGTTCTCTGGCAGGGTTCTTGGATGCTTCTATTTGTTGCGTAAAAAAGGCCGACTTTTCCTTGGTGATGGCTGCTTTATAGTTGCCTAGGGAATGGTTATATATTAGTTTGTCAGAAAGGTTATAGTTTGATCTCCATATTCTTTCTAATTTCCTACATTTCTGTTTTTGAAGACGAAGAGCGTCTGTATACCAAGGTGCGGAGTGTTCAAGTTTGTGTATGCTACAGCATTTGTTTGGAACTGCTTTAGAGATGGTCGAGTTAAGCCAATTGATATAGGCAGCTGTGGCCTGATTCAGATCAGGCAGCTGGGGAAATGTTGGCTGGGACAGGTGTTGTTTCATAATGTCGAAATTGGTTTTTGACCAGAGATAAAATGGCAAATGATTGGAATCTACATTCCTGCTTTGATTAGGGAGGGAGACTGTCAGTTCAAAAAGAACAGCTTTATGGTCGGACCATGTAAGTGGAAGAAACTCTTTAACAGAAATGAAATGGTTAGTGGAAAAAATAGCATCCAGTATGTGCCCACAATTATGAATTGTGGGAGGTTGAACGCATTCATAATGTCCAAAATAGCCTCCATGACTTTGTCCTCTACGCAGTCTAAGTGGAAGTTGAAGTCCCCAAGTACCGTATAGTCGCTCTTGCAAGCCCCCCCCTCAACCAGCGCATGAATCGATAGAAGAAAATCATGTCTTGAGCCTGGAGGGTGGTAAATGAGGAGGCCTTTAAAGGAGTAGTTGTTAGTCAATTCGAGGCTAAAGGATAACAATTTGCATTCTGAGTTAGGCGTGGAGTCAGTTTTACATTTAAAGTGACTTCTGTAAATTATCCACAAACCGCCACCTCTTTTTCCCACTCTATCTGCTCTAGCTATTGAATAGCCTTGTGGGGTTTCTATTAGCAGGTCAGGGCTAGAATGGTTATTAGCCCATGTTTCTGTAATAAAAAAGATATCAAGTTGTTGATTCTCAATGAACTCAGCGACCTCAAAGTGCTTTACTAGGGAGCGCGCGTTAATCATGGTCAGGTGTGAATTTGTGAGTAGTGAAGTGCTGAGTGTTGTTAGAGTGAGCCTGTTTGTCATTAGGCAACAGCTCGAAGTTGGTGACCTGGAAACCACAATTGTGACACTGAAAACTAGAGAGATCTTGACTAAGATCAACTCGAGGGCAGCAGTGGTCACTTTTATTAAAAGATTGAAGGGTTTTACCGGACCACATAACCCTGGTCTCTTTATCTTGAAAAAAACAGGCAGCATTTCCAGCGCTCGGCGCGATCCGGGCGCAGACGGTCGCAGACGGGCTTGCCTTTGGCGGGCCTTTGGCGCGCCAGCGGCGCACCCGCAGAGCGTCTGGCCCAGCATGTGGTTTTGTAGCTGGCCGGGCGCTGGTCTGACCTGTGACCCCCAAACCCGCCGCCAGAAGTCAGGCAAGTCAGGCAAGGGGGAGAGGCCACTACCCTCCGCACAATCGGCAATGCCACGGCAGACCGGGGAAGCGGTGAAGCTAGTTCACCCTGCAAAAGCAGGTAAGTGCAGTTTCAATTTAAAAGCACACCATAAAATAAATATATGCCAGTACAGGTTAAAAAAGGTTAAAAAGTACTAAAAGCTAATTCTTGCGAAGTGCTGCTTCCATTGAAGGCAGACAGCACTACGCAAGTCAGGGTTCTGCAATTTCTCTCACCTTCTGCACCCGCTGCGCATCCGGCCCAGCATGTGGTTTTGTAGCTGGCCGGGCGCTGGTCTGACCTGTGACCCGCAAACCCCCCGCTGGAAGTCAGGCAAGTCCAGCAAGGAGGGAGGGGCCGCTACCCTCCGCACAATCGGCAATGCTGCGGCGGACCGAGGAAGCTGTGAAGCTAGTTCACCCTGCAAGAGCAGGTAAGTGCAGTTTCAATTTAAAAGCACACCATAAAATAAATATATGCCAGTACAGGTTAAAAAAAGGTTAAAAAGTACTAAAAACTCATTCATTTCCCTAACTTGAATTTATGGCCTGATGACTTAGTTTCAGAACTGGGGAAAATCTATTTTCTGACCTGAAGCATCAGGATAATTGGTCTTAGAGATTCGCAATTAATATCCACTTACACCTTACATAATCCTGACTCGCCTCTATACATCATGATAAGTCTACCTGTTACATCAGTCACTATCAATCGTATATGTCATGATTGTATGCCTTCTGTGATTCATCATGTCATTAATAGGCCCTAAATGATGTGTTTCGCGTGGTGAGACTGTCAAGACAGACCTCCAGAATAATCATTACTTTTTCAAACCTATACACCATTCCAACATGGCACCTGCTTGTCCATACCATTTCGATGAGTGAATTCGCCACTTAAAAATGGCCACTATGATCTTGAGACATCCAAGATGGCGCCCGTTGAATTCCATCTACTGAGCACCACATGGTCTAGTGGCTCCTCTTGCTCGGGACTACTACTATCACTCACTGCGGGATCACTAGCACTCGAGCCGAGCTGAGGAACGGGTAGGTCGTACGCATCCCGCGACGATCACTAACCGTGAGTACAGTGCGGAGGCTTTGCCTCTCTCACCAACCCTCCAAACCCCCCTTTTTTTCCAATTTGAGAGCACTTGGGACCCTGTCCATTTCTCCCGCATTTCTTCTGTTTTAGGCGGGAGGACGCATTAGCCAACTCCGCATCGGCTCATTGGAGCCTCCGATTCCGCATCAAGCGGTAAGGTATTTTTAAACTGTCACTATGCCCCGTATCACGCTAAAGTATAGCATACAGCGACACCTGCCCTACTTCTAACTTATTGGGAACTGCTATACGGTGCATATTAATGGTTACCTGAGCTCTCTTTATGATAATGAATGGCATCGGTGTTCCTGCGTAGGCCACGAGAGTCACCTTACGTATATAATATGTATCACTGTGATCTCGATCATGACTGGTTAACTGAACCGCATACAGGATGTATGTATTTGATAAGTCCTAACACTAAGAGCCTGACACTTTCACTCTCTCCAGGCTATCGATTCCAACATCTATTTTTATGAACAAATACCGTCACCAGCACATTGCAGTACAGTACCTGGCCACATGACCAGTTTTATTTAGGCACTACATGAGCATGCGATCACTGGGCATGCACACCCATGAGCATAGTTACTATCTTGTAAGATGTAAATTCTACTTATGCTTTAATTCTCCCTATGTTTTTCTCCCCCCTCCCATTTCTCTTCCCCCTCTAGGTTGGTACATTTAATCGCCTTAAGGTACACAATATCCTTTTTGCGCTTGGGACAGCCAGGCACCAAGTATCACTGGTGCATACAGCTGTCCAATTAGGAGTAGTTTTTATGGTTCTTTCATGGTCCTGACGAATTGCCTTGATCTTTTTAGACTTAGCGGCAAGAAACATGTTGACCTGCACGAATACCTAGAGCTAATGTGGTCCATTACAACCACTGTAGCCCACATTTGTTTTTAATATAACCTAGGGTACTGTATAACTAATAAAAGTTCCCTTGCGTACCCGCAGAGTTAGTTTTAATAACACTTCCCATCACTCTACTCACACACTAGACCCTCACCACAACACCTACACTTCACATACGGCAGCACAAAAGACCTCCGGCAAAGAGCCCCCCTGTGGGGCTCGTTGGGCATTGCAGCACCGGCCCAACGAGGAGCTGCCCAATGATGAAGCATGTTACAGCAAACGGAATGCTGACAATGCAAACATTCACCCCCAGTCGAAAGATCTGGGTTAAATCCATCGTTCTTTTGCCCACTACGCCACCCCTGTTTGGACCCAGCCATATGCAAACCAGTCTTGACCCTGTGCCCCATGGGAACAGTCCAGACCGAAATGCCAGGCCAGGTCCTCCCTGGACCAGAGACAAGCATTTTGGGACCGGTTTCAGGGTATGTCACCCTTCTTCAGCCAGGCTAGCTTAAATCCAGTGGCACAGTGAGCAAGGGACCCACGTCTGGGCATACCCATCCCACTTAGGGCGAAAAGTGTTACAGCAAACAAATGATGGACGGAATGCTGACAATGCAAACATTCTCCCCCAGTCAAAAGATCTGGGTTAAATCCATCGTTCTTTTGCCAGCTACGCCACCATAGTTTGGACCCAGCCATATGCAAATCAGTCTTGACCCTGTGCCCCATGGGAACAGTCCAGACCGAACTGCCAGGCCAGGTCCTCCCTGGACCTGAAACAAGCATCCTGTCACCCTTCTTCAGCCAGGCTAGCTTGACTGGGGGAGAATGTTTGCATTGTCAGCATTCCGTCCATCATTTGTTGGCTGGGTCCAAACTGGGGTGGGGTGGTGAGCAAAAGAATGATGGATTTAACCCAGATCCTTGTGACTGGGGGTGAATGTTTGCATTGTCCAGCATTCCGTACATCAATTGTTTCTTTTGCATTTGTCACCCTAAGTGGGAAGGGTATGCCCAGACATGGGTCCCGTACTCACTACACCACTGGATTCAAGCTAGCCTGGCTGATGAAGGGTGATGCCCTGAAACCGGTCCCAGGATTCTTGTTTCCGGTCCAGGGAGGACCTGGCTTGGCAGTTCGGGCTGGACTGTTCCCACAAGGAACAGGGTCAAGACTGATTTGCATATGGCTGAGTCCAAACTGGGGTGGGGTGGTGAGCAAAAGAATGATGGATTTAACCCAGATCCTTGTGACTGGGGGTGAATGTTTGCATTGTTCAGCATTCCGTCCATCAATTATTTCTTTTGCATTTGTCGCCCTAAGTGGGAAGGGTATGCCCAGACGTGGGTCCCGTGCTCACTACACCACTGGATTCAAGCTAGCCTGGCTGATGAAGGGTGATGCCCTGAAACCGGTCCCAGGATTCTTGTTTCCGGTCCAGGGAGGACCTGGCTTGGCAGTTCGGGCTGGATTGTTCCCACAAGGAACAGGGTCAGGACTGATTTGCATATGGCTGGGTCCAAACTGGGGTGAGGTGGTGAGCAAAAGAATGATGGATTTAACCCAGATCCTTGTGACTGGGGGTGAATGTTTGTATTGTCCAGCATTCCGTCCATCGATTGTTTCTTTTGCAATGATGAAGCATGACACCCCTCGGGTGTGTGAGGGCTCTTGCTCCTGAAGGATCAGATCCCCAGGACTCGATCCATTCAGGACTTCACCGACCGACCACCCCTAGGAACTGCACACCTTTCTGTTTTTCAGTCTTAGCCAGGGGCATGTGTGCTGGACCTTTATTAGCCCTTTGTTTTTGGTAGTCCTAAAATCAACACTTCTGGTGGCTGAAGTGTGCCGGAAAACCCAGTGCAAAATGGCCCAACTAGGCCAGCGGAATCACACTCTAGTGGGGAAAGTTGCCCTTTGGACCCTTCCATGATGCCATGCTCACAAAACATAACAGAATCTATGGTTCTTTAATCATCCCATGGATTAGGGCCAGTCTCTACCAGTTGGACCCAGTCTGCTGGGGGAAGTGGGTGTGGCATTCCCCTTACCCTCATGGTTCATACCCCTGGAAAGGGCCATTGCCCCAGGGTTGAAGTAGCCATCACAAGAACGTAGCAAATCTTCTCCGTCCATCCATCAAATGCCTTATGGGAAGACCAGTGCCCCTGGATACCGTGGAGTGTGCACGCTCCATTTCATTGAGCTCCTGGGGAGGTCCTGAGTTACAGAATTATTGTGGTATTCCTCTCCCACTCCATGTGTCCATGTCCAGGAAAGCAGGCAGCAGGCTGCACAGCAGGCACCTCCCACAGGGGTTGCCTGACAGAATATTGATCAAACGAATATCGTGTGGACAGAATATCTTGTCAAAAATATTGAGGACCAAAATATCGAGAAGGTAAGTGGAATGAGATAAGTATAGATTTACTATTCTTAACTCCACATCTGCATACCTTGAAGACATATATATCGTCAAGGTACATATATGTGGAGTCAAGCATAGTAAAACTTTGCTTACCTTGAGAAACTTACCTTCTTGATATTTTTGTCCTCAATATTCTTAACACAATATTTTGTCCACACAATTTTTTTTTATGCGATATTCTCTCTAAACTCTGCCCACATGGACTAAGTCGCATGGGGTAACTTTTGGCCCAAGGTCTTGCTGCAACCCGAGCATCCCACAAGAGGGGCAAGAGCTCCGCAAACCAAAATGAAAAAGTTGCACGAGAGCACTTTTGAATGACGAGCTCTACTGACCCTGCTACTGTTTAGTGTCTAGCCAGCAGTGAGAAAGAATGCATGTTGCCAGAGCTCAGTAATGTTCTCTCACTACTCTCACCATAGTTTGGAGAAGGGCCACCAAAGCTAAACTTCAACTGCAGGCAAACTAAGCGGTAGTTCTGCCTGGTTGGCACCGTCCCTTCGTGTGCCCAGATTTGCTTCTCTTCCATTTGAGCCCCCGCCCCCATCCTGTCCTATACATGGTACTAGCTAATTTCGGTATAGCATAACATGGGCAAGAGATGATCATCTGCATCTTGGCATGGACGTTGAAGAAACGTGCCCACTCTGTAGTTGAAATTCTCTTGACTTTTCTTGTCTGGGTAGCAGGTGCAGAACCTGGCAGGCTTCAGTCTAAGATGGACCTAGAAATCTGAGGAGTTCCTATATGGTGTGTGTGTGAGCTGTGTGGTTGTGTATTTGTGTCAGTCCATGCACAATATCAAGATCGGTGTTCACTGTAAAAAGCAAATTAAATAGACTCTTAAATTATTAAGCCATCTGTTTTAGGTATTTTTTGTTATTGTGAGCTACAATAGGAGCTTCTGATGCAGTGTACAACAGGAGCACCAACCACTTTTACCAAAGGCAGACGATGACTTGAAAAGAGTGATATGGAAACGGAAAATTAATTAATCAGTTGGCAAACCTATTGCATTTTTTTGGGTGTAAAGGTTAAAAATTTGCAATGAAAATCAGTATCGAATTATGCAACTGACTTTCAACAAAAGCTAAAAAATTATGTGTTGGATCCACTCTCAGTCCGACCTACACGGTCTGTTATGTTTTCTGAAAATTACAATGAAAATAAGATTCAGTGGTTTTCATTCAGACTCAGAACTTTCATTCTGCTATAGTAAAACTTTTGTGGAGGTGACATTAATGCGTCAGCCCAATCTAAGTAAGCTGGATTTATGTGTAGAAGCTTATTCCATATTCGGCTGCTTGCATAGTGTGCTTCCTAATCAAGTTGCTGTTTTTAGCCTGTCTTACTAGTGCAGCCGGTGATGCTGTCAGCAACTTCTCCAAAGTACTCCTTGTCTGTAATGAAACAATGCATCTGCTTTGTGTCAAATCTTAGCCTTCAATGGCACAGTCCATTTATATTCGCATCGGATGCCACCACTACTCAGTGTGTCCCACAGTCGACTGCAGGGTACCAATCACTGAGGATCAGTTATGTTAAACTTCAAAGCCGGATCCTCGGAAATTATGAAGCTGAAGGCTAAGGGAATTATTCCTTGGCAAAAGGGAAACATGCCAACCCGTAAGTATTAGACTTTGTTATTAATATTTAACAATATGTAAATCTGCTAATGCTGGACGGTTCGTTAAGGTTGCTTGTGGATAGTTTAACATGCCTATTGTTATGTATTTTCTTCATTTCGTTATTTTAGACTCAGAAATGGAATCATTTGTACAGAAACATTTCTTTTTTCTATGATACATATATATTTTTTCTAAATTTTATCAAAGTGTTGTATAACATGTTTCAAGAAAGAAATTGATTCATATTCCATATATTCACATCTGGAGCAAATGGATGCCATTTCCTAGCTGTACAACACATTTGTTGTTATGCTTGCACAAAACAGAGCTTGGCATAAACAACGCTTGAGAGTTACCTACTGATACCTACACATAAATACTGGTAGAGTACCTCTCTTGACTTGAAAGCAGCACGGAATGTTGCTCATTGTTTCTAATTGAAAAGGTATTGCTATTTGGTATTTTGTTGCACAACATTTCTTTTTTTGCATCATTGTGTGGAACAATTGATTGATGAATTGCATATTGAATGTTCGAATTCGAACAACTGTCATGACATATTGAATCCTGGAGTGGCGTTTAACACTTGGATTAGGAAACGTTGCGTCATCAATCGGTTGAGGATGGCATGACACACAGTTTAAAAAATCAACATTACCTTTCATTGTACTATAACTGTACCACTGGACATGTGCCTCGGTTTTTGTCGGTCTGATTTGTAGGAAGACTATTTAGATATGAGACACATACTTGTTTTTTTATATTAATCTTGTGTGTACTTTCAAATAATTTTTCATTACATTGGAGAAATCGAGGTAAATTGCATCATAAATGTAGTGAGAATGAGCCATTTTAATGATGGCATTTTTTAGTGAGAACAATAGCTGTGCATGTCTATAGTGAAATCACAAATGTAAGTTGCAAAATCCCCTTAGTGTTTCTGGTTCTTGTCTGACTACACCTATTGACTCCACCTGCCAGAACCAGTTCTCTGCTGACCAGAAAATGCTTTCTCTTCACAGATCTGCCCAGAAGTACAGGTTTGCTTTTTCACTGACAAAGGTCCAGGTTTAGGACCTAGTGCCTTGCTCTAGACCACATTGTGATGTTTTACGAGATGGTAGCGTCTTGTTCTTCGAATGTTGCTCATTTGCACGTTTGTATGTGAGCTAGAAATGTAAGGGAGGGAAATACAACTTGTTTTCTATGGCACATTGTACAAATCGATATATTCAAACACTTATTCTATAACAAGATATAAACCACGATTTCTCCATAAATGGAATAGATAGAGGGTATACATTTTTAAATACAATTTGTTCTGACGTTTCCAAATGAAAGGTAGTTATGAATCACTGCTTAGATAAGAATTTCAGCAATACTAATATCATGAAGCCTTTGCTATTTGCTTGTTCTTAATTATTGGCACAATAAAAGAATAATATTAATAAACGTTTATTGCCTCAAGGTCTTCTGGTAATCGCAAGACTCAACATAAATAGATTGAGAACGTGAGGTTACCTGCATTCTACTTCCGGAGAAACTGAAATAGTTCTTAAATGGGTTTGATATGTTCGAAAGAAAAGGCAGGCGGAATAAATGGCAGTTTGGCCACACTGATGTTGGTGACTTATCCTGTTAATTTTCATTAGCAGCCTCACAACAAGTGTTTAAGCAATCCACTTAACGGGAGACGCTGGGCCAGGGTTTTGATTTAATTCGGTGCAATGTTCAGCTGCAGGAAAATAAGGTACATTTGGTGTAGAAGATTATGATTAATTATTTCGACACTCGCAGACAACACCTTAGGCTGCCTACACCTATTATGAGAGATTTAAACTATAGTTTATTTATAATGCAGAAGAAGAGTCCTGTAGGGGCATTTGCTACAGCATCTGGGGTGTTCCTATGCCAATGATACCATTATTGGTTTGTGTAGGATAACGAGAAAAAGATTGTGTACAATGCCATTTAGAGAATTCAATTCAGATTTTGGCAGGTATAGCCCTGCAAGAATAACTCATATTCCTAGTGAGACAAACAATGTACTCGATTATATGCTAATCACCGGCCCTTCTATTCATCTTGTTTTATAATATATGACTGTTATTTGAGTAGTTACTTTCCATTATTTTGTATACTCGCTGAGCAGGAAGGCCCTAGTAGGTCTTCAGATGCAATAGCTAAAATATAACCAGGGAATTTGAAAAACAAATATCACGTAGTTAGTACAAACATCCCTCCAAGTTAAATCCTGTTTTGAGAGGAATGTTGATAGTGGGCTGTTGAGATTCTGTAAATGATATATCATTGAGGGAACAACAAAGTCTTTTGATCAGTGGCAGAACACATCTGCGTCTGCTTTAGTGTCACTGCCAAAACTAATCAATTCACGTCAAGCATAGACTACTTGTGGCTGGTGTGCATGGTGTAATAAAGATTGCAAGAGGAACAAGAAGGGACTCTTACTTACCATTACAAACAAACATGTTGATCCAGTTGGCCAGGAGATTAAGGCTGGGAATGTTAGGAAACCTGACATTCTGTGGTCACATTGGCTCAATTACAACACACAGACCATCTATGGGCTACAATGCAGAGGTAGTGAATGCAAAGATACCCTTAAATTCTGTCCTTTAGTCTTCTGTGGATTCTCTACTAACTTACTGAGAGGCATTGAAAATACCATAAACATGTTAGCATGGAAAGAATATATACCCTCACTGTACGTTGTCTGTTCACTGTCCACTAGCTTTCTAATAAAAGAAGTGACTTGACAAAAGATTGGTCAGTTGAATCATTGGTAGATTTAATAAAGACGGCAAAAACCTCTAAACGCACATTTTTAGGGAGGTCTCCTCCTCTTGCTATTTGAGACAATGTCTCATACTTTGTCCATTCCTGCGTAGTGGAAAGGCATCATTATACTACCAATTCACAGAAAAGGGAATTGTTCTTTACCTAGTGATTGTAAACTGATTGCTGAACGGATAGAGAACGTAGTTGTTTGCAAATACTATCTTGTCCAACTTGGAGGAATGGATTGAAACAAAGGTAATCATTTCTTCCCTGCAAACAGACTTTAGAAGAGCTGCATGAAATACCGGCAATGCTACTGCAATTTATTTGATGCCTCCACCACTATGTCAACCCATTAGAAGCTGTACTGTTGTTTTGTCGAATAAAGTTAAACTTTTAATCAGGTAAACAAATCTATCCTCAGTGCAAAAATAGTTAAAATGATCATTGCACCTTTATTGCCAGCGATTGGTACTTCGACCTTGTACAGTTGGGTGCAAAGCCTTAACTTAAAAAAATCATAACAGCAAGCAGTTAAGTCAAGGACACTGCACAAGCATCTGTTTTGGTGACTTTCTATAAACAACCCTCAGCTCAGGGCTGTTCTGGTATTGCTTAACACAACCATCAGTATGTGGGAAGGTTAAGTTCACCTGTTCCTAAATTTCTTAACCATAATACACAAGACCTGATTATGGGGGAACACTATTCTTTTTTAGAGTACCAGGGGCAGTCTGAAACTATCTCTGCCAAGAAGCTGGCTTCGCCAAGATGCCAGTTACACCTAGTTCCCAGTGTTCAAATTTAAAATGTTTGTCAATACACCAAATAACACCTCATCTCATGAGCAAAACTAGAAAAAAGTGTGAGAGGTCAGAAAGTACCTCACGTCATCACCAAGGGAGCTGCTGGTTGGTACTCACCAGTTTGCTCACGCTATCATCATTGGTAACTTTCATGACCGTGAAGAAAGAAAAAAGGTAGTGTCCTAATTTTTAGAGGTGAAGAAAAGAAAAGAAAGAGAATGCAATATTGATGCTTATGTCATTCTTAGCCAATCGGACCCCGTGGTGAGAAAGAAGAAAGTTGCTTCTCCAAGCTAATTTTTTTAAAAACAAATATAATTTAATTAACTAAATATTGCTGCTTCTCTTTGCCTATTGTTCTGCAAAAGAACACAATATCATAGAATGTACTATTTTTTTTTTAAACTATTACGTGTTAACCAGGCTAATCTGTAGCAGTGATTATCTAGAAAGAACTTGACTTCTCTAACTGTAGAATAACCTGCACACTCACTATTTGTTTGAATCAATATAAACTAATTCAACCCTGTAATACATGCCCCACAGCTAAAGAACAACTGAGACCCTTATTACGATGTCTTTCAGAGTTGCCTCCGATTGACACCGCTTCAGATTGGGAACCAACCGACCTCAGGTCGGCGGTTCCAACTGCATTACTTTGATACAACCGCAAACTCCCATTTCTCAAAGGGAGCTTGTGCGGCGGGCAGAAACCGCCCGCAGCACAAGCTTCCATTGAAAAATCGGAGCTTAGACATTCCCTGCACCATGTGGCAGGCACTTCAGGTGCCTGCCACACGATGCAGGGATGTTCAGGGGGCATCATAGGTGCCCCCCAAGCACAGATGCGGAGGGTCAGGGGGTAGGGGCCCTTGCTAGGTGCCCCCAAAGTCACTTTCCAACAGCCTTTTCATGTTGGAAAGGCCGACATGGAATGGCTGTCAGACCCCAACATAATAATCCCGACGGCAGAAACGCCATACTTAAGGGATTATGAGGCCTTTGCGACCGATAAACTCCATGAGCCCGTCAGCTTGTGTTGGTCAGTCCCTCCGACTGCTGCCTCAGAACAGTAGATGCAGTTCGGCTTGCCGGTTGTGGTCCGAACCGCATCATAATGAGGCCCTTAGTGTAACACTTCAGTTGAGGGCTCAAGAAGAGAACTTTGCTGAAGAAATGCCCTTGCTCAGCAAGCTCAATATTGCTGCATTAATGAATTAATTTTATATATTTCCATTTACAAAGAAATATCTTTTCTGATTCGCAAACTCCATACCAACATATGTATGTGGTGCATTAGGCTGCTTAGTAAAAAAAGAACAACAGTATAGATGAACCTTGTCATTTCTGTCAATTAGATAGTGGGACCTTACATCAGATCAATACAGTGTGCTCTGACCTTAAAGTTTTGTGGTAGCAACACTTACAAGGGGAAATGGCTATATGTTTTCCACACCAGTCAATTAAAATGGTCTACATAGTGGCAACATTTATGCTGGAATCTTTGATTTGATTTTCAAAACATTTAGCAAATTATTCACTTATTTATTCTTTGTTAAGTGATGGAATTGATGCCCTACATGAACTCAGTTCCATCAATAATGGATTTTACAGTTTTTTCATTGTAAGTCTTGCTTAGTACTGTTGAGTACCTATGAATAATGTGCAGAGGATTCTCTGATTTTAGTATGTATTGGGCAATATTTGTAGCTTGAACTTTGTAGTTGGTAATTGTTAGTGTTTAGTAATGTTTTGATGTATTGAACATGTGTTATTAACTGTAAGCATATAATGGTATAAACCAATTATATTCACATGATGATAACATTGTATTAACTTACATTCTGCTACCAGTGAAGCTAAAACATTTCTGAAAATATTTAGGTCATAGTTATATCACTTTCTTCCTTCTGCTTACTTTGAAAACCTGTAGTTCTCCACACCTGGCACATTTTGGAAAACAGTTGAATGTTCTCAATATTTGCTCAAAAAACTAAGAATAAACTCATAGACAAAGCCAACATGCTACAAAAAGAATACATACAACCCCAACCCATAGTAGAATAGTCAAATATTAGTGTAGCTATCCATAGGTTATTATATAGGGGAAGATTAGTATTGTAGCTAAGAGAAATATACATGTTTGTACTAACGGTTTATCTTCATTTTTGACTGAAATAGTGCTTCTCTCAACAAAATTAAAGCACCTAAAAGAAACATCCAATTATGAAATGAAGATATCAGTGATAATATAGTAAGGAATGAATGTATGTATATGTGCTACATCTCGCTACATTCCATTTCCTACTAAATAACATGTACTACCTGAAGACATGTTCAATATGCACAGACCATGAAAAAGCAACTATAAATCAACTGAAATTTTCCTGTAAGGGTGAATGCCTTACCATTCTATGATCCACAGCTCATCTGGTTGCAACCTTAACAGGTGTATGAGTTTACCTTTGTTTCATGATAAAAGAAGGCGCCACATTTCACATGTGGTTTTTGGATACATTTTTATCCCGATTCAGCAAGTGATATCTTTGACCTATTCTCACTTGGGCAACAAAAGTAGGGAAGAAAACCAGCCTATCAGCCTGAATTATAAAGACATTTCTAAATTTGCTCCATAAAGGATAATTGTATATTTAGAGAAAATTTTGTACATTCTTGGAATGCACAGAGAATTCCAGGATCCCTCATGGAAAGAATGACTGCTATTATGGAGTAATTAAATGCTTAAACATTTTGACATACAGAAACGTAGAATTAGTGCATTTGTTTTGATTTTGTTTTTGTGTTCAAGGCAATCTTATTATATATGAGATATAGTTCATGGAGAGATACCTTGGTTAAGCTTTTTATAAATTAATGACGCTCACACATCCCAAAAAGAAATATAATTTTGTTAGGGAAACACAAAAATTAGGTGAGTAAGAAATATGGTAAGTAAGTATGTTTGATATAATACTTTTTAATTTTCAATAGCATGTGAAAGCATTGTTAGGTAGGTTAAACAAATCTGGTGAATCCCTAAAAGGAATAGTTTTGCTATCTTTTCAGTCCAAGAAAGGCCTTTCTTGTGCCAAGCTTTCCAAAAAATTAATTGGTAATTAATTTTTATACTCCTATTGTACTAGATCATAGAGGCAGTAGTATAGTGAAAATTAGACTCTTTTGAAAATATGGATCTTGCACAAAAACCCAAGTGTGTTCAATTAATGGGAATTGCTTTAATTTGGGGAAATCATTCATGTGCAGCAGTTCATTGAATGAGAAATGATTCAATAACATATTTTCCAAATTAATCCATCTTGGAGCAATTTTGTCAGTATAAGTATTTAATAAATAAGAGGCTTGTTTGACAATAAAGCATGGTGATATAGTCTATATAAGAAACTAGAGTATTAGTTGAAGGCAATGACAACTCACTTCAAGTAATAAACGCAATCCTTGTCGGTGTGAACCACTAAAATTACTAAATAAACATGTGGTTCAACCACTAGTAGCTTGGCACAAAGCAATCAGGCTTAAATTAGAGGCAATGTGTGACTGCAGCACTCAAACAGTAATAAAGTACAAACACAACACAAGAAAAACCTTAAACCAATTTAGTAAAACAGAGAATATTTGATTAAATAAAACAACACTTAAATAATAAAAATCAATAAGTAAAACGGGATGTATGAATTGCAAAATTTTGAGTAAAAATATCGCCAAAAACCACATAGCACAAACTGTGGGTATCTGGTTGAGCTAGACTGGTTCAAAGTCAAAGGTTTAGACTGACTGCAATAGATCCCCAGTTGGGTATGAGGCAGAGGTTCATCCCTGTGGAGAGTTTGCCTTCTGGCTTTAAAAGTTTTGTGGCGAAAAATTGATCATCGAAGATGGAGCAAGCTGCAAATTGGATCAGAGAAATGTCTCGACGTCAACTGACGGCCACTGTGCGACATCTCAAAGACAATTAATGGCTACTTGGCATCGGGCCTATTGAAGCCATCGACGAAAGACGCTCAACGTTGAGTCTGGTGAAACCTTCTATCAGGTTCTGCTCCCTGTCGCGTTCAGTGAACCTGTCGATGAAGGTTGTTGCATCAATGCTCGATGTCAAATCTCTTGAAACTTGGAGCTATGCAGAGAGGAGTTCACCATGACCACAGCCAAAGGCCCATGATATTGGGGACAGTATTTAGGGCTACAGACTCACTCCCACAGAAGCCAGCAGAGGGCACCAGGTCATGTCCAAATGGGACTGGGCAGCTGAAAGCAGGAAATGGCCTCTGGAAGCTTGTTGTGTCCCTCTAGCTCAAACAGTAAGTCAACCAACTGGCCCTTGAAATCAATTCTAGGGTCCTGGGTTCATGCAGGCAGGCCAGGTCTTCCTCTAGGATTCAGACAGCAGGGCAGTTCATCTTTTGATTCTTCATAGATCCAGAAGTGTACTGAAGGGAATTCTGGGCGGTGCCAATTTTATGCCCAGTGTTAGCCTGTTGGTGGAGGCAATCCTTTGCTCACCCCTGAACCAGTCAGGACAGCTCTCCCCTCCCATTGAGTTTGGAACCAGCCTGACTATAAAGACAAAAGGGAGCCTGGCCTAGGTGCGAGCTTCATCTGCTATTGACAGAGTTGGCATCGTTTGAAATTCAGAAAGAAGATGGGCAGACCTCCAGGCCTTCCTGTCAAGGAGGGAAACTTCTCCCCATACCCATGGCCCTTTGACAATCGTCTGGGAGAAATACACATCTCACCATGGATGAGCCATCAGTAGTCAAGTGAAAGTTGGACACTGACAGAAAGGACTTTTGGTTTTAGGCAGAATGGAGACAACTTTCTAAAAGTGTCTTTTCCTTAACAGTAATATAAAATCTGACCATACCATTGAATTAGTCCTTGAATCATTTATGTAGCTGCTCCCAAACTGAAATTAAACCAGTGCTATCCTATGTGAGTGCCAGCCTTGCCACAGTGAAAATGAATTTGGAATATTTTCACTGCCAGGACGTGTAAAACTTTAATTTCTACATGCCCTACTTTTAATACCATGCACCGTGCCTTATTGGACAATAAGGTATTTCATAAGGGTGACAGATCAAAATGACAGTTTGAAAAAATCACAGCCAGGCTTCATTGGCAGGCTGGGAGACATGCTTTACAGAGCTACTGCAGTTGGTGGCACAATGCGTGCTGCAGCCCACTAGTAGCATTTAATTTATGCGCCCTGGGTACAGGTAGCACCATAAACTAGGGACTTACTAGTAAATTAGGTGTACCAATTAGGTATATGCCAATTTAACCATGTTTAAAAAGGTAGGTGTTAGAACTGGGGGTCTCTAGTTGGCAGAGGTAGGTACCTTTGTCCAAATAGGGACCCTTGCTTCTAGTCAGGGTAAGGGGGATACACTACTAAAATAACCCCTGCTCACCCCCTTGGTAGCTTGGCACGAGCAGGCAGGCTTATCTCAGAGGCAGTGTGTAAAGCATTTGTGAATACATACACTAATACAGTGACAACACTACAGATGGACACCACACAGGTTGTATTATAAAAATAAGTATTTTTATATAGACTTAACACAAGACCCAAAACGACAAAAAATCCACAATACACTATGAAAAATATGACTGTCAATGGTAGAAAATAGTTCAGTTCAAATGCAGGTGATAAATGCGACACTCTACGTTCAATGTACCTTTGGATGCGTAACGCGATACAAACAAAAGAGTTTTAGGGAAGGTGATGCGTCGGTTCCTTACACGCAAGAACGGTGATGCATCGGTTCCTTGCTCTGGGGGAGGTGATGCGTCGGTTCCCTACTGCTGTGTAGGGGATGGTGATGCGTCGGTTCCTTACCGGAGAGGAGGTGACGCATCACTGTTCTTGCGTGTAAGGAACCGACGCATCACCTTCCCTGCAACTCTTTTGTTTGTATCGCGTTACACATGAGTTAGGGGTCCTGCCAAGGACAGAAACCAGAGAATCTGAAGGAGGATACTACCCATATGCTGCGTGTTGTTGGGGTTGGCCTGCAGTGGTGACTTAATTGGCAAGGAGAAACTAGCTCGGGAAGGTAGATTATCCCCTAAGTGCAGTTTGAGTTTTCTGGATTCCCCAGTAAGGGTGGGATCCAGTGGTGGCAGCAATATGGAGTCCAGTGTAGGAAGTCCCATTCCCAGAACCCGGAAGATGTTACCTAGTTCCCAGTTAGAGGGGTACAGGTTGAGATTCAGGGGCAGTAAGATACTGTCTCACCAGTCTTGGGGGGAGTGTGGATGAGTGTTGTGATGCACTGGACGATTGGGTGTGAGTTCTCTTATCCCAGGGAACTTGCACGGGAGGCAGACCTCTGGCTGTGTGTTAGAGGATCTGGAGAGGCATTTGGGAGTGATCTTAAAAGGAGTGGCTCAGGTATCTTCCGGACCTGCGGGGTGGAAGAGGTTCAGAGTAGCCCAGCTAGGTCCCGGTGTAGTGGGAGGGGTGTAGGGGCTCACGGCCTGTCTCTGCGGTGAAGGAGTGAGTGTGGGGCTGCATGTCCCAAGGTGCCCTAAACCCAGTCTCAGGGCCTGGAGGGTTCCTTAAGTGAACACCAGGTTGGGGGCCTAGGCTGTACTGGTAGGTCATTTTGAGGGGGGATCTCCCAGTGTCTAGAGAACCTGAAGCATCTGCAAACGGAGCTCCAGTGGTTCTGGTGTCTGGCAGTGCCACTCCTAAGTGGAGGGTGCAGAAGTCCAGATGGAGGGGTGAGAGGGGGAAAGAGTCCCCAGTGGAAGAACCAGTGGGTCAGGGGCCAGCCAGAAGGGCTGAATCACCAATGATTGACCATGGTGACGCCACTTCTGTCCTGGGGGATCTTCACGCACTGTCAAGTGGACAGGAGGTCGGGAGATCTGCGCCAGGCAGACTGTCACACAACACATGAGTCATGTGTCACCCTCAGGGGGGGCATGCGTGCTCCCAAGGAAGTCCTGGTGTGCCAGGCGGGTGCTCAGCCAAAGGGTTCCGTCCCTGGGTTGGGAGGCCAGGTTCAGGTTATGTCTGACCTGGAGGGAAGGGCAACTGTAATCAGTGTCCTGACCGGTGTAGGTTCTAGGGGTACCACTCCAGTTGGGAGGGTACAGGGCTCTGGAAGGGGGTGCAGAGGGAGGGAGTCCTCGCCTCTGGCCCCGGTGCACATCACATCCGATCACAGTAAGAAACCGGTACGTCAACTCCCCACACAGTAAGGAAGTGAATGTCAACTCCCCTGTGCAGCAGTAAGGAACCGACGCGTCAACTCCCCTGAGTGTAAGGAACCGACGCATCACCTTCCCTGTGACCCTTTTGTTTGTTTTGCATTAGATCCCAGGTGGGTAGACCAGTTGATGGAGAGAGGTCCTTAACTGGTGGGAGAGTTGTGTTCTGGGGGTGCTTCTCCTGGGAGAGTGCGGAACCCCAGAAGGGAGGTAGGGTGAGGAGACGCTTCACCCGTGACCTCTGGTCAGCCTGAAGGTGCAGACCCTAGGTTGGAGGATCAGTGGCAGTTTGGAACTACACTGAGAGGAAGGGTGGAGAATGGCTATTATGTGCCAGGGGTTACTGCCCCCCAATCGGTGGATTGGCAAGGACTGGAGGTATCTGGGTGGCCTAGGGCCTGGTCCTGGCCGTGGACAACTAGGGAGTACCAGTGGGGTAGCCTAGTTGGGCCTGAGAGTTTTTTTCAGAGGGAACCACATGGGTTCAGAGTGGCGTAGAACCGGAGGGTGTCCCTGCAGTTGCGGGCCCGGGTCCGTGTTCTATCGCCCAAAGCAGGGAAGCCCATCAAGGTAGTCATTGGTCTACCCTGCGTTTTGGCTGGAAGGGGGTTGTGTTGGACTTGGCCCTTTTTGGCAGGTTCATCCCTAAACTTTTAGCCTTTTCTCTGACATGGTGTTGGTGGTTTTAGGCCTCTGGGCACTTTAGCACTGTGGTCCAGTGTAAAGTGCATGCGCTATCTGTGTACATTTGGTAAGGTTGGCCTGCCCTCCCATAGGAATGCATTGGGGATTCCCTGATAAAGTGTGTCAGTGGTAATTCCTGGGATGGGAGGAGCAGCGTGGGCGAGTTTAGTATGTATGACATTGTAAGAATGAATGCTGCGCGATGGTGTGCGTAGATTTATTATGACTATTTGAGAAATGCCACTTTTAGAAGTTGGCATTTCTGTGTGCTATGTGTCTGCCTGCCTGATGTGAATTGCATGTCTGGCTTTTGAGTGACAGGGGCTGAGAGGTGGGTGTGGCTCCAGGAGGGGCAGGGTGAGTCTGCACTAGGCTGAATGGGACATCTGCCTTGGGAGTAGTGGGAGGAGTAATCCCCTGATTCTGAATAGGACTGTGCCCAGCTTGGACAATGCTGGCTCCGCCCCCTGTGGTGTTTCTGATCACCTAGCCCCCACCTGACAAAGGGTAAGAGGAGCTTGGTAAACAAAGTGCTCCAATTCCCCCCTGAACCAGTTGCATCTGCTTCCCCCATTCCCTACACTGCAGAAAAAGGAGAGAAGTGGTATAAGTATAGGGGCTGTGACCCCATGTTGTTGGTTCTGTGCTGTGCTGGTGCTGTTCCTGACCTTGCTGGGGCGTGCTGCTGCTGGGGCCCAGGAGGAATCGCCAAGAGGGCTTGCCTCCCTGGGCCCAGCCTTGCCTCCTTGATCTCTCAGGACCTTTTGCTGAGGAGCTGTGGCTCCTAGCACCTGGTGAGAGCTATATTTCAATTTCCCTAGGAGAGAGGAGCGCTGGAGCTTCGCAGCGTCAAGCTGCAAATCGCACCTGAGGGAATCCCCAGCGTAGGTATTCCCCCGGATTGCTGGGAACGAGCGGGTGCCCATCCCGCATTTTGCCTGCATAACGGGAGCCTACCCCGCTTTATGGAGATTGGAAATTACGGGTGCCCACCCCGCTTATGTGCTCTATGAAAAGCGGGTGCCCACCCCGCATTGCCCGGCCGGGAGGAGAGCGCGGAAAACAGGAAGTCAGGCACCCGCGCCTGACTGGGGGCGTGGCCTGCCGAAGAAAGTGCAGCCGGAAGTCAGGGGAGGCTTGGCTGCGTGCGTAGAGGAGGACGGGAGCCTACCCTGCCTCCATGAGCTCCGAGGCGAAGTCCCGGGTCCCAGGAGGGGGCCCGGGTGAAGGGAGCAGAAGCCAGGCGGGAGCCCACCCCAGTCTCGCGAACCAAAAAGGAGAGGCCGAACGGAGTCCTGAGGGCTCTCCCAGCCCCGCAGTCTGCAGTGCCGCCGGGAAGGAGGAGAAGTGCTGTGGGAGCCCAGCGGGGCTCCCGTGGCGAAGGAAGAGCCCTGCATGTAGCTGCACAAAGAGGGGACGGAGTCTGCAGGCAGCAGCCCGGTGAGTGGGGCTTTCTAGTGGTTCTCTATGTGTGCCGATCGAGGCACAGTGCGATCTCCTTCGATGAGGGCATTTTGATTTAGCGGGGCTCCAGAGCGCATTTTCTCACCACAGCTGTGTGCAGTGGTGGTGCCTGAGCGGTCCCGCCATTGCGGGCCGCTCCAACAATGGGAGCATTTTTGATAGAGTCAAAGTGGGGGCTGGAAAGGCACAATGGAGCCAGGCCCCTGTACTTTATTCACAGCTGCACCGCACCAGCGCGGGCAGCTGCAACGTCTTGCGCATTTTTGTTTTAGGGAGTCCCTGAGTGGGACAGAGGAGGCACTGTGGTGCCAGGGCTAATTTCTTTTCCCAGCTGCACCGCACCAGCACGGGCAGCTGCGACGATGACGCACATTTGTTGAGAGAGCCCCAGTGGGGGCCCAGAAGGCACAGTGAGTGCCATGACTACCGCGATGGTCACAGCTGCATGGCAATTAGCGGCAGCTGCAACGTTTAGGCTAGTAGTTCATGGGGGGCATGTTGAAGGAGATAGGAGTGAGATGCACTCCTCTGCCCCAGCGCAATTGCGCCCTTGTGGATTCTGCTGCATTGGCAGCCGCCCTGACATTATGGACATAGGGCATTTGAGCCCTCTGAGTAGGCCAGTTGGCCAGGGGGACTGTTGGGTTGATAGGGCGCCAGGCCCTAATGTGATTTATGTGGTGCGCAGGAAATGTGATTCATGTACTGATTTTCATGCACCGTGATTTATGCCTCTAATGTGGTTTATGTTTATGAGGTTATTTGCATACTGTGGTTTATGCTTGGGAGGTTGTTCTCTACTGTGATTTATGCCTCTAATGGGAGTTATGATTAGGAGGTTATGGTCTAATATGTTTAGGCTTATGAGGTTGGCGTATAATGTATTTTGCGCCTGATGTGATACTGTGCATAATATGGTTTATGTTGCAGGATAATGCTGAGTACAGTGTTTGCCAGTAATTACTGGTTGTGTTCTACGTTTGTTATATGTTCCACATTTACTATCTTTACTAAGTGATGGTTCTGACATTGGCCCAATTGGCCCTGTCAGGTGTATATAATCCCCTGTAAATACTGCCTAGTGCCAGTTGGCACAGTGTATATTGTGTGATTACTATTCTAATGTGTTTATGGTAATACAAAGGCTATTTTTGATATAACCTTGTGTGGAGTTCCTTTTGTGGTGTGCCTGGTATGTTGTTGCTGTGTGTGTGTTGCGCAAACGCTTTACACATTACCTCCGGGATAGGCCTGACTGCTCGTGCCAAGCTACCAAGGGGGTGAGCAGGGGTTATCTTCGGCGTGTAACTCCCTTGCCCTGACTAGAGTGGTGGTTTCTGCCTGGCTTTGGCGTAAGCCTTAGCCAACCAGAAATCCCATTTCTAACAGTAGGCACAAGCACTTTAACACTGTTTAGCACGCATAAAGTGCACAGAGGTCTATAGCTAACCAAAACAGTTTCAGCACCAGAATGGAAAAATCTGGTGGATTACCGTGCAAAAGATTGTAATTTCCAACAAAATCAGAACATCTGATATACCTTATGGCTCTTGTCATTTCAACGTACTCTGTACAATTATAGGAGGTTGTTTTATTCCTTAGGATTTTTCACAGAATAGAATCTAATCTTTTAAAAACATATAGGTGAATATTGACCAATTACTTTGCTAATAAATGTACAATATTAGTAACAAGCATAATTTTAAGTGAATCAAGCCTTTCCCATTATGACATAAATAAAGGTGAGCACATATTAATTAATGATTGTGACTTTTCCTTTGATGGAAGCAAGAATAGTCTTGTGGTAAGATTGTTAGCAAACCATCACCTAAATTATGTATTTTTTGGGCTGCAGTGGAAGTTGCTACCTTGAAACACAAAATGTAAACAGATTATTAAAGGACAAGACTTACATTTTGCCAGAATTAAGTTTGTAGCCAGAAACCTTGGAATAAAAGGTAACTTCTGATAAAAATGCTGTAGTCTGGATTCAGGATCTGTACAGTCAAATATCATCAGCATAAGCTAATAGCTTAATATTTTCTTCAGTGACATTTTCTCCTCTAGTTTGAGAATTATTTCTAATATGACTCAGCAATAGTTCAAGACATAGGACAAATAATAAAAGGGAAAGTAAACAACCTTGTCTAGTTCCACACAGCAAATTGAAATGTGCGGCAAATGTTCCTTTAATAAAAAGACAATCTTTCGGATTTGTTTACAGAACGCTTATCAAATTAATGAACTAAGGTTTGAATCCAAACGAAAATAGGATTTTAATCAAAAAGACCAAATTATTTCTGTCAAATGCCTTTTCAGCTTCAAGTGATATGGCAGACAAGGGTTGTTTAAATGAAGATGCTTTCAGTATAATATTCGAGAAAACTTTAGCATTGTCTGGGACATATGGCCCTTAATAGGTTCAGTTGATCAGGATTGATAAGAGATGGTTTAAAAGACTCTAACTACCTAGCCTCATAGCCAAAATGTTAGCATGAATCTTACAATCACTATTGATCCAGGATATTATCCTGAAGTTCCTACAGTATCAATGGCATTTATCTTGTATGGGAATAAGTGAAATAACTGCTTCCAAAAAAATTCCTCTTGTGCTTCCTTCAGATATAAAAGATTTAAAAAGTTGAAGAAACTTGCGAGATAATTTATAAGAAAATTGGGAGATTAACTCTGTTGAACATCAGGAGCAGGTGCGTTAAGCCTGCCAGATTATATGCTGAGACATCTCCAGAGATTGCAAAATGTTGTGGTTTATGACACTTGTCAAATGAATAAATATGACAATTTCTCAGACACCCACAGAGTACTACACTGGCTTCCTGTCAAGCAAAGAGTGACTTTCAAAATGGTATATCTTATGCACAAAGTATACTGTGGTCAGGAGTAATCTGCACTTGCCCTTCATTTTCTTCATTCCTTATTTTTATATTTTGGGTCAAGATGCCATGTTATGTTGATTGTTGTGCTTTGCAAGTCCATTCAATTATTAATTAATTCATTCATTCATTAATGCATGATGTTATGCTTTATGCAAATATCACCCTTTCCCTGCATTCACTAGTGTGAACATCGATTTCCAACCTATTGTGAAGGTGGATGGAAACGTGCCTAATATCAGATAGGCATCTTACAGATCTTGTTAAGGTAGTGTGCCATAGATGGCACTTGTAGGTTTGCATGAGACAGGGGACCCCGGCTGCTCTAAAGCAATATGCATTGGGTTCCCAAAGCTGTGCTCGTAGCTCACCCATTGTTTTATCCCAAAATACAGATGTTCTGGTAAAACACTTTATTGTCTCTGGTCATTTTGGTTTGGCCTGTGTTATGAGGTCCCAGTTTTAATAAACGTTTGAGTAGTTTAGGCTTGGAAAATGCATTTTGTCTTTATTACAGCAGCGATATTTACAACATGTGCTCAACATGCACAGCACAGAACACCCTTCATAGGGGAGACACCACAAAGCCCAGGAGTGGGCGGAACTCGCAGAGGTTCACTCTGCGGAATTCCACAGAGTAACACAAAAACTTTGCGAGATTCCGCGGAATTCTGCCAACGGGCGGAAAATATGCAGTTCGCACTGCAATTTAGCATGGTAGAGCAAGCAGCACTGAAAATAAGTGTGAATGGCACCATGTGTTGCGCAAGAGCACAGGGCCATTTGAGTTGATTTTGCTGCCTCGAGTAGAAAATCTACTGAAGAATGAAATCTACCCAAACAGCAGCCCTCTAACTGGAACCGCTGGCAAACACCTGCACTAGAAGATCACGCTAGGCGATGCCAAATCTAGCTCGCCAGCTTGCATATTCTGGATCCTTGCAGGAGAAGAATTCTGCCACACGGTGATTGCCAGAATTTGGGCCAGAGCTCAGCATTAAAGAGTAATGCAGTGTTGCCAAAATTCTGCCAATTCTGCGGGTGGAATGGAGCATTCCTCCCACCCCTAATACAGTCCCTCCTCTGCAGGGTGAATCTGTTTCTCCTCAGTGTCCAGTGGATAACTGAACACACATGGCATATATGGGTGGTGAAATGGTCAAATAGCCCATTTTACAGCTTAGACAGTGAGGTGGTAAAGAAAATAACGATCTTTTGTGTGGTTTACCCCCAGACTGTTTTCCTCTCTATTTTGCTGGTTGTAGAACTTTGTGCAGTTAACCCCTGCTAATCAGTAGTAAAGTGCCTTAACATAGTTGAATTGGTATAACTCTGTCATATTTATTGTATCTATAAATCCCTAGTATATGGTACAAGGTGTACCCAAGGCCTGTAAGTTGAATGCCAGTAGTGGACTGCAGCACCTATTGTGCCACCCAGTACAGGCCCACCTTGCTAGCATTATTGTAGTAGTGTAACAACTGTAATTCGATCTGTCAAAATAAACCCTTTTGATATGCCTTTCTTTCAAATATTTATGTCACCCCTATATAGGCCTTATAGCTCATAAGGCATGGTGCATGATATTTTAAAGTAGGACATGTAGACATTAAATGTTAACATGTCCTCATCGTGACTAGTCCCTTAAAGGCTATTTTCAGTGTAGCAAGGCTGGCTGGATGTAGGAAGGTGGAATCTGACTATATGGTTGCCCCCACTTTTTTTTATGGTGTTTTGCTGGTTTATGACTTAGTTGGACTGGGATCCTGCTATTCAGGGCCCCAGTCTATCTGCTTTCTCTGCAAAAAGGTTTCCATGTGCCTTAGGCACATCTCTGATTGGAATCTGGAGTGCCCTTATAAGTCCCTAGTATATGGTATACTATGTACCAAGGGCATAGGTACCTCAGAGGCCTACCAGGGGCTGCAGCATGTATTATGCCACCCCTGGAAGGCCATCCAAACTGACACCACAGGTCTGCTACTGCAGCCTGGGTAAGGTGGTGCATGCACCCCTTACTGTGATATAGGTTACCTATATCACTAAATACATACACACATATAAACCTATAAGTCACTCCTAAGGCAGGCCTTATCAATCCTGAAGGCAGAGTGCATGGTTCCTATGTGAGAGGGTGCCCCTGCATGAGCAGGGCCCCTCTGCAGCGTTCGGAGACCTTCTCTGATGCTGTTTGTAGTGCAGCCTGACCATATACTCTTAAGCGCATTATATCCTCGCGGTAAAATGCTAACTTTGGAATGGCTGCACCTAAACATGTCGTGTTTGGTGTCAAACATCTTGGAATACTACCCCCCGCCAATCCTGGTGGCGGGGGTAGCATTCCACCCTTCTAGAGGGAAAGACATGTTAACTCTGACTAGTCCGGTAACTTCTTTCCAGAGCCCTTGCATCACAAAATGGATGCAGCTGCCACAGACACGAGTCTGGCCTCCTGCTGCTGGACGAAACTCCGGCAGGGGAGGCCTGGACAATAGGTTTCCTGTCCCAGGGAGGTGTGACCACCTCCCCAGACAGGATAATGTGTATTGGGGCTGGGCGGGAGCACTTTCGGGTGCTTTGAAGTCCTGCACTGGGGGCACATTTGGTGTCCCTGTGCATACCCCAGTTCAAACCGGATCAGGGGCTTGCAGCCCCTGCTTTGGCGTGAACTGGACAAAGGGAAAGGGGTGTAGCCACCCCTCTGCCCTGACCCACCCATAGGTGGGGCCACAGAGTAGTCCAACCCCTATCTTTAGTATAAAGATAGGAACCCAGTCCTTAGGACTTTAGATTATCCCTGGACGAAACTCTGAAACTGAATCCTGGACCTTCGACGCTCTACTCACGATTAGAGGACAGAAGAATCTCCCTTGGGGTCAAGGAGTGACTCCCCTGCTTGGCAGGCACCAAAGAAGCATCTGTCCGGTTCGCATTTCTGAAGCTCCCGTCGGACGCCGAAGTCATCGCATCACCAGAGGTAGATTCTCAGACTTCGCCGAGGCTACCCTGAGACCCCAGCAAAGCTGAGGCCCATGGCTATCGTGGGTGACTTGAGACCGTGACCCCTGGACACCAGCACATTTGCAAGTGCATCCTCTTCTGGGTCTCCCCCGAAATCGTACTTTGGGCTCCGAGTAGCCCTAGCCTCCAGCACCAACTGCACCGAAGATCACTGGCCTCCACTCCACGAGTGTCCTGTGAGCCAGATCCACGTGCGATGTCTCGAGGCTCCTTCGCGGTCGCTAGCCCGTTGGCTAGTAGCCCTTAACGAAGGCCAACCTTTTTCTAACTTGGCATCCTGGTTGCTCCAGGCCTGCCCTCACTTACCCTCGCTGGGTGAGTTCCCCAGACCTTGCTGGTCTGCACCATCGACGATCTTCCTCTGCATCGAGACTTGCCGTTGCCAAGGCTTGTTGAGTCCAATCCGGTCGCCGACACCTCAGCACTCGACAGACATCGTGTACCAGCCCGAATCCTGCTCCTGGTCGCCGACAACGCCTCCTGGACCTCGTGGCTTAAGAGTCAAGATGACCGTCAACGCACCTGAAGCACTCGACATCGGTGGGCATCTGTCCATCGCCTTCCTGGTCACTGGCTAGTGACCCAGACTCTGTCCCCTCTGCTTTCAGGTTCTTCAGAACTCTGATCCACTCTTGGATCCACCCGGACACTTTTCACTTGGTCGCCAGCAGCACTTTGCAGCAGATCGCCATTCAAATCGACGACGAAACCCGACCCCGAAAGGCACCTATGCACCCGGCTTCCCTGGGTGAGGTAACACAAGTACTCCGGTGCTCCCGTGGGTAGAGACTCTTCAAAGTCCTAGATCTCAAAGGGTTTGCTCCAAGTCCTCCTTTAAGTGTCCCTTTTCTCTAATTTCCCGATCACGACTTTCTCCATAGAAGTCAACGGCGTATCGCGGTTGTGTATTTACACTGCACGCGTCTCCCGTAGGTCCCCTGTGTCACTACCTTGGGTGGTTCCTTGTGGTCCAAGCACTTCTAGAGGCTCTAGGCCTAGTGTCTAGTTCAGTCGTGGTTCGCATACCACTTTATTGGTATATGGTTTGGTACGCCCCTAGGGCCCAAACGTGTATTTGTGCTATTACTGTGTTTAAATATCTTCTAACTTATGTACTTCGAACTCTAGCCTCATAAAGAGACTAGAGGGGTGTGTTTAGCAATAAATACATATATTTTGAATATATACCTGGTGTGGTGCTCTTTCATTTGGTCACTCAAGAGATTATAGACTGGTAAAACAAGCTGCTTTACATTCCTTCAAGACTTAGCCTGAAGGCTGCTCTCCATAGCTACCACTAGGATAGCTTTCAATAAGGTTGTCTTTAACCTATCTCCAACAAGGGGTTGTTTGGACTGGTGCAAGGTGCCCACTATAATTAGTGGACAGCATATGCCAGGCCAACTTCTCACATTGGTGTGCAGCGTGTGGGATTCCAGCTTGCTATTGTTTTACCAGATAATCTCAATTGAATTGATCAACTGAAAACCACTAAAGGTACCTAAGGTACATATAATTTAAGCTTAGAATACAGTAAGTTCTACTGAACTTAGAGTTGTGTGTTAATGGATAGCACAACCCTTTCTACAACTCAAGAGAGTTTAGTAGGCCACACTAGAGTAGGTAGTGCATACACCACACCACACTAGTAATGTCTTTAAGGGCAGGATCCAAAGAATCCTTGCAGGAAGCCATTGAGCTTCCACCCTCCAAGTATGATACACTCCCATTCTTGGAATTGAGAGCTTTATGTAACTTGAGAAAAATAAGGACAAGGCAAAGCCCCACCACCCAACACCTCAAGGAGTTGTTGGTGGCTTATGACCTTAGTAAGCCTGTAGGGACTGAAGGGGTAGGAGCTGAGGGTGGGGCAGAAGAAGAGGACGAGGCCAGGGGTACCAATACCCCCAGCCCCCCCTCTGAAACTGGCCAGGAGGGTGACAATGACCCTGACCTGGATAACCCAATCCCTCCTGTGGATGATGATGAGGATGATCAGGATGATGCCCTCTTTGTCCCCCCAGGAAGGATTAAGAGTGTGCCCAGGAAGTCTAGATCTCCTTCTCAGGAGTCTAACCACTCTGGCACCTCTATAGGGAGCTCTGTCTCTTCTCACAGGAGGGAATCCTCTCATGAGAGAAGAGCCAGACTGGTCCAGTATGAGGAAACTCAGCTGGAAATCAGAAAAAAGCAATTGGCTTTAGATAGGGAATCCCTAGATCTCCTTAGAGAGAGAAGAAAATTGGGACTAGATTCCCATGGTGGCAGCAATATCCCTAGAGATAGGGAGAGGTCTTATGACCATAGAAACCTAAACAAGATTGTCCCTCCCTACCAGAGTGGGGATGACATCCACAAATGGATAACTGCACTGGAGAGGGCCTGTAAAGTACAGAAGGTCCCTCAGGAGCAGTGGGCAGCAATCTTGTGGCTCTCCTTTGCTGACAAAGGTAGAGATAAGCTCCTCACTGTTAGAGAGGAGGATGCTGATAATTACAAGGTCTTGAAGAGTGCTCTTATTGATGGGTTTGGCCTAACCACTGAACAGTACAGGTTGAAGTTCAGAGACACCCAAAAAGCACAGACTCAAGACTGGGTAGGCTTTGTAGATTGTGCTACAAAGGCTCTGGAAGGTTGGATACATGGCAACAAAGTGCATGACTTTTTAGGATTGTACAATTTGATTATGATGGAGCAGATCCTTAATAATTGTCAAAACCAGCTTTTGCACCAGTATCTGGTGGACTCTGATCTGACCTCTCCCCAAGAATTGGGAAAGAAGGCAGACAAATGGGTCAGAACCAGAGTAAAAACTAGAAATCAGGGTGGTGACCAGAAGAAAGATTCTACTAAGTCCCAAGAGAAAGGTGGGGATAAATCTAAGGATAAGTCCCCTACAGGGCCCCAAAATTCCTCTTCTGGGGGTGGGTCTCAAACTCCTTCCTCTCCTGAAAAGAAACCATATTGCCATGTCTGTAAAAAGCCTGGGCACTGGAAAACTGATCCCAGTTGCCCCAGGATTGGCAATAAAGAAAATGTTCCTCCCACAACTACTACCACCCCTCCTGGTACTACCAGTAGTAATCCTCCAGTTGGGAGTAGTGCACCCAAAACGTTGGGTGCTTTTGCAAGAGGAACAGAGGTGGGCCCTAGTTTAGACAGGGACCCCTCAACAGACTCCTCTGACTCTGATGGTGGTATAGGATTTGCCACCTTTACCATGGGTCCCATAGCATTGGGCAGGTACAGATTGGAGCCAATAATTAATGGTCAGAAAGCTGTGGCATTTAGGGACACAGGGGCTAGTGTCACCATGGTGGCAGGGAAACTAGTCCCCCCTCACCAGTTTTTACCTGAGTTTAAGTACCAGGTGACCAACATTGAGGGTGTCAGAACAGATCACCCCATGGCCATAGTCAATCTCAGCTGGGAGGGGGTCACAGGCCCAAAGAGAGTGGCAGTGTCCCCCACCTTACCTGTAGATTGCCTGATGGGCAATGATTTGGAAATTTCAGCCTGGGCTGAAGTTGAACACCAAACCCATCTTAGGATGTTGGGCATCCCTGTAAAGGTTAGTGGGGGCTGTGATGGCCACAGCCCCAGCCCAAGAATTTGGAGAGATGGAGCCTGAAAGAGTGGCCCACTCTCCCCCAAAAGAGAGCACCAGGGTTGAAGAAAAGTCTTCTTCCCCCCAGACAGTAGGTAAGGGTCAGCCTCCTCAGGGAACTGACCCTACCCCTAGTGAAGGAACTGCCACAGAGGTAGTCAGGCCTGGCCTGGCCACACCCCTGATGGCAGAGGACCCTTCCAAGGTGGTACCCAGTCTGGAGCAGGTAACCTGCCCCTCTCTACCCTGCCTCAGCCAGCCCAGGGCTGCAGAGGTCAGGGAGGTCAGTGGACCCCCAGGGCCTCCTGTCCAGAGGAAGCCCCCATCAGCAGATTAGGGGCACCCAGTCTAGTAGCCCTAGCCAGGTGAAAATTCCTCTACACACTGAGGGATCCCCCATACCTTTATGTAGGGACCTCCCCAGAAGGACTCTGGTAGGCAAGGGCAAACCTGGGACCAGAAGGTTCCAAACCTGCCATGTCCCTCCAGTAGTCCATCCAAAGGGACCCAACCCCCAGCTGTAGGCAGCCAAAGGTTGACCCTTAGAGCAAAGTGCAACTCAGTCATGGGAAGACAGGCATACATGGTGACCAGTGATCTGAGGAAGCTGAGGCCAACATTCCTAGGGCCTCACTTCTCTACCCAGACACCTCACCAGCCTTGTACTTTACCTAAGCACACCACAGGTAGTGATTCCCCATGGTGGAGACCCTCTCATACCCTTAGGGTGAGGGATTGCTTAGTGGACCATAAGACAGGGGGCAACCATGCTAGTGCAGGTGCTTCCTTATATGACCACTTAGTCAATGAAGGCTCAACTGCCCAAGGTTAGCCTTATCTCCTTTCGTTTGGGGGGTTATGTAGGAAGGTGGAATCTGACTATATGGTTGCCCCCACTTTTTTTATGGTGTTTTGCTGGTTTATGACTTAGTTGGACTGGGATCCTGCTATTCAGGGCCCCAGTCTATCTGCTTTCTCTGTAAAAAGGTTTCCATGTGCCTTAGGCACATCTCTGATTGGAATCTGGAGTGCCCTTATAAGTCCCTAGTATATGGTATACTATGTACCAAGGGCATAGGTACCTCAGAGGCCTACCAGGGGCTGCAGCATGTATTATGCCACCCCTGGAAGGCCATCCAAACTGACACCACAGGTCTGCTACTGCAGCCTGGGTAAGGTGGTGCATGCACCCCTTACTGTGATATAGGTTACCTATATCACTAAATACATACACACATATAAACCTATAAGTCACTCCTAAGGCAGGCCTTATCAATCCTGAAGGCAGAGTGCATGGTTCCTATGTGAGAGGGTGCCCCTGCATGAGCAGGGCCCCTCTGCAGCGTTCGGAGACCATCTCTGATGCTGTTTGTAGTGCAGCCTGACCATATACTCTTAAGCGCATTATATCCTCGCGGTAAAATGCAAACTTTGGAATGGCTGCACCTAAACATGTCGTGTTTGGTGTCAAACATCTTGGAATACTACCCCCCGCCAATCCTGGCAGCGGGGTAGCATTCCACCCTTCTAGAGGGAAAGACATGTTAACTCTGACTAGTCCGGTAACTTCTTTCCAGAGCCCTGGCATCACAAAATGGATGCTGCTGCCACAGACACGAGTCTGGCCTCCTGCTGCTGGACGAAACTCCGGCAGGGGAGGCCTGGACAATAGGTTTCCTGTCCCAGGGAGGTGTGACCACCTCCCAGACAGGATAATGTGTATTGGGGCTGGGCGGGAGCACTTTCGGGTGCTTTGAAGTCCTGCACTGGGGGCACATTTGGTGTCCCTGTGCATACCCCAGTTCAAACCGGATCAGGGGCTTGCAGCCCCTGCTTTAGCGCGAACTGGACAAAGGGAAAGGGTGTAGCCACCCCTCTGCCCTGACCCACCCATAGAGTGGGGCCACAGAGTAGTCCAACCCCTATCTTTAGTATAAAGATAGGAACCCAGTCCTTAGGACTTTAGATTATCCCTGGACGAAACTCTGAAACTGAATCCTGGACCTTCGACGCTCTACTCACGATTAGAGGACAGAAGAATCTCCCTTGGGGTCAAGGAGTGACTCCCCTGCTTGGCAGGCACCAAAGATGCATCTGTCCGGTTCGCATTTCTGAAGCTCCCGTCGGACGCCGAAGTCATCGCATCACCAGAGGTGGATTCTCAGACTTCCCGAGGCTACCCTGAGTCCCCAGCAAAGCTGAGGCCCGTGGCTATCGTGGGTGACTTGAGACCGTGACCCCTGGACACCGAGCACATTTGCAAGTGCATCCTCTTCTGTGTCTCCCCCGAAGTCGTGCTTTGGGCTCCGAGTAGCCCTAGCCTCCAGCACCAACTGCACCGAAGATCACTGGCCTCCACTCCACGAGTGTCCTGTGAGCCAGATCCACGTGCGACGTCTCGAGGCTCCTTCGCGGTCGCTAGCCCATTAGCTAGTAGCCCTTAACGAAGGCCAACCTTTTTCTAACTTGGCATCCTGGTTGCTCCAGGCCTGTCCTCACTTACCCTCGCTGGGTGAGTTCCCCAGACCTTGCTGGTCTGCACCATCGACGATCTTCTTCTGCATCAAGACTTGCCGTTGCCAAGGCTTGTTGGGTCCAATCTGGTCGCTGACACCTTAGCACTCGACAAACATCGTGTACCAGCCCGAATCCTGCTCCTGGTTGCCGACAACGCCTCCTGGACCTCGTGGCTGAAGAGTCAAGATGACTGTCAACGCACCTGAAGCACTCGACATCGGTGGGCATCTGTCCATCGCCTTCCTGGTCACTGGCTAGTGACCCAGACTCTGTCCCCTCTGCTTTCAGGTTCTTCAGAACTCCGATCCACTCTTGGATCCACCCGGACACTTTTCACTTGGTCGCCAGCAGCACTTTGCAGCAGATCGCCATTCAAATCGACGACGAAACCCGACCCCGAAAGGCACCTATGCACCCGGCTTCCCTGGGTGAGGTAACACAAGTACTCCGGTGCTCCCATGGGTAGAGACTCTTCAAAGTCCTAGATCTCAAAGGGTTTGCTCCAAGTCCTCCTTTAAGTGTCCCTTTTCTCTAATTTCCCGATCACGACTTTCTCCATAGAAGTCAACGGCGTATCGCGGTTGTGTATTTACACTGCACGCGTCTCCCGTAGGTCCCCTGTGTCACTACCTTGGGTGGTTCCTTGTGGTCCAAGCACTTCTAGAGGCTCTAGGCCTAGTGTCTAGTTCAGTCGTGGTTCGCATACCACTTTATTGGTATATGGTTTGGTACGCCCTAGGGCCCAAACGTGTATTTGTGCTATTACTGTGTTTAAATATCTTCTAACTTATGTACTTCGAACTCTAGCCTCATAAAGAGACTAGAGGGGTGTGTTTAGCAATAAATACATATATTTTGAATATATACCTGGTGTGGTGCTCTTTCATTTGGTCACTCAAGAGATTATAGACTGGTAAAACAAGCTGCTTTACATTCCTTCAAGACTTAGCCTGAAGGCTGCTCTCCATAGCTACCACTAGGATAGCTTTCAATAAGGTTGTCTTTAACCTATCTCCAATAAGGGGTTGTTTGGACTGGTGCAAGGTGCCCACTATAATTAGTGGACAGCATATACCAGGCCAACTTCTCACACTGGCCCATAAAGAAACACTGAGAAACAATATTAAATATGAATTCTGCTATTTCAGGGTGGGGACCAGCTAGAAATATGATGATGATATAGTTGTTGTCAAAAGCCCAGTTTAATGGTGAAGTCAGATTTTTGATAAATATTGAGGAAAACTAGAAAGCTACTTTTTCTGTGTCTAAAGCCTATGGAGGCTAATTTACATTAGCCTCCTGCTTCAGCCCTCTGAGTGCTCAAGCCCAGAATAAGGTGTGAAAACAGCACCCAGAGGAGAGAAAAAGGCCTGGGTGTGTGGGAGTGTCATTGTTACTCTGATAGCCTGGCCATTTGGGCTATGCCCAGGAGCTTAATTTACCTCACTGGGGCCTCCCCTGTCAAAAGTAAGTGTCAGGTAACACCTAGACAAGCCCTTTCTTTTGTTTCCCAGTCAGGCAGACACCAATTCCAGTTGGAGGGGAGCTGCCTCCATAACTAGTTTGAAGTGACCACAGAGGAGGGGTGCTCATTACTCTGGCCACATAGGGTCTGAACAAGGGAAGAAGCATTTCACCATCATCGATTTAAGCAGAGCGGAGCAATGTGGGATTCTTTCCAGGAGGGCAAACAGGAACTACTGCAGAAGTGGGTAGGGTTATCCATGGGAACTTTTACCCCATTGGTTAAGTAGGGGCCAGGAGTCACACTCAACCACAGGCTAGAGCCAAGCATAAATGTGGCATCCCCTGTCACCCCTTTTCAGAACACTGCTGGGCCTAATGAAGATCAGAGTCCTGAGAAGAGCCCTGAAGGACCTGCTCCCTCTAGTACCTAGGACAAACAAGTGGACTCAAAGGGTCATAAGGCTGACCTCATGTACAATCTACAGGTTCACAACCAGCTAAACTTGGATTTTCCTGCAGCTGCCCAGCTGCTCCAACTGGACCACCCCTGGACCCTGCTTTTGGCCTCTGATGGAATGAGTCCTGAATCCTCAGTGCTGTTCCTGATTCCTGGAACTCTAGGCTGTGTCTAGCTGGAATACTTCTACCACCTCTTAAAAGTGGGACAAACTTTTGAACTGCAAGACTTCCAAAGGACAGAGCAAACTTGCCAAGCCAATCCTTCTTGGTAGCATTGCAGATGGGCCAAAGTTTCAGGTTTGTCCATCTCAGAGCTTCTCTGCAGCAGTAAATCTGATGCAACATCACCTCGCTGAGAAGGTATCTGGCTTCCTGGAGCCCTCTTCGGCTACTGCCTGTAGCCTTGCCTTGCCGAAGGATTCAGATTTCCCAAAAAGTGACTAGGTGTGAACGTCGAAATCTTGACTGGATAAAGGCACCAAAAAGTATCCTGCTGGTGAGGGACTTTTATAGGGCGCATAATTCATATTTCTCAAACTCGGAGCTTTCCCACCAAAAACCAATAGCTTCACCGGGACTGCGTCCTATGGCTATCTGACTTTGTGAAGCCCTCCTCCACTATAGCCCGCTGTCTTGTGCTTCTGAAAATTTTTTACTTCCATTTTTAGACTAAATCCCAAGGTAAACCTCCAACCAGGTCGAATCTGCTCCATGTATCTGACCCGCACTCCATCACGGGTGGTATCAAATTGCATCTAGGTCCCGGTCTACCAAAACCAATTGACCACAGTTGGCACTTAAAGAGTTTTAGTGATATTTTTATTTAAAACTTTAAAAAATTCATATCTCTGGTTAACTCTATTGGATTTTTGTCACTTTGGTGTCCTTTTATTTGTTAAAACACACTCTAATATTCTAATTCGGTTTGGGGTTTTTATTTTGTTGTGTATTGAATTTCTTACTGTTTTACACATTACCCTACATTAAGTCCACCTGCTTTGTGCCATAGGGGTTTGAGCTCAGGTTAATTTAGTGGGTTCACCCTGACTAGAATTGTGATTATTGCTTGAGGTGGCTAGTCACTCCCCCTAACTAATAACCCAATTTCTTATAGGTGAGTATTACTATTGTAATGCATCCTACCTTCCCTTACCATCGGCTTCTTGGAAAGGGAGATGCCATGCTGTAGAGCAACATGACACCTGTAACTTTATCACTTTTGATTTTCAGTGCAATTCACATAATCACTATTACTCAGATATAGGAGAAAGAAGGGGACCGCTTATGCATGAATTATATCCATCCTCGTGAATCAAGAGAGCAGCCAAAAGGGACGTCATTTGAGTAAGGTATCAAACTTCATCCCTAGTGCTTCGAAATGTAATATTTTGAGCAATTTAATATGTTGAGGAAATGCACTGAACCTGGTCCAACACTTCAGGCTAATGATGTGGTCTGTCAGATAGTAAAGTGTAATGCAAGTGGACATTGATGAACCGGCGTCATTAGCATAAAAACATGACCATTCAGCGTTTGTTTCCTATGCGCACTTGGCTATTAATATCTGTTTTCCAGGCTCTGAATGCCAGAGTTATTTAGCTCCATTATCACTGCAGTGCTAGGTTTCAATTTCAGGGCATAACTTGTTATATCATGGAACTTTCTTTGATATACAAATCCTACAAAATATTTATGCAGCCAGTTAAAACAGTTGTTTTAGGGTGTTCGTCTGCTGTTTGTCTTAAAAGCTGCTAATTTGACAATCTGGGTAATGGGTGCATGCAGCTGACACCATAGTAACCTTATCAGTGTCCGGAAAAAGACTTGGCTCTGCCCTTTAGTATCATGTAAATATGTGCAGAGACTTCTGGTGTACTCAACCAGCCACTATTATTGATTCCAAATTTCCTGTTGCAATCAATTAGATAGAAGCATAACATAGCCGTGTGCTTGTTAGCAGTAATGGCAGCTTATTAGGGTAAAATAGGAAATTAAAAGGCATATTCAAGCCTCTGTTTATTAACTTTTAAGAAAACTCACAGCCCCTTCAAGTCTGGCACATCCTGGGTATTAATCAATTCCTTTCTCTGAACCTTACGTTCCAGTACAATTATTCATCATAATCGTACATCCTGATACTGCTGGGTTGTGGAAATAAGCATATTTTGATTTAGTTTTTTGTTTTGCATAGCTTGTGCAAGGCCTGAGAGCAGCAAAGCACTTTACACAGAACATGAGTAAAGAAAGTAATTAAACAAGATGAAAGAGTTAACAATGATATTTACAGGCTAAATGCAATGATTTAGGAAATGTCTAAATACACAATATGTACAAAATAAACAACATAAAAATTAAAAAGCTAAGAAGTGACAGGCACAAATCAAATTGCAAAATTCCAAACAGTTCAGACAGACAAAAAGCTTTGCACTGCCCAGACATGAGAGGGCTGTTGGAGGGAGGTGAAAGATAGCTGGCATTTATGAGAATGTTATTAACGTTTATTTTGAATGCAGGAAAGGAGGTAATTTCCCAGAGAACAGTAGGAATTACGTTTCAAACTTTGGAAGTGCAGTCGACGAAAGACTGTTTCAGGGTGTGCTTTTTACTGGCGACAGGGATTTACAGTGAGTGTCAGAGATATATAGTTCATCGTTGTCTGTGGTAGTTTCCTGACCAGTTAATGAATTTAATCAATGTAAAGAATTAAGGCAACCAATCATAAAATGATGATTAACAATAATATTTAAACAATAATAAATGGAAAGAAACAAGGCAACAACGGCTATTTATCAAAAATACAAAATATCATTTATTTAGATGCTTGACAATGTGACAATCTATAATCTACACCTACTCACTTTCATGTCCATCAATCATACTTTCATACATACTCATGTCAATATAAAAACATTGTTAAAGTGGTGACATTTTCCACAGAATTAATGGATAGGTACAAAGTATAGGAAATAAATTCAAATAAAACACAGTGGCACAAAATCAAAATGACTGGTGGTGTTCTACGCGCGTTTCGGCACACACAGGTGCCTTTGTCAGGAAAGCGGCCACAGTTGGAACATGTGAGAATTCTGTGAATAAAGATTATTGCCTTGTAAGAATTGCGTGGTTCTTTCCAATATGCAAAGAGAACATAATAGATATTGAAAGTCGATAGAAATCGTCTGCATTGAAGTGGGAAAGATGGGAAAAGAGAAGTGCACAAGGTAGTATATTACTGAAGCGTTATATCATAGAGTTTGTTATAGAAAGAATTAAATTAAACTTATAAGAATGAAATTGATTGTAGATGATATAACCAAATAACCCAAAATGAATGGTGAAGGAAGAAGAAAAGAAAGAAAAATGGTGAAACCATAAATGGAAGCTAAAGAAAGTCTGCTCATTGTAAGATCCCATGTGTAAAAATAAGTGATTGAGTAGTTTAAACTTGTATGGTACCTACTCTAGATGGTTATAATAACCAGTCGTACTGTAGTATAGTTTGAGAACAGTACTGTTCTTGGAATGTTTATCTAGACCTGAAATAAGAAGAATAACAATTGTCGATAATAGCACAGTTATTTATTTATGTACAAGGAGAGTAATTCATAGGAGTCTGACCAATATTTACCTCGATTATCAAAAATATTGGCTGAAGAAAGAATATAAAAATCATATCTGTCGATGTTTTATTCAATGATGGTTTTATTGTATCCCTTTCAGTGAATATGGTGCTAAAAATGAAGACAAACAGACAGGCTATAAGTCAACATGTAGTATGGTAACAGACATCGACTATAAGGAAACCATAGTGATATTCTCCTATGTACCTGTAAAATATCTTTAATGTTCAAAATAAAGATTCATTGTGGCAGATAAGGATAAGCTGTCTTGATATAAGATAAAATACAGGGGATACTTGTTTTGTCTTATAATCCAGGGCTAGAATAGAAAGAAAAGTATATTTACCAGTCGATATAAAACAATACAGATCTAGGAGAATGCTACCTTAGTCACAATTTGTCCACAGAAATAGCGGGTCAGTGTGGATCTTTTAAACCTTGTTGGTTTTAGTGGTTAAGTATATATCAGTTATACTAAACAGGGCGCCGTACTTACTATGTTAAAATTCGATGAATTTGGGGAAGCTTGATTCGTATCAATATAGATGAGAGGGATTTCTGTAATGAAAACAACAAGGGAAACACTGTGGAAAGTTGCACCACTTAAAAAAAGGAATGTATTATGAAAGAACTGACAGATCTACAATGAACTGTCTAAAGTCTTTGTTGCCAATGCCGAATATACCAGTCCCGGAAACAATATGTAGAAAATGAAAAGTCGGTAGTGCAGGGTAATTGAGCAGATATGGATGGAGTAAGTATATCGATTCAGAGAATGACGGTCATGTCTAATGTATTGAGCCGAGTATGATGGCAACATATGTGGTATCAATGACGCCTAGTTAGCGAGTGGCTGTCTATTAGGTGGCGTTGGATGGCAGTTCAAAAATTGAAAGATGAAGATAGCCAAAATGATCGTACCGAGGCAACAACAGCCGGCTTGATGTGCGGGCGAAACAAAGCGGGTAGAAATATTGCATCAGCGCGTACTTACATTTTCGATGGCATGGAGCCTCCGGATATGGGGTTCCTACACGCAATTGCTCTCGATGAAGACTAACCGAACGGACGTTAATGGTTTCGTTTTGACGTTCAAATATCTGTCACGTGATAAAATCGGCCAATCACATGATAAGACCTAATTGTCTTGCATTACTGGTCGGCTCACATAAACCCTTCAATAATGCTTTATTGAAACAGTGTATCGGCCAGCGACATTGTGATATAAGCGGTGATGTGCTGTAACAATTACAGAATAATATATTATATTGTATAACACGCAGGGCAATGTGAAGATTTGTAGTTACTAAAGGAAAAACAGATTATGGAACACTATGTGAGGTGAAGTATAAGGGACGGATACTGTGGTTAGCTACTGAAGGCTTAACCGGCATTGTATCTTATTGCCTGTTCCCAAGGAATATCCTGATTTAAACCATGCTTGACTGTATCTAAAGTAAATATCCAAAATACTTCTCTACTTTTTCTAATAACATCGGTATCTATGCCTGGTTTGGTGTTTATTTTTTCCAGGACAAGCCATTTGATATCTTCATGGCTGTGTTTTGCCTCAATATAGTGTTTCACTAAGGGGCAGCGATCTTTTTGGTCCGTATCGCTGAACGATGTTCTGTCAGTCGTGTAGATAAAGTTCTAGATGTTTCGCCGACATAACCCAGTTTGCAGGGGCATAATAGCAGATAAACGATGTTTTTTGTTTTGCAATTTGTGAACGATTTTAGTATAATGGTATAACCATTATGTTCACATATATTTGTTATTATAGCGCTTTCGCATGCTTTACATTGGGAGCATTTATTGTTCCCACAGATGGGGTTAGCACCATCTAAAGTTTTTGGATGAAAGATGATTTTATTTTCATGCGTGAGTGTACAATTTGGTCCTTCAAATTTTTATTCCGACGATGTGCAAACATCGGACGTGGCAAAATATCTTTTTCATCTGAGTTGATATTTAGAATATGCCAATGTGCGCATATTATTTGACGTACTTGTTCATTTGCTGTTGAGTGTCTGGTTACACAAACTAATTTGGGTGCAATTTTAGAGGGATGATTTTCTAAGAGATGATCTCTATCATAGAATCTTGCACGCTTATATGCTTCTCGTACCACTCGTTTAGGATATCCACGTGTGGTAAATTTTGTCTTCATAGTTTCTGATCTGTTGTCATAGTCGGCTATATTGGTACAGTTTCTCCGAAGTCGGAGAAACTGTCCAAATGGAATACTTTCCTTTTGTTTTTTGGGTGAAAGCTATTAAAGTGCAAGAGTGTATTCCTTGCCGTAGGTTTCACATAGAGGTCTACCTCTAGGACCTGATTATTTTCCCTGATTTGAATATCGAGAAATTCTATATTTTTAGAACTGGTGTGAGCTGTAAATTTAAGGTTGCAATCACAGAGATTAATCCATTGCAGAAATTCAATTAATGCATCTGATTCATTGGTCCAGATGAAGAAGACATCATCTATATAGCGAGCCCAATTTTGGATGGACTCAAAAAAAGGGGCTATTTCATTATATATATGGGCCTTTTCAAAGTGCGCCATATATATATTCGCTACAGTGGGGGCGCAGGCTGCCCCCATGCTGACTCCTTTCGTCTGTCTGTAAAGATTACCATTAAAATCAAAAGTGTTTTCTTCTAATACAATTTTAAGGGTCTCTATAATGAATTCCGAACAGCAGTCTATTTGATAGTAGTCTATGAACCACTTCACAGCCGTGAGTGCACCTTCTTGAGGTATATTGCTGTACAGAGATTCAACGTCTAATGTAACCATCGTATCTTTGGAACTATCGAATGGTAATCCCTCCACTGCTTTGATCATTTCTTTGGTGTCTTTGATGTATGATATTATTTTGGGCACATGTGGACATAAAATACGGTCAATATATTTCGAAATCGGCTCGGTGACTGAGCCTATTGTGGTCACAATTGGGCGATATGGAGGATTGTGGCTGTCTTTGTGTATTTTTGGTACACCATATATTGCTGCCATTTTGGGATGTTCTATATTTAAATAGTCAAATTCCATTTGGCAGATGGTACCATTGTCTAAAGCTCTTTTTGTGAGATTATGGATCTTTCTTTGGACTCTCGAAGTTGGATCTATTTTGACTGGTAGATAATATGTAGTGTCACTTAATAGATCTTGCATCGTTTGGATGTATTTGTCCGTATCAACTATTACTATACCACCTCCTTTATCACAATTTTTAATAATGACTTCCGAATTATGTCGTAAAGCGACCAAGTCCTCAAGTTCTTTTTTATTTAGATTGGGAGGGGGACAAAAGGTAGGAGTGATGGATGTTTTTAGGCGTTTGAGAACAATGTTTTCAAAGATTTCCACCTCTGGTCCCAACTGGTCCAATGTGGGAGTAAAAGTGGATGTAGGTCGTAGACCTGAGCAATTGTCTACTTGGTTATGGTGTGTGTCTTCGCCATTTGCGAAATATTTCCTCAGGCGTATTTTGCGAAAAAATGCCATTATGTCCTGGTGTAATTCAAAAATATTAATACCTGTATAGGGGACAAAGGAAAGACCCTTAGATAAAAGGGAGATGGTCGAGTCTGGCAACGTATGTTTAGATAGATTAAAAATGGGTATAGCTGTTACGGCCTCCAATACTGGGCATTCCTTGTTACCAGATATTGTTGGTTGCTCTGTTGGTAATTGCCCCGATTGGAGGTATTGTGATATCTGGGCTGATATCTCGGTCTCCATGGGCCTCGTCGTGCCTGTCGTTTGCCTAAAAAAGGTTGACCAGAGGATTGGTTAATTGAGCTCATGGGTCTATTTCCATCAGAATAATAATGATGGGAGCTCCCTTCATTGTCTGAGTCAGAGGTGTCTGAGAAAGTGGTAACTTTTATCCTGGGCTGTTGGTACTCGTTTGATTCAAATTCCTGGTATTCACCCTGTTTGAAAAAGTGTTCATTTAGGTATGGATAGGTTCTTTCTTTGGTATTGAATCTAATGTCTTTTTTAATTTATCAGTTTTTCTTTTTATCAGATAGTCAGAGTAAGATGAAACTTCCCTGTCTATATCCTCTAATATTTTCTTGGCTTCGTCCAGTGCATTGCTCTGCTTGATTTTCTCTTCTAGTGTGGACATTTCTGATAATAGAGTTTGCACCAGTTCCTTGGCTGTTTCTATAATTAAAATCATGAGGTCCCGCGAACATCTATTTGCTATTAAAGACCACTTTTCTATGAACGTACGTATCTGTACAAAAAGGCCTGGGATGTTTTTAACTCTGAGTCCCTGAGGGATGACTCCCGCTTTGAGGTAGTCTAACATAAATTGTCCGTGAAGTTCTATTCTACGGATCTTTTTTTTAAGTTGGAATAATGTATTTGAGTCTTCATTTGTGGCAGGATCTCTACTGTTTGACTGATTGCTCGTAGAGGGTTGGTTTCCTACCAAAAGAGCATATTGCTCATCTGGAAACCCAAATGTTTGCAATGTGTCCATGCTTCCAAAAAGGCCAGAAAGGAAAATGAAAAAAGAGAAAAGATAAACAACCCACTAAGTGATTATAGATCCGACTGAGAGACTTTCAGTAGGGACATGCAACCTTAGCTAAAAGAAATATGTATACTACGTTATCTTCTAATCATTCAATGCAAACTTGAGAACAATCAATGAAATTAGAACACAGAACAGCCCCACGCAGACAGGCTGCGGGTAATCAAGCGTATAAGAAGAGGCCCCCTACTATTTAGGTGAGGTTCCTTAAGGTAGGGAAAAATCAATCAATGTAAAGAGTTAAGGCAACCAATCATAAAATGATTAACAATAATATTTGAACAATAATAAATGGAAAGAAACAAGGCAACAACGGCTATTTATCAAAAATACAAAATATCATTTATTTAGATGCTTGACAATGTGACAATCTATAATCTACACATACTCACTTTCATGTCCATCAATCATACTTTCATACATACTCATGTCAATATAAAAACATTGTTAAAGTGGTGACATTTTCCACAGAATTAATGGATAGGTACAAAGTATAGGAAATAAATTCAAATAAAACACAGTGGCACAAAATCAAAATGACTGGTGGTGTTCTACGCGCGTTTCGGCACACACAGGTGCCTTCGTCAGAAAGCGGCCACAGTTGGAACATGTGAGAATTCTGTGAATAAAGATTATTGCCTTGTAAGAATTGCGTGGTTCTTTCCAATATGCAAAGAGAACATAATAGATATTGAAAGTCGATAGAAATCGTCTGCATTGAAGTGGGAAAGATGGGAAAAGAGAAGTGCACAAGGTAGTATATTACTGAAGCGTTATATCATAGAGTTTGTTATAGAAAGAATTAAATTAAACTTATAAGAATGAAATTGATTGTAGATGATATAACCAAATAACCCAAAATGAATGGTGAAGGAAGAAGAAAAGAAAGAAAAATGGTGTAACCATAAATGGAAGCTAAAGAAAGTCTGCTCATTGTAAGATCCCATGTGTAAAAATTAGTGATAGAGTAGTTTAAACTTGTATGGTACCTACTCTAGATGGTTATAATAACCAGTCGTACTGTAGTATAGTTTGAGAACAGTACTGTTCTTGGAATGTTTATCTAGACCTGAAATAAGAAGAATAACAATTGTCGATAATAGCACAGTTATTTATTTATGTACAAGGAGAGTAATTCATAGGAGTCTGACCAATATTTACCTCGATTATCAAAAATATTGGCTGAAGAAAGAATATAAAAATCATATCTGTCGATGTTTTATTCAATGATGGTTTTATTGTATCCCTTTCAGTGAATATGGTGCTAAAAAGGAAGACAAACAGACAGGCTATAAGTCAACATGTAGTATGGTAACAGACATCGACTATAAGGAAACCATAGTGATATTCTCCTATGTACCTGTAAAATATCTTTAATGTTCAAAATAAAGATTCATTGTGGCAGATAAGGATAAGCTGTCTTGATATAAGATAAAATACAGGGGATACTTGTTTTGTCTTATAATCCAGGGCTAGAATAGAAAGAAAAGTATATTTACCAGTCGATATAAAACAATACAGATCTAGGAGAATGCTACCTTAGTCACAATTTGTCCACAGAAATAGCGGGTCAGTGTGGATCTTTTAAACCTTGTTGGTTTTAGTGGTTAAGTATATATCAGTTATACTAAACAGGGCGCCGTACTTACTATGTTAAAATTCGATGAATTTGGGGAAGCTTGATTCGTATCAATATAGATGAGAGGGATTTCTGTAATGAAAACAACAAGGGAAACACTGTGGAAAGTTGCACCACTTAAAAAAAAGGAATGTATTATGAAAGAACTGACAGATCTACAATGAACTGTCTAAAGGCTTTGTTGCCAATGCCGAATATACCAGTCCCGGAAACAATATGTAGAAAATGAAAAGTCGGTAGTGCAGGGTAATTGAGCAGATATGGATGGAGTAAGTATATCGATTCAGAGAATGACGGTCATGTCTAATGTATTGAGCCGAGTATGATGGCAACATATGTGGTATCAATGACGCCTAGTTAGCGAGTGGCTGTCTATTAGGTGGCGTTGGATGGCAGTTCAAAAATTGAAAGATGAAGATAGCCAAAATGATCGTACCGAGGCAACAACAGCCGGCTTGATGTGCGGGCGAAACAAAGCGGGTAGAAATATTGCATCAGCGCGTACTTACATTTTCGATGGCATGGAGCCTCCGGATATGGGGTTCCTACACGCAATTGCTCTCGATGAAGACTAACCGAACGGACGTTAATGGTTTCGTTTTGACGTTCAAATATCTGTCACGTGATAAAATCGGCCAATCACATGATAAGACCTAATTGTCTTGCATTACTGGTCGGCTCACATAAACCCTTCAATAATGCTTTATTGAAACAGTGTATCGGCCAGCGACATTGTGATATAAGCGGTGATGTGCTGTAACAATTACAGAATAATATATTATATTGTATAACACGCAGGGCAATGTGAAGATTTGTAGTTACTAAAGGAAAAACAGATTATGGAACACTATGTGAGGTGAAGTATAAGGGACGGATACTGTGGTTAGCTACTGAAGGCTTAACCGGCATTGTATCTTATTGCCTGTTCCCAAGGAATATCCTGATTTAAACCATGCTTGACTGTATCTAAAGTAAATATCCAAAATACTTCTCTACTTTTTCTAATAACATCGGTATCTATGCCTGGTTTGGTGTTTATTTTTTCCAGGACAAGCCATTTGATATCTTCATGGCTGTGTTTTGCCTCAATATAGTGTTTCACTAAGGGGGCAGCGATCTTTTTGGTCCGTATCGCTGAACGATGTTCTGTCAGTCGTGTAGATAAAGTTCTAGATGTTTCGCCGACATAACCCAGTTTGCAGGGGCATAATAGCAGATAAACGATGTTTTTTGTTTTGCAATTTGTGAACGATTTTAGTATAATGGTATAACCATTATGTTCACATATATTTGTTATTATAGCGCTTTCGCATGCTTTACATTGGGAGCATTTATTGTTCCCACAGATGGGGTTAGCACCATCTAAAGTTTTTTGGATGAAAGATGATTTTATTTTCATGCGTGAGTGTACAATTTGGTCCTTCAAATTTTTATTCCGACGATGTGCAAACATCGGACGTGGCAAAATATCTTTTTCATCTGAGTTGATATTTAGAATATGCCAATGTGCGCATATTATTTGACGTACTTGTTCATTTGCTGTTGAGTGTCTGGTTACACAAACTAATTTGGGTGCAATTTTAGAGGGATGATTTTCTAAGAGATGATCTCTATCATAGAATCTTGCACGCTTATATGCTTCTCGTACCACTCGTTTAGGATATCCACGTGTGGTAAATTTTGTCTTCATAGTTTCTGATCTGTTGTCATAGTCGGCTATATTGGTACAGTTTCTCCGAAGTCGGAGAAACTGTCCAAATGGAATACTTTCCTTTTGTTTTTTTGGGTGAAAGCTATTAAAGTGCAAGAGTGTATTCCTTGCCGTAGGTTTCACATAGAGGTCTACCTCTAGGACCTGATTATTTTCCCTGATTTGAATATCGAGAAATTCTATATTTTTAGAACTGGTGTGAGCTGTAAATTTAAGGTTGCAATCACAGAGATTAATCCATTGCAGAAATTCAATTAATGCATCTGATTCATTGGTCCAGATGAAGAAGACATCATCTATATAGGGAGCCCAATTTTGGATGGACTCAAAAAAGGGGCTATTTCATTATATATATGGGCCTTTTCAAAGTGCGCCATATATATATTCGCTACAGTGGAGGCGCAGGCTGCCCCCATGCTGACTCCTTTCGTCTGTCTGTAAAGATTACCATTAAAATCAAAAGTGTTTTCTTCTAATACAATTTTAAGGGTCTCTATAATGAATTCCGAACAGCAGTCTATTTGATAGTAGTCTATGAACCACTTCACAGCCGTGAGTGCACCTTCTTGAGGTATATTGCTGTACAGAGATTCAACGTCTAATGTAACCATCGTATCTTTGGAACTATCGAATGGTAATCCCTCCACTGCTTTGATCATTTCTTTGGTGTCTTTGATGTATGATATTATTTTGGGCACATGTGGACATAAAATACGGTCAATATATTTCGAAATCGGCTCGGTGACTGAGCCTATTGTGGTCACAATTGGGCGATATGGAGGATTGTGGCTGTCTTTGTGTATTTTTGGTACACCATATATTGCTGCCATTTTGGGATGTTCTATATTTAAATAGTCAAATTCCATTTGGCAGATGGTACCATTGTCTAAAGCTCTTTTTGTGAGATTATGGATCTTTCTTTGGACTCTCGAAGTTGGATCTATTTTGACTGGTAGATAATATGTAGTGTCACTTAATAGATCTTGCATCGTTTGGATGTATTTGTCCGTATCAACTATTACTATACCACCTCCTTTATCACAATTTTTAATAATGACTTCCGAATTATGTCGTAAAGCGACCAAGTCCTCAAGTTCTTTTTATTTAGATTGGGAGGGGGACAAAAGGTAGGAGTGATGGATGTTTTTAGGCGTTTGAGAACAATGTTTTCAAAGATTTCCACCTCTGGTCCCAACTGGTCCAATGTGGGAGTAAAAGTGGATGTAGGTCGTAGACCTGAGCAATTGTCTACTTGGTTATGGTGTGTGTCTTCGCCATTTGCGAAATATTTCCTCAGGCGTATTTTGCGAAAAAATGCCATTATGTCCTGGTGTAATTCAAAAATATTAATACCTGTATAGGGGACAAAGGAAAGACCCTTAGATAAAAGGGAGATGGTCGAGTCTGGCAACGTATGTTTAGATAGATTAAAAATGGGTATAGCTGTTACGGCCTCCAATACTGGGCATTCCTTGTTACCAGATATTGTTGGTTGCTCTGTTGGTAATTGCCCCGATTGGAGGTATTGTGATATCTGGGCTGATATCTCGGTCTCCATGGGCCTCGTCGTGCCTGTCGTTTGCCTAAAAAGGTTGACCAGAGGATTGGTTAATTGAGCTCATGGGTCTATTTCCATCAGAATAATAATGATGGGAGCTCCCTTCATTGTCTGAGTCAGAGGTGTCTGAGAAAGTGGTAACTTTTATCCTGGGCTGTTGGTACTCGTTTGATTCAAATTCCTGGTATTCACCCTGTTTGAAAAAGTGTTCATTTAGGTATGGATAGGTTCTTTCTTTGGTATTGAATCTAATGTCTTTTTTAATTTATCAGTTTTTCTTTTTATCAGATAGTCAGAGTAAGATGAAACTTCCCTGTCTATATCCTCTAATATTTTCTTGGCTTCGTCCAGTGCATTGCTCTGTTTGATTTTCTCTTCTAGTGTGGACATTTCTGATAATAGAGTTTGCACCAGTTCCTTGGCTGTTTCTATAATTAAAATCATGAGGTCCCGCGAACATCTATTTGCTATTAAAGACCACTTTTCTAGGAACGTACGTATCTGTACAATATGAGAATGTTATTAACGTTTATTTTGAATGCACGAAAGGAGGTAATTTCCCAGAGAACAGTAGGAATTACGTTTCAAACTTTGGAAGTGCAGTCGACGAAAGACTGTTTCAGGGTGTGCTTTTTACTGGCGACAGGGATTTACAGTGAGTGTCAGAGATATATAGTTCATCGTTGTCTGTGGTAGTTTCCTGACCAGTTAATTAATTTAAACAGTGTAGGAGTTTGTGACATTAGCATGAGAATTGGATATAGATCTGACCCTGATAGGGGTCCAGCTTTAGGAGAGAAGTAAGGGAGCATTCTCCTTTAAGTAATTCATCCCCTAATTCAGTCTAGTAGCTGCGTGAAAAGTGGTTTTACGTGGGATAAGATGGATTACGAAATGCTCACGGGTGTGGAATCGCTGTGGTCTACTCTAGAAAGTAATACGACTTGGACTATTTATTTGAGGTCTTATTCTGATAAGAAAGTTGTTGTCCTCCCTTTGAGTCTGAGTTGAGTTAGGGTTGTTGGCCTTATTGTTAATACGCTTCTGAAGATTTAGCAGTTTTAAGGATAATACCTAAGAACTGTGGGCTTTTGATAATTATTGGAGTGCATTACTGCATGCCAAGGGTGGCTAGCCAATTTGAACACGTTTGGAGGCAAAGAGGTGTGAGGAACTCAGTTTTGCTGAGGTCAAGTTTGAGATGTTGTGCAGTCAACAAGTATTTCATGTTGTTAAACTTTGAAGCCTGTAACTCCTATGGAGTTGTCCTCAGGGGAGAAAACTTTCATAAAAAGCTGGGTGTCATCATCATATTGAGAGTAAGTTGTTCCAGTCACTTTTTGATAGTTCAAGGTGGAGGCTAAAGAGTATGGGATCCAGAGTGGATCTTTGGGGTACTTCTTGCATTGCATTGGCTATGATAAAGAGTTTTCATGCTTGATCAGTTGTGTGCAGTTAGTCAAGGAGAATTTGAACCACTCAAACACTTTACCTTTGATACAAAATGATTCAAAGTTATATTCCATTCAGTTGTAAAAATGTAATTTAATGCTGAAATAAGATTTTTGATACCTTTTGTGGAGAAACCACTTTATAAAAATGTACTTTGTGCTGCCTGAGCCAAACTGGTTCAGCACCAGTTTTGCCATTCACCCTAACACAAAGGACCAATGCACATTCCTATCTGGAGTTACTGACGCTGGTCTCCAAAGGACAGTTACCTGGGGGGGTTATTGTAAAAAACATGCTTGTAATTGAGATTAACTCAGTAGTGGCTGCTACTGGACTTAGGTGGTGGGGCGGGGGGGCATAGGACGGAATGAAAAATGAAAAATAAAAACCCCACTTACCTGGAACAGCCGGCCCACCGGCCGGCTGGTTGCCACCTCTCCTGCGTCCTCCCTCATCTTCCTGAAAACTCCTGGCCAGCGGCAGGAAGCACCTGATCAGGCAGGCTCCCCTGAGCCATTGGTCTGAGTGCCGTGGATCGGCGCTCAGACTGGAACAGGGAGCCTGTGCATGTTTCTGACCAGGCTGTGTAATGCAGCCTGGTAGGAACATGCAAAGTGTGCATGCACTGTTTGGTCAGCCCAAGTGGGCCGGCCAAACAGTTCATGCGCACTTAGGGAGTGCACACCACTCCTCCCATGCTCTGGCCAGCCCCGCCCCGCCCGAGAGCCACTGACAGCTATAGGAAAAATAACATGATAATAATGATAGCTATTAGCATGTTATTTCTCCTTTTGTTCAGTGGGGCGACGCTCCTCCGCCTTAGCGGAGGAGCCACCACTGGACTAACTATCTGGGAAATATGCTGGAACAGTTGGATGAACAAAGGACTTTCTCCTCACTACCTGTTTTGACTTAGAGATGCTAAATAAGACCAACATGATTTGCTTCTCTTCATTCCCAGCGCCCTGCTAGACTGTCTAGCTCCAGTTCCAGTAGGGGGAGAACACGTTCTTGACAACGAACGTGGGAGGAGACTTAATCTAAATAGTGGATGGGTTTAGGACCAGAAAGAGACCATTCTGATGGCTTTATGGTTTAAGAATTAAGGATTTAGGTGTTCTGGGAATTTTTACAGTGGGGTTGAGAGTAAGTGCTGCAAAAGGAGAGCTGGGTGTAAGGTAAGAAGGTAGACAAGATTGGGTAGAAAGAAGTTCTCCAACCACTGGCTACTGCACAGGATAAGCCTGAAACCTCAGTACCACCTCTCCCAAGCATTCATAAACCCGTAAAAACCATACTTGAAGATGAAGGTCATGTTGGAAGAAAGAATCGAGCAATCAATCAGTGGAATTGTAAGCGTGCTACTCACCCGCGAGGGTCTCACGGCGCTGGGGGGCGAGGGGGTAGTCAGCTCCGTTCAGTCGAAGAGCCAGGTCTTGAGTGTCTTCCTGAAGATGTTCAGGGGGGCGCGTCTGATGTCAATCGGGCGCTCGTTCAGATGCAGAACACTCAAAGACTCCTTCTGGCACCTAGGGACTGCTTTCCAAAGGTCAGGAGGCTGACCTCCTCTTTGCTTACTCCATGGAAGCCAAAATCAGAAGGGCTCCTGACTTCAAGAGGGTCTAACTGACCACATATGTTTGATCCTTGCTTTTAGCCCATTTATAGCATTGTAAACTTGTGTACTTTTATCTATTTGCTTTGGTTGAAGGCTGCCTTGCAATGGCAGTTTATGTCTATTTAGAATAAATATAACAATCAAAACAAAACTTCCCATTCATGAAAAAAGAATCAAGATGCTCCATAGAAGGCTCAGATTAGCAATCATGAATGCAAGGAGGCTGTAAGTATCCACATATGCTGCTGAATTCTTCCGCAGATATTCTTTTGGAAACATGAAAAAGACAGATTTCACAATTTAGGTGACTTTCTGCGTGAGCTGAATAAAGTCAAAACAAATTTGCAGCAGGCTGGTACCACCTGCTGGCCACATGAATGAAATGTGTTTGAATTATTATTTTGTTATCCTTGGCAATATACCATCCTGAAAATAACCAAAAAGAGGTTTTTGTGGTCTCTGATTGTTTCTCAAACGTAGATGCAAGTTTTTAACTTACTATTTAAAAATTGTGTGAGAAATATAAGAGGATTTTTGCCAGGAAAATAGTTTTGATTTGCAAGTGCTGACATCTGGTGCAGGGTACGCTGGAGATGTATAGGGAACGGATAATCCTTATTCAGGCCTAAAACAATTTTGGACAAGTAAATAATATAAAAAATGAAGAGATTATTATTTTGTAAAAAGGCTGCCTTAATGTCAAAGAAGACTTGCTGAGAATAAAGCGAATGTGGAGCATAAATATTGCTTAAGGCTTCGTTTCATTTGTACACAGAAGCTTAGAATATCATGTAGTAGGCTTGGGCTATAGTATTATCAGACCCTCCTGAGTTAAATGTTGTTGAAAGCCTTTAGAAATGGCCACATTTATAATAACTGAAAGGCTTTAATTGCAGAAATGATGTCTGACATATTCTCATTAAAAGAGCTTAACCTGAGTTCTCCCTCAACTAAAATCTTAAGTCAAGAAGAGTATCTGCATGCTGACAATTGCAAGTAGAGCAAAATGTGCATTAAAAATAGCATGCAAGCAAACAAAACTGCATTAATTCAATATAATAAAAACTATTTCCCATAGAAAAATAATTGCCTCTATTTATTTATATTGTCTCTAACATGCCAATTTAGTAAACCGGGCCTGCTTCATATGTCTCCATTTCCATCTCCATCCCAGTCCCTCCCTATACCTCTACATCCCTTGTCTGGTCCCTCGGTTCATGCTTCAGGTTTCTGAGTGGTCCCGGATGCCCTCTTATGCACGGACCTAGAGGTCCCCTCCTCTCCTTTCTATTAAACACATTCTGGCCATGTCTCAAACCTCCTTTATCCCATTTTCCTCTCATGCTGGTTCTGCACTTCTCCATCATTGGATTTGCTAAATAATATTTCTTCTGATCAGTAATGGAGGATGACATTGATTTCAGGTAAAAATGGGTATGTTACGTATATTGATAGGGGTAAATATGGAGAGGTGGAAGCATGAGAGAAGGGAGGGTTAAAGAAAAAGTAAATCCTCTCCAGCTGCTTTTCAAAGGTAAAACTAGTGAAGGGGCTTGCTTGTCCTCTTCTGCAACAGAAATAAGATTTCATGTGTTGTGGGAAACGTTACCTAATAAGAAGGGTGGCATGACAATCTTGCAACTCTTTCCCAAATATAATAATAACATTAAAATGTATTGTGTATTTGAGAGATAGAAAAAAAACTACAGAGAAGAGAAAGATGAAAGAGGGTTCTCTAGGCCACATAGAATTTACTGCCCATTCCCCAGACTAAGTCAGTTAAGAATGTGTTCAATTCTCAATGATTCAATGGATGTTCAGTTGCGCATTGATGAGATTTAGAGAAACATCTATACATATATATATATATATATACATACATATACATATATACATATATATACACACACACATATATATATGTATATGTATTTATAGATATATATTTTCACTGAGAATAAAAGGTTAAAGTGACCATATAGTTATGTGAACTTTTCAGTGCTAACTGAAATTCACCAGTCATGATAATCTCTGGTAACTATTACTTCTGCCCTAAGGTAACTATAACTTGCATCCCCACCATGCACAGGCAACCCCATGCTGCGCAAAGCCCCCCCCCAATGGGGGAGGGGGTCATGCAGTCCCCTCCCCAAGCTACTATTTGCCACCGGTATCCCAGGACCCTTTGTTTTTAAAATGGGGAGGCAGGTGTGTGTGGCCCTCTCCCCAAGCCACTATTGGCCCCGTGTACCCCAACCCCCCACCCCGGGAACAAGAAATACATTTAAAAAAATTATTATTAGAGGGAGGGTGAGTGGTCTCCCTCCCAGACACTTAGCAGGCCCTGGGGATCCCATCCCCCAGTGGCCAAATACATTAACATTAGGGGAAGGAGGCAGCTGCCTCCTTCCCCAAGCCAAAATGGGCCCCGGACATCCCATCCCCTAGGGCCATACTTTATTTATAGGGGAGGGCAGTGCATGCCCCCGAGCTACGAGAGGCCCCGGATATCCCATCACCTGGGACCAACTGCTTTTACATTCGGGGATGGGGTGCCTGGCCCCCTCCCCGAGCTAAAACCCCCCAGGGCCATATTTTATTTCTAGAGGAGAGGTGTGCATTCCCCCTCTCGCTGAGCCTTATTAGCCCCCTTAAACCACATCTCCAGGGACCATATTTTAATTGGAATGGCGCACGTGGCCCCCTTCTTGAGCCTTCAGAGGCCCTAGGAATGCTATCTTCCTGGGCCAAATGCCTTACTATTTGGGGAGTGTGGCACCTGGGATCCCTACCTAAGCTTAAATGGGTCCCTGGGAGATCCCATCCTCCAGAGCCATATTTTAATTAAAGGGGAGGGGCGCATGGCGGGAGCATGGGCAGGTAAAAATAAGTTTTCTCCCATCCTGTGGGAGCATTTTCAAAGCTCCCTCCAGGTGGGAGCACACTTCTTTCTCTGTCTGTGGTCCTGTGGACAGGAAAAACCACTGTGTCCCAGGGATGGGACTTCGGGACACAGTTAAAGAGCCTGCCACATGGGATGGGGCCCCATGGCCTTGCATGGATCTGGGAGGCGGACTAGTGACCCTCTGTGCTCTACTTATTGTTTGGCCGTGAGGGATGGGGTGCCTGAGACCCACTTTGGCTGGGAGTGGGGGGATCAACCCCAACCCCTGAAAACTAAGTGTTTGGCCCTGAGGTGTCGGGTCCCTGGGGCTGCAAAAGATTGGGGGAGGGTCTGCACGCCCCTCTCTCCTTTCACCTTACCAAACCCTCATACTTTCAAAGCCTTCTCACCTCACTCCATCCTCGCCTACAATTACTTGCATGAACCATCTCTCCACCACAATCACTTATTAATTACTGTACTCTGTCAGTCAATAAAAAAAACTAAAACGTTTGTGTAAATCACCATCATCAGTGACACATCTTCTCAGTACTCTATACCCTATCTCGACAATCCTATACCCCACTTCATCTCAACTTACTCAAATACACTCTCATACTTAGTCACAACAATGTAGAATGCCATCTAGTGTTCGTCTGGGTCTTTAGCTCTCAATTGAACTATTCCCTTCATCTGGGACCTCCTCAACATGGATCATATATGCAGCAGTCCTACCTCTTTTAAGAAGCAAGACTGCAAACCTCCTTCTCCCTCAAAGTATCAACCAGTGACTCTACTCCACTTGGTCTCCAAGGTTATGGATCACCTGGACTTTAGCCATCCTATACACTACCTTTCATTTAGTAACTTACTTAATCCCCTCCACTCTGTTGTCCACCTCCACCGCTCAATGTAGATTGCACTTTCATACCCTTCCACTTCACCACTGTTGTCCATCTCAATCATCTTTCTTCCATCCTCATTCTCCTGTACTTTTCTGCCGCTATTAATACTGTTGATCACCTTGCCCTGCTTCACTTTATTGACACGCTAGGCATTACAGCCTAGCTCATAAAGGCCTCTCTTCATAACTCTCTTGATGTTTTTTTCTCAGTTACCTGGGACCCAAATACATCCACAGACACCCCACATCTTGTGGATCAGACCTTGACTTTTCTTTTTCTCACTATCCACCAACTCCCTCTGGGAGAGATCCCTTCTTTTCTATTCTTTTTATAGAGTTATGCTGATGATGCACAGTTCTTCTTCCCCCTGGACTACATTCTCCTCCCACCTTCAGTCACGTGCCTTGGACTGTCTCACTTCTGTCTGACACTGGATGGATACATTGTCAGTGATGTTAAGCTCCTCCATAACGTTCCCTCATCAGTGCGAGCAGTTCAACATGCCGATTTCCACCCATTCGCGGACCTCCGCAGAATCTCACAGAGTTTACATCTACCACAGCGGAATCCCATGGAGTGAAACTCCGTGAGTTTAGCCAACCCCTGAGGTGTCTGAACTGAAGATAATTTGCAGGGGGTTTGTTTGTGTTCCTCAGACTTATGTTGGGTTTGATATTGCACCTTATTCATAGAGGTGGTCACATTCTGGGTTTAGAAATATGAATCTTAGGTAATATCCAGGATTTATGCCGCGAGGCAGTGTGGGAGAAAATAAATAATGCAAAGTGTGAATTAAAGGCTTGTTCCCAGATATTTTTAAATTATGCTTTTGTTTTTGTGTGGCGTGAAGTCAATATGTATTTAATTCACAAGTGCAATCAGAGTGTAAGTGGAGTGCTTCATCTTGGACCCATGGGGGTTAGCCGTGGGAGGGAGTGCAGGAGGGATATTAACTAACATATAATATCAAGACTGAATGATGAGGGGTTGATTCTGAGTTTAGACTAGGATAATAGTACACGTTTAAAGGGTTCCCCAGAGCAATGGGGTGGTGTGAGGTGTATGTTGATTATAGATTGATCCGAGACAAGTCGTCAGGATAGGATGTGTTGCAGTCAGTCAATTGAGCATCAATTTGAGTTTTCCAAGGAGGATGACTGGAGTGAGTGGCTGTGAATGCACGTGAGTGAGTCGGGTGAAACTCATCAGATTCATGCAACTCGGTGTTTACAAGTTATAATACCTCCTAATTGTTGCTAAAATGTTCCTTCTTAGTATTCTTTGTGGTGTTTACTTCCTGTCTACCCTGAGATAGGGCTGTATTAGTGGTTTTTTTTTCTTCTTTTTTTTAATAAACGGCTAGCTACAGGCAGGAATGGAAGTATGCTTGCTGTTAAATGCGCTGCTCTGCTGTGAAAGAGGAGGAGGTGGGCACCAACAGTACTCCTGTGTATTGTCCTGTTGGAGTGAATGGTCACACATGGCGCCACTGTTCTTTTAATGGTATGGACAGAGCTGAGAAAAGCCTGCAGCCATCTTCAGAGCTGCATGTTTTGAAATGGAAACTGGGAATGAGCGCACTATCCTTCTGCAGTATTTCTCAGATGCCTCTCTTTGACATGAACGTCATTAAAAACAAAATAGCAGCTCCAGTGCATTTCATTAAGGAATTATCTCTGTCGCAGACACAATACTCCCTGAGTTATCTGACTGACATTTGAATCTGTGATCTCAGGGCAACACAGGGAGCTGGGTAAATGTCACATTATTCAACCATTGGGCTAAGAACTCAGGACCTGCAGATTATGTTCACATTTCTGCAAAATAATCAGTTGAGCTGTAATCTGTGCGTTACCGGCAGGTCGCAGATCTCTGCAGCCCACTGTGAAACACCTCAGTTAAGTTATTGACAGTAAAATACGCTCCCTGCAGGCGACTTGCTCATCAGTGCAGCAAGTGTTCACCTGGCTGAGCTATAAAGCCAATGTGTTCAGGCAGTTCTGATATATCACACTGAGCTCTCCATGGTTTACTAGGGTTAAGTCCTTCTTCGAGAAGCGTTTATAACCCGAATTATTTTAAGGCAGTAAATAAGAAGTATTATTATTCACCTGCGCAATGACGCTAGTTGTATTTGCCCTTGATAGTTCTAACAAGGATGCAGCCCTCTCTGTGTGTCACCTGGAGACAGACAGGTTGAAGATATCTTGTGAGCGGTTTATCGATCTCTGAATTATCTCACCAGGAGGAGAGACGTGCTACTGCTGCCCACGGCGATGAGTGGAGCCCAATGTAGCTCTGAGACTGTTATATGCGCACTGAGACGTCAGCGCACATTGTAGGTCACGACCGAAGTGTATTCTGGGATGTATTTGAGTAGCAGCACTTAAATGCAGATAATGGCAGGTAAAGGGCCATTTTGAGACCTTTGCATGTGCCAGTGTACTGGAAAAGTGGTGAGTGTTGCCGCAACGGTATATCTTTTTAGCTAGTTCAGTACTAACATCGCATTGCATGATGAAGGTACAGATAGACGTCCCTTTGTGACGTACACCTATGTGCTAGTCCTCGATTATAACGCATGCTCGACGCAGCATGGAGGTGCATTGTGAGAACTCCTGGAAGGGTTAGTACTGGTGATATAGTACATGCAGGAAGTAAGGAGAGAGGGATAAAGCTGGATCTCAGCCCCAGATGGTACGTGGATGTCTCAGTACTAGGGATACAATGACAGTTTGTGGTAGAATGGAACGACCTCCCCCTCTACCTCCGGCAAGACCCCACACTGCCCCAGTCAGGAAGGACCTCAAGACCTGGCTCTTCGGATGACCCAGGACTCAACGGAGAAGCCCCCCTTCTCCCCAGCACCTTGAAACCCTCACAAATGAGTAGTTGCGCTTTACCAACCCTGATTGATTGATTGACTGTGAGAGCTCTCTGTTGTTGCAGTGCTACAGAAGCATTCTGCAGATCAGAACAGTGTTTCATGATGAAGACTCTTTAGATTTCTCTTCTTCGAACTAGGACAGGTGTACGTCACTGTAGTGGTCCGTCCAGTGTGAGAGCTCGGCGTGTGTTTAAGAGCTTGCAATCCCTTGTATTATACCGTTTGAAGTGTCAGTGCATTGTGGATATATCAATGCATGGTAAAGGCATTGCATGGTAAAGGATGTAAATAGTGGGCAGCGTCAAAATCAATGGGTGTTGCGGTGGAACGCCCACCACAACACCCACTGCTCACCAGTCGTGGCCGGCATGACTCGCGGGTGGGGGGCAGGTGGGGGGGTGTCACACGGGGGTTCACGCGGGGGGGGGTTAATTAAAAAAACGTACCTTCTCGGGTCCCGCGCCGTCTCTGCTCCTGGCCGGTTCCTGCGGAACAGGAAGCAGGCAGCCTCCCTCCCCTGCCCTAAGCCAATCACAACGCTGCAATGGCAACGTTGTGATTGTTCGGGACGGCGCCCAGCCAGGCGCATATGTGGAGGCCATTTTCTCCATGTAGGCTACATGCAGCCTACATGGAGAAAATGTAAGAGTGCGCATGACTGGTTTGGTCGGCCCCAGAGGGCTGACCAAACACTCAGCTCCCACAACAGTGGGCAAGTTACTCCTCCCCTGCCCTCTAGCAGGAACGCCCATCCGCTCGCCCCCAACCAAACACTTCTGCTTTCTCACAGTGCGAGAATCAGAAACATAAAATTGTAGTATGGTATAATGGAGGAGCCGCCCCTGCCCACCACTTTCACGCTAAGCATAGCGTGAAAGGGGGTCTTATTTACAAGGCAGCGTTAAGCCACGTTAAGTGACTTAACGCTGCCTTGTAAATAAGGCAAAGCACCTATCGCCACGGGAACGTCACAAAAAATTATGTTCTTTGGTGATAGGGGCTTGTACATATGCCCCATATTATGTAGAGCCTTAGATTTTCTCTGACACACCTCTTTCTTAGGAAAAAGTGCCTTTACTCTTCCATGTCTCATAGGTGCAGACGTTACGTTTGTTTTGTGCCGCTCCTGAATTTGTTTATGTTCTGCGCTTAGGTTCCCGTCATGCAAGCAAAACTATAGTGTTCAGGCAGTGAACAAATTGCACATTTTGAGGCAATGCTGCCACCTGCTGGCCGATGAGAGTTTGCAATACATAACACTTTCCTATGCTTAACGATTAACTAACCATAGAAAGTATCGCTGCTGTTTAACCGACCAAGGATGCCACAGAAAGGAAGTATTTTAGAGTTTGGCAAAAGCGGGACATCCACCAACTCCCATCTTTATTTAGATCACTCAGATAGCTGCATACATAAAAAAAGGCGGGCGCGACACCTCCGTATTTTTGGGGTGTAAAACTCGAAAGACTAATTAGCCTCCATTGTTTGCAATTTGTTTCAATGGAGCACTAAAGCACGTAAGAATATATTGAGGAACAGGGCTACACTCGTGCTTCATGAAAACAATCTCATTTATTGAGGAAACGTGTTTTTTCGCAACAATATAACAGTCAGAAACCTCTACCACACTCGGTCACAGAAGTGCAAGTAGCCCGCTGTGGGACGTGAACCGCCACCCGCGCTGTCAGGACGGAAAGCGGCAGGAAGAGCTGGCTGGAGCATCGGCTCCTCTCTGGCCCCAGAACAGCCAGCACCTCCTTGGCAGCTGAACAAATTGTGTTCATACTTTGTCTTCCATAGTCTTGCATGTTTTAGCAGCTGCACACTAAGACCACAAAGGACGTGGGTGAGACTTAAAAACATTGCAGAGTTGAGGATTTCTAGGTGCTACAATCACATCTTTGATGTTGTGAAATTTGTACACAAGTGTTAGTACAGCCCATTTTGATTCGACTTTTTGGACCTAGGGAGGATGATGGAAGGCTGAGCTGGATTTGCTGAGCTTTTGACATTCAACTCGCAGATGACTGTGGATGTCGTCAGCAAGCTGTTAACTTAATGAGCCTTCTAGAATAGCTGCAAGTGCTCTGTAAGTCAGGAGTTTACATGTCCCACACACTTTAGATCACTCCACACTTCAAAATGCTCGTGTGCACCTTATAACGATGGTCTAGGCAGTGTTCTTGTAAGTAAATTAAGGCTGATATAACAAAACCTCAAGTAGGTGCCAGCGACAACTCCACCTCAAGCAATTCATCCAGAATGCAAAGAAAGGGTCAGCTATGCTGTAAAGAGTTTGATATCAAGCTCAAAATACACCGACAAAATGGTGAAACCTTCAAATATTTTGTTGGGCTCTTCTGTACAGTGTCAGGCGTTGATAAGGCCAGTACCGTTGAATGTATTTACAAAGCAGTTTATTTCAACCAAAACTACCTTCCCAGCATACTTTGCACATCATGGGCAGTGCTGAAATTTTGAAAAAATGTACTTCCTGGACCCATAAATTGGGTGTCAAGGTGTGACAGTGGAAATGGAGTGCAGTCACCAGGGGTGTAGTCATGAAAAGCGGAGTCTGATATTCAACTAATACATTTTTTTAAAACTGTGCCTCAAAGAAATTGGTAAAAAGGTCAAATGTGACAGCAAATCTCTTGCGACATAACTGGTCACAATAAGATGTTTTTTAAAGTATCTTATGGGTTAAGGCCACCGCATACCTATTAATAATGCAGCAGGTGCAGTGGCACATGAGTTTGAGGGACCCACTGCCACAAAATTCTAGATGCTTTTTACTACCAAATCAGGGAATGTGGCCCCCTTTTTCTTGTGTACATTATGGGTTAAGACACCTGCTGCAGAGATCCTTGTATGTGCAGCAAATTTCAAGGGTTAACAATAATGGCAAGATAACTCTGGTGGTTAATGCCCTTGCTCCAGAGATCTGTGCTTTGTCTAGTCACAGTTTTCACTCATAAAGTAGCATTGAGGATTAATGTTTATCCTTCAAAACACATGGGGGCATATTCTCAAGGATCTATCGCCGAGTTAACGGCACTTTATCTCAGCCAAAGTCGCGATAAAATTATCGCCCCATTCACAAGTTGGTGCAAACAGCCGATATCACCAGTTTACCTGCGATAGCATCTGCAAAAATCATCGCCACAGATGAGCCTGGCAACTATCGCTAATGAGTTGCAGAGTAGGCGTTCCCGAGCAAAAATCCGCGACAACGCCACAACGCAACATTCTCAACGACCAACCAGATCGGCGATAAGAACACAAAACAGGCGATACGGCGCGTTAGCAGCAGGAAATTAACACCTGCTCTGACCTGGTGCAAAGTCAGACGACAACCTGCACCAGAAAAGGGAGCCCAGCCCACAGCCACACCTGAAGAACAACAGATGCCATGGCGCTACTCATCATGCAGCTCGGAGCCCCAACAGGGCCACAACACCCACCGCCACCACACCCAGGCCCGCCACCCCCCCGGATCCCCCCTGCCCCCCCCACGGACCACCACGGAGGCAGCTCAGACAAAGACAGCGGACCTTCAGGAAACGCACCAGCCTCACAGACTTGACACCAGAGAATGTCATTGCCCACTACAGACTCAAAAGGTCAACCATCCTCCGCATCCTGACCATCATTGCCCACAGGCTGAGGGTACCAACACAGCGGACAACCAACATCCCACCTCAGACAAAGCTGCTGGGTGTGCTGCACCTGTTGGCCTCTGGGACATTCCAACCAACAACCGCCAGCCCTATCCAAGTTCCTCAAACCTGTCCTGGATGCCATCATCAGCTTGGTACCCCGGTACCTATACTTCCCCCACACTGCGCAGGAACAGCTGGAGACCAAGCAAGGCTTCTACACCATAGCAGGCTTCCCGCACGTATTGGGGGCATTTGACTGAACACATGTCCTACTTGTGCCCCCTGCCGACACTGCACACAATTACTGCAACAGAAAGCACCCGCATACCATCAATGTGCAGACAATAGTAGACCACCGGGGACTCTTCACCAATGTCGTCGCCAACTACCCAGGCAGTGTGCATGATTCATACATCTTCCGACAGTCCGTCATCAACCGGCGCTTCCAGGATGGCACCTACGGAAATGCAGTGCTCGTTGGTAAGTACCAAATGAACACACCACACACCTCAACTCCACAATCATGCAACTCACAACTCTGGGAATGCACACATTACAAACTCACATACAACATGCCCACCCACCATACACGACAGCACAACGTACTGCGGAACCTGGGCTAGCCATGTACATGAGCCATCAACGGCATGGCACCTCAGCCACACAATAGCAGTATGTGGGGAGAGGTGGGAACCAGGCATGTGCGAAGGAGGCAAGTGACCCATGAATGACAATGCACACAATGCCAAGTGTGGCGTGGAAGTGCTGGACAGACTGCAGTATGCAGACCACAGACATATCCATGTCGACATATACTGCTGGTGGTGGTAGTGTTGTGGACAGTGGACGAAACCATGTCACCCTAGCCAGTGGGGAAGGTCTCGGAAATGTAGCTTGTGACGTCCCCCCCTGTAAGTGTGTGCGGAGTGAGCTGGCCCGGCATACGCCAGGCCAGCGTAGGGGTGTGAATAAAAAGCACGCAGCTCTGGGCGTGGTTCTCTTCCGGAATGCCCAACGTGTCTGCCAGGGCGGTGCCTCCCACCCCGCCACAAGGCCGACGCCGTCGCCGTGAGCGGTGTGGCCTGTGATCCTGTGCGCCTGCCGCAGCCCGGGCCTCTGGTCCCCGAACCAGTCTCGTCCGCCCCTGCCCATCCAGGCCTCACTGCTCACCTGCCGACACCGGCGTGTCTCCAAGAGGGCCCAGCACATGCTGGTGCTAGCTCCAAGGCAGAGGCCCTCGACCTTGGCAGCCTCCTCAGACCATCACGGCCTCCGCGGGCAAGGCTCGCAGTACTCCTTTCTCGTTGACGTACTCCACCGGCATACACAGCGAACAAGTAGGTCACACATTTGGAACTGAGTCTTGAATACACAATGGCAGAGTACATATATGAATGCAGAGTTTAAATCAGTATACTCCCTTCGATGTGGTGCCACCAACTCTGTGCATAGCATTCCGACCACACATGTCTGTGGGCCCTTGCTGACCGCTGCCTCCGGCCTACACTGCGGTCCAGCAGGCCTCACACCAATCCAATACAGTCCGTAACAGGCAGGACACGGCATTGTCGCTGGCTAAACACCCGCTCAGGTCTGGTGCCTCCATCTCCGTCAACGAGGAATCTTCTCCACATGCCATTTCAACGCCGTGTGTTAGAGATCCAGGAGGAGCTGGCTGCACAGCGGTTGCCCCGCGCTGACCGCTGCCTCCGGCACCCACTGTGGTCGAGTAGGACACACAATTGGAACTTAGTCTTGATTTGTTCATTGCAGACTTCATATCATTGTACAGGCCTCATCGCAGACTGCATCCCCTTCCGGCTCTGGTGCCACTGACTCTGTGCCACGGGAGTCATGGACACTCTCTGGTTGAACTCTGGTGGCATCTGAGTCTATGGCCTGGGGGTTGTCTTCATCATCATGTAGCTGATACTGACATTGTGGGAAAAAGGAGACTGTAGCATTCAACTCCTCCATATTGCCTGTTTCTGCTTGCTTCTGCCCTCTGCATCATGCCGCCCTCTGCATCATGCCCTGGATGGACACCTTCCACTGTCCCCCGTAACACTCTGCGACATTCTCCTTGGACATCAACAAGGACCCGCTCAGCTCTCGTGGCCCTACCTCAGTGCATCGCAAGCCACCGTCCCGTGGCGGTGTGCCTGTGCCGGCCGCTGTGCATCCGGGGCCACCAACTCTGTGCAGCTCAAGTCATGGACCCTTGTTGTTTGTACTTTGAACTTCTGATTGTCTGATCACTGTTGTAGTTGTTGCCAGCACCAACCAACCCCTGACGGGTGGCTTACACTACCCAACACCCATCCAGCACAGGCATCACTGGACGTGTGACCCTGGCAATAAAAGGTGCCGGGCGCACGTGCCCGTAGCCAGTTCCACGGATAATCTCTGTGTGTCCGTGTGGTCATTATGTATGCATGAGGGCCCCGGGCCATACCACATTACATTGTGCTGTGTACAGCGGGCGCAACCTTGTCACCTCAGGCAGTGGGGTAGACCTGGGACATGTAGCTGTGTCGGACCCCCCTGTGAGCGTGAGGGAGTGGACCGGCGTACGGCAGTACGGCATAGGGGTGTGGTCATTCAACACGTGGCTCTGGGCATGGTTACGTTTAGGCCTTGCCAAGGAAGTAACTAATGCGTGTGTCTCAGGTGTAGTGTCGGCGCCACCCGTCACGCAATATACAATGTTGCTATGTAGCATGCACCTGGAGTACGGGCTCGGCCGAGGGGTAAATGAGGGTGCGCAGGCCCGCTCGGGGTCAGGTATCAGACATTCCAACTGTTGTGTGTGTCGCTGTTTCCGCAGCATAAGCCAAAGGTCTACCCTCAACCGCATGGCGAGTTCATCCAGGCATGAACTCTACATCTGTGTCCGCCCTGTCCTTACCATAACCATTTAAAGATAATGGGGTAACCCTGTGTCCCTCAGACCCTGGGAATATACAATCTATAAACAAAAATGGTTCTGTCGGGAAAGACAATCGCTTTGCTCAATGCATACAATACGATCTGAACTTTCAATTTTTCAGATGTGAATCATAATTTGCATTCAAAGAACACACCAAAGAACCAACAATTTTAGTAAAGTTAAAGTTATTTACTCAATTTTTTCTGATTATACACAATAATGAAGGCTGTCTACAATACATAAACATACGACAATAAACAAGTGACTATAGTGTGGAATAAATGACTTGTGGTGATACGTGAAAAGTGCTATACATAATTAACACACATGGATAAACATAAATGGACAAAAAGAAAAATACTAATTTGTCATGTCCGTTTCTTAATACATGTACCCTAGACAATAATATTGCTTTTATATTCAAGGTAGGGAACTGGATGGACTATGGGTGACTGTAACGTCAACGTTTCGAACCTTGGCGTTTGCGCAACTGATTAGGCGTCAGGGGCGGGTCTTCATCAGGACAAAAAGGACAAGCAGTGACAGCCGCAAGCGATCCTATTGACAAAAAAGTTGGGCATCCAAGTGGGACCAATTATGTTGAGTAGTCAGTTAAGATGGACACCAAGGCCCACACCAGAGGGTTGTGGTCTTCAATTATGTAATGTAATTATCTTCACCAGCCAGTTGAAGATGTATTAATTAGTGGAGAAAGAATTGGTTCTTTGGTGTGTTCTTTGAATGCAAATTATGATTCACATCTGAAAAATTGAAAGTTCAGATCGTATTGTATGCATTGAGCAAAGCGATTGTCTTTCCCGACAGAACCATTTTTGTTTATAGACTGTCCTTACCATAGGCCTACACACACGTGTCCGTCCACCTTCAGCGCACGACATCACTGTGTCGTTGTCAGGCTTGTGGACATGCGCAGACAGGCATGACAATAGTGTGCCGTAGGGGTGCAAGTGATGCAACCGCGCTGCGCGCACTAGTGAATATGCTCGGGGGAGGGAGGAGCGGCATTGAGGCTACCTAATACACATTGATGCCGCTCATTTGCAACAAGCAGTACATGTCATGCAGGAATCACAAAGTCACACATATCACACACCAATGAACCAGTGAGCCTGCCAACACATCATGCAGAACCAACTCTTGACTCATGTCTCTCTGCACTGTCACAGGTGACCAAGGATATGCACTCTGCGCTTGGATGATGACACCCCTCCGAGCCCCGAACACACAGGCCCAGAGGCAGTACAATGCGGCCCACAAACGCACCAGGGGCATCTTGGAACGCACATTTGGCGTGTTGAAGTCACATTTCAGGTGCCTGTACGTCACAGGTGGAAGGCTCCTGACCAGCCCTGACATCGTGTGCAAGATGATCGTTGCATGTTGTGTGTTGCACAACATATGTGTACACAGCAAGGCACCATGGATACAAGTGCCAGATGCACCGGACGATGATGATGAAGATGAGGCAGGTGGACCACACCCCACTGCAGCCACAGCAGGAATAGCCCGTAGGAACACCATCATTGACAATTTCTTCACATGAGCACTTCAAATTGTGACAGTCCTTGGCAGTGATGGGACAGTACAAAATGACCACAGGCACAGCATGTGCAAATAAATGCATTCAAAAAACACATTCCCTTAGTGCATGTCACTCATCTGTACAGGCACATCACTCACACAAGTGTGAGTGCGACATGTATTGCTGACAATTTTATGATTTGTTCATGGATGGTGGGTGTGCCACCTCTGTGCAGAGAGGCTGTTTAGGGTGTCACGTATTCGAACTGCCAGTTCTGTGTGTCGCAGTTAGTAGGGAATCCCACTCTTCGGCGTTTCACATGTGTCCAAATTCATTCCATTTTGGCTGCCATTTGTGTCCTACAGGTGACAACAGGGCTCCTTTTGGGGTCAGATATGTACCACCATGATGCAGGGATGCCCCCTGTGACTCAAGTCCCACAAAATGGGCAACATGTACGTAAGCGGGTGTCACTGCCCCTACATTCGTCCACGCTTTCATAATTGATTGATCATGGTCATGACACGTCTGTGTGCAGGAGGGGTTGCTTGTCCCCCTGCAATGTGAGGGGGCGATGCGGTTTCACTGTGTGTTACATGCATGTTTCAGCATTGGCGCAGTTTACATGCAGACTGCATGTCAATGTACATTGTGACTTTGAGGAGATGCCTATTTGATGCGGGACAATGGTCATTTGTTCTACGTCACGGATGTGGTGTTGTGCTCGTACATTGTCATCTCACCGTTTTTTTACTCTGCTTTTATGGTGCATTTTCCCGCATGATGCATGGGAATTGCAGGCCTCTCGCTGGTTATCGCTGATTTTTGTATCGCGATTGGCCTCATCGCTACTATTTTCGCGTTCGTGTTTCGCGTTTTTCTGTGTCGCGTTAGTTTTAACACGTTCATTTGACACGTAATCGTGGGACTATCGCATGGGGCCGCCGTGTTGTGAATACCACGTTAACACGGAGTTGTTTTCCCGAGATAGACTGCGATGTGAAGAGTTGTGTTAAGCTAATTTTGCGGTAGTTATCACACGTTCTTGAGAATATGCCCCATTGTGTACCAGGCAGACCACAGATTTGTATTTTACACAGATGGTTAAGCGGGTTACTTTTGACAGAGATATTTTTGTCACTAGCAGATCATAAGTTGCAATCCTTCCAACATAGCACATTAAGCTGCAGTTTGCATGTAATTCCTTAACCGACCAGCATGATGTATTGCCTCTGTATAATGTGAACGAGTGATGTAATGTGCTCTCACATCCTACAGTGGGGCAAGTAGCACTATAAAATAACTAAATAAAAAATGAATTAGGAAGTGTTATTCACATTATTTCTGTAATTAATCCTATAGACCGATACACCTGACATTCTTACAGTGCATGCCACATGTAAGGGGTGGAACAAAGTCAACATTTTATTTTCTGTTAAGTATCTGTGAAGGGACAACAAGTTGGGTGTCTTTGTTTCCCTCCAATGTATTGGTACCTTGGTGTTAAACTCCAGATAGCTCCCACCTAGAATGAGACTAGAGCACAAGGAGGGCTGATGGCCTTTGTGTTGGGCCCAGCTGAAAGTGAAAATAGGAAAAATTATACTGGGCCCAAATGGATACCACGTCTGCCTCAATAATATCTGCTAGATAGCAGCGACTCATCCTCTTTTACTGCACCGATCATAGGATTCGATTTGAATAAAATAAATACTTAGCATGTCACATGTACCACAAACATGCATTTTATTAGGTTATGTGGTTTTTGGCATTGTCACCGACTGCAGTCAGTTCACTTTCTTTTTAAGCGTTAGCAGGCTAACTGGAAAGCTGGACTTAAGGGCCTTCGACAATTTTATTATGCTTCAATTCCTGGGTTTCCCTATCAGGGATAATTTATGAGGCTTCGGTCAAAAGCAATTCACCAGTAATAAGAAAGCCTAGTTTATATGCGGTGAGCAACCTGGGTTAATCCCAGTAGCCTTATGGAGACAATATATACCCCACCTTGCAGTTGTGTTTCAGGAGTATTGGACCACATAGATTATGAATGCCTAAGTGAGTGAACTAGGTTTGCAGGGATTCATGCCACACACACCTTGCTATGGAGGGGGTAGACAGAGAGATGATCCAGCCTAAAGTTCGGTCTGGAGCATTTCTGGGAGGGGCTGCTAGATAACTCAGCAGTATAACACTCAGAACACATGCTACACTCTTCCTGGTGTGCCACTGGTCACAAAGAGGTTTTTTAAGTGGTTGGCCGTCAGGATGCAAAATCTTCCAACAGTATATGGTCATTTCATGGAAGCATATTTTAAATATTAGCCAACTGAAACAGATGAAATCCTGTGGCAGGAGTGTAATCACAGATCCGGCGCCTCTCCAGAGGGCTGATTTAGGGCTGCAAGGAGTGAGGATGTACCAGACATTGAAGTGCGCATAGAGCCAGCAACCACGTGCTACATGCACGCAATGCATTGTGGGTCTAATATGACATTTCTTTGCCAGGGATCTTTATTACCAGTCCAGCCGCCTGCATACGTGTGTGTTATATGTTTTAAAATACAGTTACTTCTTGTAGACTGTCCTTTAATGATGCATATTAAAAATAGCTCAGCTGGTTAGTGCACATGCCTCAGACATCTGTGTACAACTTGCAGGTCACAAGGTTGTATCCTAGCTGGAGAAGCCCATTTTTTTTCTTTCAAATTAATACTGGTGTGCTACTTTATGGGAACCAGGACAGAGTGGTTTTTTTTTTTTGCAAAAGATAATACTGACACAGTGATTACATTCTCAATACCATGGATAAAAAATGTTGGAAGTTAATCATACTCTGTTGTGTGACCCACCGGCACCTTCCACCCTACCTGCAGCAACAACAAACTAGAGGGCCCTACTCCAGAGATTCTTCCTGACCCCATGGCAGCCCCTACACCGTCTGAATGAACACAGAGGGGTCCCAACTCTTTGTAATACTCCCAGCCTACTGGCAGCCCCCATCAAACTCATGCCAATCCTGCCAGGCCCTGTCATCACCTTCATTTAATTTGTGTGCCAGCAAATCAGCAATGAAAGCAACATATGAAACAGCTGTGGGCTCTGGTGCATTGGCACTTACCCACCCTGATCGTTTCTGCCACCAATGCAACAATCAATGTCTACCAGCATATGCACATGTATGGGTTGAAATGGACCAGAGCCTGGCACTGGGGCAAAGTCCACAGCCACTTGGTTTCTTCTGAACTGGAGAGTGGCATGGGTGAACTAAAAAAGGTGCAGATGTCAACCATTTTATAGTTTGCCTCAATATTTCACTCACCCCTAACAATAGCACCTATCATTCAAGCACCAACAAACAGTTCACTTACAGCATGCTTTGTATAGGTGGTCAATAATACTAAATGATTAGAAAAGTCATTAACCACACACAGGTCCGATATTGCCCATTTTGAACTTGCTCAGAGTGAAAAGGTCAATGAAATGGTGGCCAAGGGCATGAATGATTAAATTGTTAACAGTCATTGCAAATAGAGTAATTAGTGGCTGCTTTTATAGCAGTTGGGACTCAGAACCATTGGCTACTCTACAAAGATCCTGAATCTATTCCAGCTACCAAATTTACTCTCAGGTTGGTAGCAACTGTCTGCAAAACACACCTACATTACATATTGTGCTGGTCAGCGTAACTATTTGCCAAGCTAGCAGTGATTGGTTAAATAGCTTCAAAGTACTGAGGATGGGATAAGAGACATAAAAAGACCTGTTACAAACATATCATAGTGTGAATGCAAGCTGAATTCTAAAGAAATTCTATAGTGTTGTAGAAGACAGGATTTATTCAGGAGTGGTAGAATCTGTCCTGCCTTAAAAACTTCCAAGAAGATGCATTGAGTGAGGGAGGCATTGACACTTGTGAGCAGGGGTGAGGGACAGTCCCCGGGGGGAGCTTTGAAGAAGGACCAGGATGAGAAATTATCTTCTTAAGAAGTGGCTTTGAGGGAGAGGAATATGTCAGTGAGATCTGAAAGAGAAAGGGTTTTGAAGGGTGAAGCGATGGGTGTAAGAGATGAAGCAGACCTGGAGTTGTCAATCTGCTGTTACATCTTCTGTACTTTTTCACTGAAGAAGATGGTGAGGGCATTACACCTTTTTGAGGATTGAGGAATAGGTGAGTCTGGCAAGGTGTTGATGAAGTAGTTGATTATCTCGAATAGTGTTTTGCTTCTGTTGGTGGCTTCATTGATGGTATTTTGATAGAACTTTGCTTTGGCTGATGTGATGAGCTGTTTGCATGTTGCACAGGCAGATTTTAGTATCAAGAGGTCACCTGTAGTACAGTTTTTCTTCTATTTTTTTTTCTTTCTTGTATGCACCCTGTACAAGCAAGAGCCACCACTCTAGTCAGGGTAAACTAGATATACCCTAAAAGATAACCTCTGCTCACTCTCTGGTAGCTTGGCACAAAGCAGTCAGGCTTATCTAAAGAGAGAATGTGTAAAGTATTTGTGCAATACACACAAACAGCAAAGCAATAAAACACCACAGAAACGCTCCACACAGAGTCAGAAAAACAGGCTATATTTTTATGAGTAAAACAAGACCAAAACTACAAACATCAAATAAGTAGAACCAGAGTTATGAATTTTTAAAGACTAAATCAAATTATAGGGCTTAGAATCATAAAGCGCCAACCAGAGACATCTGGTTGCGCAAGACCAGGGTAAATCCAAAGTTCAGGCTGACGACGATAGAGGGCAGGCCAGCTACAGGACTCATGCAGGTCCTGCTGAAAAAGTAATTTGGATGGAGGAAGTATCGAAGTTGAACACTCAATGCGAGGAGCAGAGCAGGCATTGTGTCGTTACTGATCTGCGCAGTCGATGAGGCTTCGTGGACGATCCCCATTATGGCGCAGGTGATATGACTTCATCAAGCCGCATAGTCCATTGTTCTCGAGCCATGCAATCTGTCGAAGCAAAGTCATTGATTGACAGCTGCATTGGTGTTGAAGGGCGATGGCTCGGTTCCAGTCAGCGCAAAGTCGATGCGTTATATTTCATGAATCAGCACAGCGAAATCACCTTTCAAGGGCCTAGGACTGGATTAGCACCACTTGTCAGGGCAGGACTCATAGATGGCAGAGTCCAGGAGCTGTTGAAGAGTTGAAGTAAGTCTTTGATGATCCTGAGACTGCAGAACATGGGGTAAGCCAGCAAGCCCTCTGAGTCACTCTGGGTTCAAATGAGATGGGTCCAGTCCTTGTCCTCAGCAGGGCAGATATCAGCAGGCAGCAGGGCAACACAGCAAAGCAGAAATCAGTTCTTCCAGAGTAGAAGCCAAGCAGAGCAGCAATTCTTGTAGCACAGCAGTCTTCACAGGTCAAGTAGTGTACTCTCTTGGTCGGTTCGGAGCCCCAGTACTTATACCCAGTTGTGCCTTTGAAGAAAGAAGGCTCTTGGAAGTGCACACAGGCCCTTTCTTCCCAGCCCTGGCTCCATGCTATCGGTAGGGGGCATTCAGCCCTTTGTGTGGGAAACAGGACACTGCCTATTCAGGTAAAAGTGTCATCTCCCCCTCTCTTCCTGCCTAGGAAGAGCTATCGAAATGCAGATGAGTTATCTGTCACACATACACCTCCTGTGTTTGTGTCTGGTTAGAGGGAATACACAAAGTGTAGCTATCACCCACCCAGACCTGCATTGGAGACAGGCTGCAGGCACACAGAGCAGTAAGAGCAGAGAAATAACCACTTTCTAAAAGTGGCATTCCTAAAACAGTGATGTTAAATCCAACTTCACCAGCAAAGAGGATTTATCATCACCATTCCAAAGATATAAAACATGATGCAGCTACTCCATTTGAATCAGGAATTACAGCTTAACACTATATTACGAAATTCCCAATGCTAACCTATGAGAGGAGTAGGCCTCACGCGATCAAAAAACGAATTTGGGTGTTGGTCACTACAAGGACATGCAAAACTTACCACTACATGTCCTACCTTTTACTTACACGGCACTCTGCCCTGTGGGTTACCTAGGGCCTACCGTAGGGGTGACTTATGTGTAATTAAGGGGGGGTTTAAGGCTTGTCCAAGGGTTTTAAAGCCAGGTCAAAGTGGCAGTAAACTCCACACACAGGCCTTGCAATGGCAGGCCTGAGACAGGTTGGAAAGGCTACTTGTGTGGGTGGCACAATCAGTGCTGCAGGCCCACTAGTGGCATTTAATTTACAGGCCCTGGGTATATGGTATACCACTTTACAAGGGGCTTACAAGTAAACTAAGTATGCCAATTGTGTATACACCAGTGTTACTATGTTTAGGGGAGAGCACATGTACTTTAGCACTGGTCCTAAGGCCAACAAAAAGAATCAGCAAAAATAGGAGGTAAGCAGGCAAAATGTTTGGGTGAAGACCACCCTAAGGATGACAGGTCTACTAGGGCAATAGAGTAACACATAGCCGCTCTTTGGAACCTCAGCTTCTTCTTTCACTGGAGGCAAACTGGCCTCTATTTGAAAAGAAGGATGCCTGAGGGTTGCTGGGGAGCTGCCCTTGTAGTGCACCATCTCTATTTTGTGTACAGTCAATGCACCTCCCAAGAGTAATACAGCACATGCACAAAGGCAAAGTGTTCTCTCATTTGGTTGGAGCCATGTGCCCGTGCAAATGTGGGAATGCTCCCTCGTGATCATACCAGTGCAAGATTTGTGCAGATGTCACCCTTTTTGTATAATGGACCTCACAAGCATGTGCAGGCAGTTTTGCAATACCAAGTGCCTGAAGAGTTGGGTTGGGTGGGTGGGGGTGGAGGGAAAGGAGTGGGCCATAACCCATTGTGCACTTTGGAGGGAACATTCTGTAATATGGTCCCTGGTGTCTTTCTGCCTGCCCATTGTGTCTGGTGTGCTTGCTTTCTGCCCCCTTCCCCGGGGAGGGCTGACTGGGGCTAGATCCCTTAATCTGCCTCCCATAGCGACAGAAAAACTTTTGAGGCTTTGCGAGAGGTACAACCAAATGCTAGGATGGGCCAGTCGCCATCCATACTTTTCTTTTTTACATCTACCTTGGGCATTTTTGGTCCACCCCATTGGAACTTAAATTAGGGTTAAATCACCCCATTCTTTCCTCAGGAGCAGAAAGACGGTTTGTCCTTCAGGGGAAGTGTTATGTCCCAATGCCATGATGGGCTAGCCCTCACCCCATTCCTATTTTTTTTAAATACCCCTGGTGTCTAGAGTGATTTCAGCCCCCCTGGAAGAACAGAGTGGAGGTAGATTTTCCAATCTGCCCCTCCACCAGGACAGAAACACTGATCTTTAGGGATGAGGGTACAGCCAGATGTCAAGACAAGCTTTTGCTCACCACATTACTCTAATTAAAAAAAAAACACAGGTCTGGTATCCAGCAGGATTTATACCTGACAGAGGACAGAGAGACTGTTGCTGCCCTTGTTGGAATAGGGGGAGGGTGGGGGGAACTGCTGTACTCGAGGGGGGGCACTTTCCCTTCCAGTGGGGGATTCTTACTTGGGGATTGCCCTCATGAGAGCAGGGTTCACTAGGGGGATTATTGCCTCTGCCATTGTGAACGGTACTTGGGGGACTGACCTATGCCTCCTTCACTCAACTCCGTGAAAGTAAACAAAGCTGAACTGCTCTTTTTTACCTTTACTTTCTATTGGAGTTAGTGCACTATTCTCAATAAAAGCCTGTGGCTACTGCGGAAGCCTTTTCTCAACAGCCCGAGGTGGGGTCTCCAAAGGTAATCCCGGCCCACAGTCCAGGGACATGATATTATTGCTCTATGCTCTAGAGAGGTGTTAGACCTGGCATTATTGGCGTGGGTTTCCCCTGTATTTTTGCCTCTGCCGCCTGTTATTTTGATGTGTGTTGGACTTCGTTTTACTGGGCTAGATGCTTTGGGCACTTTGCCACTGCTGTCCAGTGCCAAAATGCAAGTGCTCCCTTTGTAAATTGTTGTTATGGATTGGTGTTTCTATGATTGGTTTATTTGGTTTACTGTTAAGTCCCTAGTACAGTGCACTGTGTGTGCCCAGGGCTTGTAAACCAAATGCTGCTAGTGGGCTTGCAGCACTGATTGTGTCACCCACACAAGCAGCCTTTCAAAGGTAACTCACTGCGATGTCTGTGTGCAGTCTAGAACTGCCATGTCGACTTGGCAAGTGCACCCACTTGCAAGCCCTAACCTTCCCTTTTCTTCGTTTTTCGCTATTGTAAGGCTATCTGTCCCCATAGGATAGAATGGGGAGTTTGCTTATAACATCTTATAAGCATAACTGCCCATGGGAACAAGATAGGAAAATAAAGTGTGATATGCCTGAACTCAGCATGTTAAAATGCATGTTTTAGTGAGGGTGATTATTACATTCTGGGTTTGAAAATACCACTTTTAGAAAGTAGGTATTTTCTTGCCTAACCATCCAGTGTGCCTCTGATAGGTTGTGTATTGACTGTCTGGCTTTGGAATGACAAGGGCTGGGGATGTGCATTCTGTTCAGACAGCCCCTTGTGGGGGGGTTGAGGTGTGTCCCTCCTTTCCAGAGTGAATCAGGGCTGGGCTGAATAGACCTGGGCTGTATTCAGAGTAGGGGGAGGAGATTTCTTTCACACCTGAATGGGCCTGGTCTGCCAAGGACTATGCTGTCTCCACCTCCTGCCAGGAAGCTACACCAGAGAGGACAGAACTGGTTTTGGATGGACAAAGAGCTTCTCTGCACTAGAGAACAAAGAGATTTACTGTATGAAAAGAGGAGTCCAGACCCCAGACTTTTAGATCACTTCTGGGAATCAAGAGGAACCTTTGCCAAGGAGAAGAGCTGGAGAAACTGAGGAGGAATACTGTTCCTGTGCTGTTTGCTGTCTGGGGTTGGACTGTAGTGGCTATTTTCTGCCAAGGAAAGGGAAAAGGGCTTTGCTGTTTGCTGTGTCCTCTGCTTGAGGAAGATCTCCAAGGGCTTGAAACTGAGCTTGCCTCCTGTTCTGAAGTCTCAGGGACACAAAGACTTCATCCCCAGCTCCCCTGAACTTCCTTGCTGGGAGTTCTGACCTGCCAAGAGGTACCTGTAGCTGATCTGGGCCTCTGGAGGTTGTTCTGGCTGTTGGGAGCTGGAAAAGCAACGCAACAACGAGAAGCGTGACGCATCCATGCCTGTTTCTGATGCATCGCTGAAGAAACCAACGCAGCACCTGCCCGCGGCTCGAGAAATCGCCGTACGCCGCTTCAAGTGTACCGGTCTCCGAAGTCGGAGATCACCGCACCGATTCCGATGCAAGCCTGCTGTGTGGCTGCAAGAACCCACGCATCGTACCGGATCGTCGCATCGCATCGAGGCGTCAAGTCTGTCACTTCGTTGGGGGACGCAGTAAGAAACCGACGCATCACCTCCCCATGCAGTAAGAAACTGACGCATCACCTCCTCTCTGGTAAGGAACCGATGCATCACCTTCCCTGCGCAGCAGTAAGGAACCGATGTATCACCTCCCCCGGAGCAAGGAACCCACGCATCACCTTCCCTGAGTGTAAGGAACCAACTCATCACCTTCCCTGCGACCCTTATTGGTTGTGTGCTAGACGCATCCAAGGTACTTTGTGTGAAAAGTGTTGCATCTGCAATTTGCTTTGAACTGAACCATTTCTACAATTTGAAAGTCATATTTTTATTACTGTACTGTGGATTTTTGTTGTTTTGGTATTGTTTGGTTTAGATAAAGATTACTTATTTTTCTAAACTGGTGTGGTGTCCATTTGTAGTGTTTTCACTGTATTACTATATGTGTTCACAAATGCTTTACACACTGCCTCTGAGATAAGCCTGTCTGCTCGTGCCAAGCTACCAAGGGGGTGAGCAGGGGTTATTTTAGAAGTGTATCCCCCTTACCCTGACTAGAAGCAAGGGTCCCTATTTGGACAAAGGTATCTACCTCTGCCAACTAGAGACCCCCATTTCTTACAAGAGGTAGTGTGGAGGATGTACAAACCAGATCCTCCATATATAAGGGGTTTAAAAAATGAGCACACTCTATGGTAGCTTGCTATAACTCGAATATAAGACAACATTCCTAAGAAAATATGCAAATGGTCTTTAAAGACCTGTGAAAAACTCGGGCGTGCCGGAGAGAAGACTCCAGACACTGCCCAGCTGAGCCCACAAAAGCTTGAGCTGCAGCAGCCCAGGCTGAGACACACAACGGGGGGGGTGTGGGGGGGGGCTGAAGCCCTTTTAGCCCTATGGGCGTTGCGCACCTGACTGTCACCCAGAAGCAGCACATCCATCAGCAATCTGAACTACACTCTTTAATTTCAGCAAGACCTATTGGCTTTGCTTGCTTGTTTATTTTTTAATGTAGGAAGGGATTGTGGTGCTGCCAACTTTGGAAATGGAGAACAAGGTTCAAGTCCTGGCATCAACTCAACATCCTCTGATTCTGGGCAAATCACTTGTTCTCCCTGTGCCTAAAAAATGGAACATGAATCTGCCTTTGTATAATGTAACTTAAGTTCCTGTAAAGCGCTCCAGTGCCCTTGGGCCAAGTTTGCGCCCAATAAAACAGCCAAAATATATGCAAATTGCTTGGTCGTAGTGAAGCCCTAGTGAAGTCAGTAATGACTGTTTGTGCTTTCTATTCCATTGCTATTTTTTCACATAACACAGCACCAGGATTCATCTCAAATTGTGTACATTCACCAGAGTTATCAAGTCCCTCAGCACAGGCAGTACTGACTTATATGCCATGCACTAGAGGGGTCAATGCAGCTCCGCTCATACAAATAATGCCACCCGCAACACCTCACTTCTGCGCCAAGCTGTTTAATATATACTAATTAATTTATTGTCATATTAGTGTAGCGCTGCTTTCTCCCTGGTCTAAATGCATCACCCTCTGAAATCCCACAGCTTTATGTTAAAGCCCAAGACGTCCGTTTTATTGTTATTGTAGTACGTGCACCCTTTCTTGTAGCAATGTTCTTGCGCTTAAATAAAGTATTTTCATATTTATTTGCATCTCAATATTCTGCTCCCTGCCCGACAAATGTTTAATGTTCTTCAAATCACATTAAGCCCATGTGCCAAATCTCTCTAGACTGGAAGAATCTAAACATTTAGAAACAGGTGGCCCTGTTTTATGAGTGACCTATAGAATGTCAGATGTACACAAACTATGTATTGCTTTAAACCTACAGGGATAGAAAACGAGGAAACTTCAGAATTGCTGCAGTAAGTACATGCCACCAGAGGGCATTGCAACACAATAATTCATCAAAGTGTGCTTCTGTATTCATTTCCCAAACAAGATCATGCTAAGTAAAACCAAAATGAACTTCTTTAAAGGAGAGTAGATTGGCCAGTCATTTGCGGCCCAGTGTACAAAACGGGCAGTTGCTAAATCTGTGATTCCAAAAACACAGCCTTTGCGTCTGCAAAAGAGGATGCTGCAATGTACCCAGGGCGCTTTGCGAGGGTGAGACGTCTTACAACACATTTGCAGCCCCGTCCGGATCAATAGCTGGAGAGTGCATGAATGGGGGCCCCCACCTAATGATTCACAATGTAATGTATCAGTGTTTGAGACTGCAGTTGCAGTCGCAAAGCATTGACACCGACTCACCAAAGCAGGTGATACCAATTTATAAAGGGGGCTCTGGCCCAGGGCCCAGCTTTCAAGGGGCCCCATGATAGAGCTCTGTTCTTCACACAGTCCTGTCCTGATGACCTTGAATGATTTTTCAAAAATAGATTGTATTAAATACAATTTCCTTTATTTTATTTTTAATATGGGAATGTGTGGGAGCCTATTACAGACATTTTCCAGAAACAATGCTGGGTATGTTTTCCAACACCATGCAACATTCATAAAAAAGCTACTTTTGAATCAAAGAGAACCACACATATGAGAAATGGCAGCGGGTTGCAGACATTATTTACAATAATACCAGTGAGCCGCTGCTATATTACCATATTGAAAACATACATCACTGTCCCTGAATACTAAGAGGGAAACACAGTCTGCCTGTGCAGTGTGAGTGACCTGGACAAAGAGGACATGAAAAAAATGAAACTGGAACATGACATTAAAACCTCCTCCGAACAGGGGCCCCCAAACTATGTTTGGCACAGGGAACCAAAAATTCCTTAAGATGTCCCTGAGCCGCCCCTTTTGGCTGTGTTTCACTTTGTGTATATGGAAGGTTGACATCGTGGGGAAGCCGAGAGTGGTCCAGGGGATTTTTGTGTACACCCGTGCCTTTCACTGAATCACATGTTATTTTAAAGAAGCCTCGTCCCCTTTAAAGGACAGGCGATGCGTCAAAAAAGTGTTGTCATTTAGCGAATGCCAATGCAGGGATTGAGTTTTGCTGTTCCTCTCTCCATCCCTCCATTCACAGTCATTCAGAGGAAGTTACCAAATATTAATGCGCATTAACGAGGCAAGACTTTTTATGATTCACTGCAAATAAGCATTTTGTGCTTTCTCTGATTACATCAATCTCAGTGCCACACGAACTTGGGTTGCAAATCATATGGGGGCAGATTTACAAGCCCCTTGCGCCACTTTTGCGTCATTTTTAACATGGGAAAAATGACGCAAAAGTGGCGCAAGGGGCTTGTAAATCTGCCACATTGGGCCTGATTCACAGAACTAACTTACGTCAAAAACGTAAAGTTAGTACTTTTGGTATTCACAGAATACACTTACTCATTTTGGTATTCACAGAATGAACTTACTCATTTCGGTATTCACAGAAGTTAGTAGTCCTAACTTTAGGACTCCTAAACTGAGAAAAATCCTAACTTTAAGACTTTCGGTATTCACAGAAGTCATTTAGGAGTCCTAAAGTTAGGAGTCCTAACTTTACTACTCCTAAACTGAGAAAAATCCTAACTTTAAGACTTTCGGTATTCACAGAAGGCATTTAGGAGTCCTAAAGTTAGGACTACTAACTTCTGTGAATACCGAAATGAGTAAGTTCATTCTGTGAATACCAAAATGAGTAAGTGTATTCTGTGAATACAAAAGTACTAACTTTACGTTTTTGACGTAAGTTAGTTCTGTGAATCAGGCCCATTGTGTGTAAAAACAGACTGATTTGCAGCCTCCTTCGTACATTCTGCCCTCAGTTCTGCCCTCACTCTTTCAGACTAGCAGTTAGTTTAAAATTGTATTTCGTGTGGCATTGGGTTATGACAATGTTTGTGAATGGTCATAAAGTTATGAATTTTGAGGCTCACCACATTGTAATGCTGCCTTCCATAGCACTCTCACGGGGACGCCAATCTACTTGCCTTAACTCTCACTTACAAGTGTGGAAAATCTTCCCAATTCGTGGATTTTATGCAGGTGTAACTGCCATCAGCACCTGTGACAATTCACCAGCTCATGATTCTGTGACTGAGGTCTGCCATTTGCAATATCAGTAGGAACCAGTGCTTTGAATAGGCACATTTTACTTTCCTGTGCAAAACATTTTAAAAATTAATTGTATTCCTGCGTAGTTATGGTTTTACTCTGTAAATGAAATATAAAATAATAAAAATATATAATTTAGGTTAAAAAAGTATTATAATTATAGGATACTTACTAACATTTCAGTAAGGGTAAAGTAGCATGTAGTTAAAGTTTACAGTAAAAAATAGACAAAAGTTGGAATAATTACAATGTAGAGATAAAAAAGTAGAACATGAAAAACATTAACCACAAAAAAATACAATATACAAAAAAGTTCAAAAGAAATATTGAATGCATGCATGGGATATCGATAAGTATATGATAAGAGTTAGACTATATTTAGGGTTTAGCACTAAAGTAAGGCATGGGTGAAGGATGATGTACATTTAGGTTTACAGGTTGTGGATTAGGGTAAGGTGTAGGGTCAGCGGTATGACTAGGTTAAGTGACTGGCTTTGGTTAACAATAACTTTAAGGTTATAGTAAGTGTTATGACTAGTGTTAAAGTAAGGTTTGGAGAAGGCTTTAATTTTAGTATTGGCGAAATTATGGGAAATAATAAGGAATAGAAAAGAAAAATAAGGAATATGTTTAATGTTAGAATTAGGGTTAGGATAGGATTAGAGTAATGAAAGGTGTGAAAATAAGCTGCAGCTGATGGGGGACACAGGAAGCGGTACTTGGTTACAAGGAGTGTTGTCACAAAAATGGATGGACAACATGGTTAGGATTGCGGAGTAAGAGTCAGCTTTAGGATAAAACGTAAATGTGTAGCTCTATACAAGTAACAAATGTAGTGGTAAAATGTTCACATTTTTCTGTTCACCAGTCCATCCTCACCTGCACCTGAAAACTCACATGTTCCGGAAGTTCAGAGTTGTGCATCATGCAGGACCAGTGAGCAGAAGTACGCATGTCCCATAATGCATCCTGACAGTACCACAGGTGTACAACGTCCTGTAAGATGACATAAGAGGAAAAAGGAAGTGGGGTGCCTTCTACTAAAGACATTCTAATTAAAGACATAGGATACAAGTGATAGATACTGTGGCAGCAAAGCAAATAAGGATATAATTGGGTAATTGACACAAGTGGATCATACCGCCAGCTATCTAGAGGCAGTGTTGTTAAGAAGCATTACTGCCAAGATGATTTATTCTATTCTATTTAATGATTGGATTTCCCCAGAGCAGTGGTATATGACAGAGATTCAGGTATCATCTCTTCTTACATAACAGCAATGTGAGAGCAAGTGGGAGTTCCCTACCACTACATAGCGCCCCCTGACCAATCGGCAGGTAGAATGTTTCAACACTACCCTACAAAGCATGTTGGTAATTCTATCTGAAGCACTCCCTCACGAGGAAGTGGGACCTCCTCTTGCAATGTATCTCAGTTGCTTGGGAAATAGCAATGGGATCCACTCCTTTGAATTTTGCTTTGACTTTAGTGGCAGAAGTCTCCTAATTATGTCAGAAAGGTCTGGGAGGACACTTTTGAGTCCCTTACCATGATGTAGTAGACTTTGTCCAGAGCCTAAAGGGACTGATGTCATTTTTAGGTAGCCTATTTTAGGGGTCATATATGTTCAACCATTCCTGGCATATCTGTCATTGGCAGGATCCAAGGACTTCCTGTATCTAACAGAAATTGATCATGCACTAACATTGATTTCTTTGCTTTAGTGGACGCTAGGTTCGGGATTTCAATATTGTCCCCAGGTGCTTGTCACTAACCAGTAAAATTCAGTGCATTGTACAGTTGTAAGGTTTGTCAGGTGGGTAGTCCTGCATGTGGGTTGATTGCACATTTCAACCATCACATTATATATTGTGTTTATTGTACACCGTGTGCAAGTATATTGTGTAAACAGGTGTGCTAGTTGTCTTATCAGTAAAACTGGACTCCGCAGTTTATGGTCACCCTTCTTTCGCCAAAAAGTTGGCAAAAAATGACTAAATGTCGTGTTTAATCTCCTTTTAAAACATACATTTATTTTAGTGATGATTAAGGGGAAATGTTTTTATCTACGTGCATGTATTCTCAATTTGATCCATTGCTTACATTTGCATTTGTGTTCAAATGAACTGAGTTCGCGCTCACTGATCTACCCAGTGTTGTCGTCTTTTTTCTTCTCCCAAACTAGGGGAGTTTTGTGAGCTTTGTATCTGTTGTTAAACATACAGGAGGCATTCAATGTGCAACATCAAGGTTGAGGTCCGGGTTTCATATCTGGCAGCCTCATTGATTCAAACTACATCGGGTAGTTCTTGACAAACACATACCCCTACATTGAGCATTTGTGGGCACATTGATTCACCACATTTCAGTGCAAATGGAAGTGATAGCAAATACTTTTGTGTCGCGGATCAGAAAAGATTTACCCCCTTTTCACAGACTTAGCGTTTTAACAGCCATTTCTTTGATGGTGATAAAGAAGGGTGTGAGACCTACGCTCTTTATTTGATTCCCATACTTCCGTCCCGGCAACACAGCAATCCCACAGGTAGATTTACCAAACTTGAAAGACTGGGGTCATAGCTGTTACTTTTGTCTACTATCGGTTGTCTACTCCTGAGGACCATGGATGTTTCTTGTTTTTCTTAATACCAATTAAGTGTAAATAAAATGCAGTACTATTTTTAGCAAGATATTTCCCGGTACATGGGCAGTTTTGAGATAATTTAGAGGTATAAAAACAAATGAATTCATTTGGTACCGTTTTACATGTAAAACATTATCCCAGTATGCCTGCTGTTCTGCTACTAAATTATCAGCTAAACGGTGGATCTTTTAGCACTGTGTGGTTCAAATGGGAACTGAATTTGTGTGCATGCCTCATTATTCCTTTTGATTGTATATGGGCTCGGGGCGTATCCCACATGATCCGCTGCTAGGCACGATCGTCCATGTCCATTTCCTCCATGTCGCATCCGTTTCTCTGAACGAAGAAACGCAGAAACGCTGTTCAATGGATGCCGCAGCAGCAAGCAGCTGCACGGCTGTATGAGTAACTGAGACGTCGGTTGAAGCATTGATTTGGCAATTTGGCCTGGCATGGGGGTAGCGGGGAGACGAACTGGGACTTCGCAGCTCCAGCAGCATATAAAAATTAACTGCAAAGAGTGCACTACACAGGGAGAACCGCCAGGTTTCACATCGGTGTTAAGTGCTTTGGCTGTAGTTTAGTCATACCAGCCACGGCCCGTGCAGGTAAGAGCAGTGGGGCTGGCTGGGGGTGATTTCTACAGTCGATGATGAGAGAAAATTAATTTTTTAATTAATTTTCCCGTGTCATCCGTCGAAATCCCCCCTTAGCCGGCCCCACCGCTGTTACCTGCATGGGCCACGGCTGGGTCATACGCATGAGCACCCAGTCGTTAGGCAGCTGGGCAGGTTTCCCCTCCAACTCTTAAATGGTACCGCCGTGGTGGGGCTCTCTACAATCTGAGGCAGGCATTAGTGACTGTAGGAAAAAAACAAATTGGGAGGAAACATTTAAAAGCTGCCAATTTGATAGGGAACCTGGCTGCTGCTTCAGCGTTATCCCTCGTAGCAAAAAACGTACAATGCTAGTGAAGTGAGCATCAGCAAGAGCAGATCGCAGCTTCTAGTCTCGCCAAGGGTTAGGGCTGGCAATAAGTCCACTGACTTCAAAAGAAGATTTATCCACAACTCATAAGCAAGGAGAGTCGGGACTGGCAGGTACCGCTCAAAAGATGGGGTAGAAGGCAGAGGCCCTGGGGGAGGGGACTCCCTGACAGGAGCGGAAATGCAAAATGATAATAGCGAGAGCAACAACATGATTGAATGTAAGGAGAATGAGAATGAAGATGAAAATGATTTACTACTAGCTGACACAGTGGACGCTACCACGAATCAAATCGAAACAAAAAGTTTATCCACTGTTCACGAAAGGGAAAGTAGTGCCATCGAGACACCTGGGATTACTTCAGCCCTCTGATATTGGTGTGCCAGTAGTCTTACAGGGTCATGCTCAAGGCTTGCCCACAGGGTCCCCTTAGTCACAGGTCATTGATCCTCAGCAATCGCAGTCTCAATCTCAGTCTTCAAGTCCACCCCCTGGCTCAGAGACAATCTCGCAAGAGCAGCCTCAGACATCAGTACCACCTCGGCCCCAGGAGATGCAACATCAGAATGTGCAGGATGACGCAAGGGTCACCACGCAATGGGATATAAAGACAATGCTTAATGTCATCTTAGATGAAATTAGAGAACTAAAAGCCTTATAGACTATTGAAATCACAGCCCTGCATCAGAGGTTATCAAAAAGCATTGGCAAATTTTCCAGAAAGAATGCAGGAAGCCGAATCTAGAATTTCACAACTAGAGGATCAGGTCAGCTCAATGCAGGAGCAAGTCAGCCAAATCAGGAAGCAAAAATCTTCATTGGAATATAAAATAGAGGAGCTGGAAAATCACTTGCGTTGCTCTAACTTATGCCAGGTTAGAGTTCCGGAAGGTTGTGAGGGTCCTCAGCTCCTGCAATGGGTTGTTTCTTTTATCACAATGCATGTTTTGCCAGAACATTCAGGAGATTTGACAATCACATGAGCATATCGGGTCCGGGCTCAACCATTCCCAAATTCTAAACTGCCACGCACTATATTGGTGACCTTTGCCAACTATAGTGTAAAAGAGTGCATACTAGCCAAGGCCATCGAGAAGAAACAGTTTTTGACGTCTGAAATACCTCACAGTTGTATATTTTCAGATATGTTGGCTGCTGCAGCTCGCTGTCAAAAATAATTTGTTAAAATGCTGTATTTCTTTAAAGGGCAGGGTGCTCAAGCAACAGTTGTGCAGCAAAGATAAGAGTCTTGGTCAAAGGGCAGTCTTGCATGTTTACTAATTTAGTTGAGGCACAGGAGTTCTTGCAAAAGATTTCTAATTAAGTGTAAAATACGAATTTTATGGAGATTGCAGGGCTGAGTGTTGAATGAGTCCAATGAAAATGATGATATTGATGGGGAGGGTGGGTTTCATGTCCACAGAGGGGCCCAGGGAGGATGAATGCCACAGTGAGAGGGGTATTGTAGGCCATTCCCCTCTTGCAAAGGTTGAGAATTCTGTTGAGGGGTGGACACATGGTGGTATTAGGTTAGGGGGGGTCCGATGGGTGGTGGGGAGCACATATAGCAACAAAGAGCAGAATCATAGTAGATTATGAATTGTTAGCATTTACTATATAGGGAGGACACATTTAGAGTGTGTTATCAAGGTAATGAGTCTTAAAGCCAGATTTCTTTCTTGTAATGTTAATGCTGTGTCTCACAAGTAGAGGTATGGGAGGTTAATCAGTTGGCTGACCTTGTTTTCTCCACAAGTTCTATTTCTACAGGAGATCCACCATAAAAGCAATTTCCAGAACTTTTTATCCAAAAGCACTTTTCAATGGTGTATTTTGCCTCAACTGGGTTAGGGGGTAGCAGTGTACCTTGGTAATGGAGTGGAATAGTTGGTATCTGAAATCATTACGGATCCTAAGGTAGATGGATTTAGCTTAAAGTTAATGTAAATGGCAATACATTGAATTTGGTGAATTGTTATGCCCTGATTATTGATGAACCAGATTCAGTAAATCAGATCTACAATATGGCTATGGGAGCAGTGAGCCCAATAATTTTATTGGTGGGGGGGTAATTTTATCCAGGATTTGGCCTGGGATGCATCCAACAAAACTAAAAAACAATTAAGGCCGAAAACCAAAAAAGCGGTAGATGCTTCGAAGCAAAACTACAATTGATCGATCCTTGGCGTATGGATCATTTGGGTATTTCGCAATATACATGCTTCTTGCACCACTTTCATACAGCTTTCCTGTATTGATTATTTCCTAATCTCTCACTCCCTTAAAAGGATATGTGAGCTCAGATATTTGGGCTAACTCATTTTCAGATCATTCCCTGGCCACCATTGTAGTGGAGTTGGTGGCAAGTAAAGGGGAGAGGTCCAGGTGGCAGATAGATCGCATCTTGCTCTGCAATCAAGAGTGGTTAAAGGATATGAGAACACTCATTTGAGAATTTCTTCTTTTAAACAAAGGTACGGCATCACAGTTTGTGGTCTGGGGAGCCTTTAAGGCTACAATCCAGGGGCAGATGATTGCTTATATGGCTCAACAATCCAAAAGTTGTGCGTAGTGAATAGCTGAGCTCCAATCAGCAGTGGTGACTGCTCTCCAGAAGAGGAATAGTTCCCAGGGTCCACACTCTCCTATAGATAACTAGTTGGGCAGAGCTAAACACGATTTGAGAGCATTTTTTATTTTGGAGGAAATTAATAGCTCAAAGGGCTTTTCAACAGCAGACGTACTGGGAAACCCAGATGATTGGTAAATTTCTTGTCTGGTCAACACGGGTTAAACAGGATGCAGTACTAGTTACTGAGTTACAGAAGCCTGGGACTGGGGGAGTGGTTTGTGAAAAAGTAGAAATGCCCAAAGTTTTCTTACAGCACTATAAAAATGTGTACAAAAGTAAGTACTCGGTCCTGCAGGATAGTATTTCCCAATACCTTTAGTCCATCAAGTACCACAGTTGGCAAATGCCCAGGTAGAAAGAATGGCTGCAGGTATATCAGCATTAGAGATACAGCAAGCTCGTTCCACAATGCCTTATGGGAAGGCTTGTGGCAATGATGGTCTTCTTGTTGAGTTTTTTACAGCATTTGCTGGTGAGCTTAAACCCTTCTTGACAGGGCTTTTCAATTTCATCAGGGAAGGTGTGAGGTTCGCTTGGTCTTTAAGGAATCAATGGTTGTTAGCTTTTTTAAAAAGGAGAAACATCCAAGAGATGTCAACTCATATCGACCAATTAGCTTGTTGAATATGGATTATAAGCTTTTAATGAAAGTATGATGAAATCGCATTACTCCGGCAGCCCAACTTGTAATACATAATGACCAGACAAAGTTTGTGGCTGGTCAGGTGATGTCAGCCAATACAAGCTACTTAGTACACTTTTGGATTACTTTGCGGTAAACCACACCCCTGCAGCCATGATAATGATCAATGCAGAGAAAGCATTTGACATGGTAAATTGGGATGCTCTCTTTTTTGGCCTGACAAGGTTTTATTTTTACTTCTCAATGTATCACAATGCTACGGAATCTATAGGAAGGAGCTCAAGCAAAAGTGATTGTGAATTCTAATTTTGCAGGGGTGGTAGATATAAACAGGGGAATTCACCAGGAGTGTCTTCTGTACCCAGTTTTATTTACATTTTTTATAGAGCCCTTGGCTTTGAGGATTCTGGATAATGAGGGTTTGAGGCTCCTGTAATAGGAATGTCCAAATTAAAGCTAATTGCAGACAATATCATTCTTTAACTTAGGCCAGAAGAGCAGATTATCCAAAAGCTGTTTGAGGAGTTTGAGCAGTTCAAAATGATTGGGGATTATAAAATCAATCAGAGTAAAACAGAACTGCTTTTATTTAACACATCACATAGTAATCTCCCTTCTTCTCTTCATCAGCAGGTTTCCTCCCATAGCCCAATCCGCTATTTAGGGATTTATGTAATGAATAGCTATTCCCAGCTTTATCAATTAAATTATGTGGTCATGATGAAGAAGATTAAGGGGATACTTCCCCTCACATTAGTGGTAGGGTATCCCTTATTAAAACGTCCATTTTACCCTTGTCGTTATTTCTTTTTTCAAATGTCCCTATAGATATTAACAAGGAATATTTTAAGGAACTTGAGGTACTTTTCTGGCACTTTGTGTGGAATAAGTTGGCCTTCAGGGTCAAACTCCCTGTACTCCAATTAGATATGTCAGGGCAAGTTGGCATTACTTCAGGTGCAGACCTATTATGAAGTATCTCTTTGGCATGTGTTAGTAAGATCAATAAACGGAAAGAGGACAATAGATTCTTTTTTTTTAGATATAATGATCCAGGAGATGGGATCTCAGCTTCTGGTTTTATTAAGGCAGTCAAGCTCCCAAAAAACAAAAACAAGATATAAAATTGTACAGGAACTCGGCACCAGACTTCAAGCATTTTATTTATGTAAGCATATTCCAGCAGGCTGTGAGTATCTGACATTAAAGGAATGTAAATATTCCGGTTTGAGAGTATCACATAGTCACTTAAGATTTTGGAACGTGCATGGTTTTAAAGAATTGGGGCACTTCTTGGTGAGGTGTAAATATATCGCTTGGCAAGATCTCCATGCGAGGTGTGGTGATCGAAGTAAGGTTTTATTTCTGGGATTTCAGCAGATTATTCAGTTTTTAAACATATAGCCCTGAATCCAGCTCAAACTCTCACCCAGCTCTCTGCTAAGGTTAGAACTGAGGGGTATTGGAAACTGGGAAATACTACTATGGAACCAAGTGGTCAGTATACAGGTGAAACGCTTTTTAGATAAAACTAGCCTGTCAACACAATGCACTTTCTCGGAGAGTGGCAGTCAATCTCGTTATTGGGCCACAAGGCTTTAAGAGCAGCAAATTTCAAGAGGTTATCCTTTTTATCTCGCTGGATGGCATATTACACCCCAATGGTTTTCCACAGAATGTATCCAGCAGTTGAGGATCACTGCTTTTGTTGTCAGCAACAGGGGATGAGTGGTTGTTTGCATATTTTTTTTCACCTGCCAAAGGTTCACACAGTTCTGGGAAAAAGTATTTTCTGCTCTCAGTCTTGGCTTCCAGTCTAGGATTGATCCGGAGGCTAGTGTGGCACTCCTTGGATTTTTAAGTAAATGAGGACAGGTGTTTATTGTGATAGCCTCTCTAATTGCTCGCTCATTGAGCCTCCAGAACTGGAAGACATCTAGAGTACCAACATACCAAAAATGGCTTAATAACATGCGCCAGATGAAAAAGTTTGAGGAGGGGAATGCGAAACGGGTAGGGGACATAAAAAGATTTACCGCCTCATGGCAGTTTATGGATGTAATAGAAAATGCGTCCCCAGAAACAGTAGTAGGGTAGTTATTAAAGGCAAAATTGCACTTTCCATGGCAGTTACTGATATATGTAATGTATAGTATTTTTTCGCTGATTTGGTTGGCTGCTATTACATTTATATGGCAGACACATTCACGCTTTGTGTGTGGGCTGCTATTATATATGTTTTTCACAAAATATTTGCACTTTATCAAATGGCTGCTAGTACATTTGCATTGTAGGTATGATAGCACTTTGTGTTGGCTGCTGCTGTAAGTTCCTTACAAACTTTTAGCATTTTTGCGGTTGACTGCTACTACATTTACTTTGTAGTCATGAATGTACTTTGTGCGATGGCTGCGGCTATATAAGTACTGTACAATACTTCTGTACTTTTCCGTTTGGCTGCTATTGTAGGTATATCATTGGATTTCATTCTTGCTTTATCAGAGGATGTGCAAGGGGCTGGGGAGGTAGAAATCTAATTTGACACAAAGGCACTTTCCTTTTGTATGCAATATACTGTTGTCTTAATGATTGTTCTGCCCTTTAAACAATGTTTGATCATCAAACTTGTTATTTATTGTGTATGATATGAACAACTATTTATATTTCATTTCTATGATATATCTTCTCGTGTATGTGATTGCTTAATGAATTTGTTCAATAGAAATATTTAGAAAAAAAAGATTGTATTTGGGCTCCTCTATTGCTCCTTAAACTGGGAGAAATAAGTGACCTGGCAATGTTAAGCTGATAAGTGGCGGCATTTCCTATTCAGTATTATTAATAAAGCATGTTCCTGATAATTGTACATGAATGTCGGTCTTTTATTATACTCTTAAATATTAAGTGTGTGGAGATTTTTAGTCTGCCTTCAGTTAGGGAGAGCAAACACAAGGGGCCTGATTCACAGAACTGACTTACGTGAAATACGTAAAGTTAGTAATTTTCGGTATTCACAGAATACACTTACCAATACTAACTTTATGTCCGCTCCCGGGCCGGAGATTCTGGCCCTGTGGCGGAAATTCCGCCTCTGGGCCGGAATCTCCACCTCCGGGCCGGAATACCCTCATTTAGGCCGTTTGAGCATAAACGGCCTAAATGAGGGTATTCCGGCCCGGAGGCGGAAATTCCGCCACAGGGCCGGAATCTCCGGCCCGGGAGCGGACATAAAGTTAGTATTGGTAAGTGTATTCTGTGAATACCGAAAATTACTAACTTTACGTATTTCACGTAAGTCAGTTCTGTGAATCAGGCCCCTTGTGTGAATCAGTCCCAAGGAGATAATGGACGGAGCGCTGAAACTTTTCAGACACTCACATCCAGTGACAGATCTGGGTTGAATCCATCATCGTTCTTTAGCTCACTTCACCACCCCAGTTCAGACCCAGCCATATGCAATTCAGTCTTGACCCTGTTCCTTATAGGAACAATCCAGCCCGAACTGCCAAGTCAGGTCTTCCCTGGACCGGAAACAAGCATCCTGGGACCGGTTTCAGGGTAACTCCCATCATCAGGCAGGCTAGCTTGAATCCAGTGGCAAAGTGAGCAAGGGACCCACGTCCGGGCATATCCTGCCAAATTAGGGTGAACAAAGCAAACACAAGGAGATGATGGACGGAGCACCGAAACTTTTCAGACACTCCCCCCCCCAGTCACAGATCTGGGTTGAATCCATCATCGTTCTTTAGCTCAATTTGCCACCCAATTTCAGACCCAGCCATATACAAATCAGTCTTGACCCTGTTCCTTATGGGAGCAGTCCAGCCTGAACTGCCAAGCCAGGTCTTTCCTGGACCAGAAAAAAGCATCCTGGGACTGGTTTTGGGGTGACACCCCTCATCAGCCAGGCTAGATTGAATCCAGTGGCAAAGTGAGCAATGGACCCACATCTGGGCATACCCTGCCAACTTAGGGCGAACAAAGCAAACACAAGGAGATGATGGACGGAGCACTGAAACTTTTCAGACACTCACCCCAGTCACATATCCGGGTTGAATCCATCATCGTTCTTTAGCTCACTTCGCCACCCCAGTTCAGACCCAGCCATATGCAAATCTGTCTTGACCCTGTTCCTTATCGGAACAGTCCAGCCCGAACTGCCAAGCCAGGTCTTCCCTGGACTGTAAACAAGCATTCTGGGACCGGTTTCAGGGTAACACCCCTCATCAGCCAGACTAGCTTGAATCCAGTGGCAAAGTGAGCAAGGGATCCACGTCTGGGCATACCCTGCCAACTTAGGGCGAACAAAGCAAACACAAGGAGATGATGGACGGAGCACTGAAACTTTTCAGACACTCCCCCCCAGTCACAGATCTGGGTTGAATCCATCATCGTTCTTTAGCTCACTTCGCCACCCCAGTTCAGACCCAGCCATATGCAAATCTGTCTTGACCCTGTTCCTTATCGGAACAGTCCAGCCCGAACTGCCAAGCCAGGTCTTCCCTGGACTGTAAACAAGCATTCTGGGACCGGTTTCAGGGTAACACCCCTCATCAGCCAGACTAGCTTGAATCCAGTGGCAAAGTGAGCAAGGGATCCACGTCTGGGCATACCCTGCCAACTTAGGGCGAACAAAGCAAATACAAGGAGATGATGGACAGAGCGCTGAAACTTTTCAGACACTCACCCCTAGTCACAGATTTTTGTTGAATCCATCATTGTTCTTTAGCTCAATTCGCCACCCCAGTTCAGACCCAGCCATATGCAAATCAGTCTTGACCCTGTTCCTTATGGGAACAGTCCAGCCCGAACTGCCAAGCCAGGTCTTCCCTGGACCGGAAACAAGCATCCTGGGAACGGTTTCAGGGTAACACCCCTCATCAGCCAGGCTAGCTTGAATCCAGTGGCAAAGTGAGCAAGGGACTCATGTCTGGGCATACTGTGCCAACTTAGGGCAAACAAAGCAAACACAGCGAGATGATGGAAGGCGCGCTGAAACTTTTCAGACACTCACCCCCAGTCACAGATCTGGGTTGAATCCATCTTTGTTCTTTAGCTCACTTCGCCATTCCAGTTCAGACCCAGCCATATGCAAATCAGTCTTGACCCTGTTCCTTATGGGAACAGTCCAGCCCGAACTGCCAAGCCAGGTCTTCCCTGGACCGGAAACAAGCATCCTGGGACCGGTTTCGGGGCAACACCCCTCATCAGCCAGGCTAGCTTGAATCCAGTGGCAAAGTGAGCAAGGGACCCACATCTGGGCATACCCTGCCAACTTAGGGCGAAGAAAGCAAACACAAGGAGTGTTAAGGAGAGAGCAATTAAAAGTGTAGATGGATATTCCAACACACCTCCCGCCAAAATCAGCCTTGTATAGGCAGTAAAAACATGAAAAAGTGCCATGCTAACAGCAGCTTTTTTTCACTTTTGGACAGTCTTCATACATATGATTGACAGGAAGGATTTCTATGTTGGGGAAATCCTCTGACATACATAAGTTATGAACACACAAGAGCCTGGATGCTTTGTGTGTCTTACCAGGGTTGTTTGGGTTCTGCACCTCCAAAGCTGACTTGCCTTACAAAGATCCCTCAAGCATTCCAACAGATTAGCATTTGTTTGGCTAACAAAATAGGCTCTTTGCTACATATTATGTGGTACATGTGTGAAATGTAATCTTTTACAGAGTGCACTTTTCACCAGTGTACTTAAGATTAATTTTATTAGAAGTGAATTTTGTTGTGCAAAACTCATCCTGGTTCCACAGAAGGCAGCAGCCTGAGCAGCTTTCATTGTGCCAGTGGTTGAATGGAGCGTAGGGCATTTCCCACTATAGGCTGAGTAATATCTAGACAGATTTCCCAAAGTGAGCCAGGAATGACTTACGTCTTACCTTAGGACTGATACCTCTGGAGATACAATAGGTTTTCTATCTCTTGCACAGGTGCAAAGCATATATGACAATAAGAGGGCCTGTCCAAAGGTTGCTCTCAAATGTACGTATTTATGTAGTAATTGTATAACTGTTTCCAGTTATCCAATTAAATGGTACTCAAATTAACAACCTCAGAGGGATGAAAGGTTGAGGTGATTAGCCTAGGATGAAGGCAAGCATGTTCAGTCTTCTTCTCGGACAGCAAGGCAGTCTTCAGGGAGCAGGGCAGTCCTCTGGCAGCAGGGCAGTCCTTCTTCTGTAACTTTCACAGGTCCAGAAGTGTTCTGATGAGTGGCTCTGGGGGTCCAATATTTATACCTGGCGTCAACCTCTGTGTAGGTGAGAGCTCCATGTCCTACCCCCACATCTGGTTCTGGAAATGTATTCCCCTGTCAAGGCTGCAAACTGTCTGGGGGTGGCAAAAGGCAGGGCAGACCTGAAGGCAGATTCCTCTGTTTGGGCAGGAGGCAAAGCCCTGTGATGTGGGGATGGTTACAGCTCCTCACCAGTCATACAGTCAGGATGACCCATCCTGTCCATACCTAAGCCTACTTTGGGTCACTGTCTGGAAGGAATACACAAATCTCAACAGCAGAGCCATTCACAGTCATATGACTCAGGACACTGGCAGAAGGCACAAATGGTTGGGACAAGAAAATGACAAGTTCCTAAAAGTGGCATTTTCTTAATTGTACCTTAAAACCAGACTTCACCATTCGAGAGGATCTTAAATTGCAATTCATTTGAGTGTAAGCTGTACATTATGTGAGAAGTTGGCCTGGCATATGCTGTCCACTAATTATAGTGGGCACCTTGCACCAGTCCAAACAACCCCTTATTGGAGATAGGTTAAAGACAACCTTTATTGAAAGCTATCCTAGTGGTAGCTATGGAGAGCAGCCTTCAGGCTAAGTCTTGAAGGAATGTAAAGCAGCTTGTTTTACCAGTCTATAATCTCTTGAGTGACCAAATGAAAGAGGACCACACCAGGTATATATTCAAAATATATGTATTTATTGCTAAACACACCCCTCTAGTCTCTTTATGAGGCTAGAGTTCGAAGTACATAAATTATAAGTTAGTTATTAACAGTAATAGCACAAATACACGTTTGAGCCCCAGGGGCGTACCAAACCATATACCAATAAAGTGGTATAAGAACCACGACTGAGCTAGACACAAGGCCTAGAGCCTGTAGAAGTGCTTGGACCCCAAGGAACCACCCAAGGCAGTGACACAGGGGACCCACGGGGGACGCGTGCAGTGTATGAACACAGCCGCGAACCACCGTTAACTTCTATGGGGAAAGTCGCGATTAGAATTTAAAAGAAAATGGACACTTAGAGGAGGACTTGGAGCAAACCCTTTGAGAACTAGGCTGTTCTAGTGTCAATACCCACGGGAGCACCGGAGTACTCGAGTTACCTCACCCAGGGGAGCCGGGTGCATAGGTGTCTTTCGGGGTCGGGTTTCGTCGTCGCTTTCTATGGCGATCTGCTGCAAAGTGCTGCTGGCGACCAAGTCGAAAGTGTTCGGGTGGATCCAAAGGTGGATCGAAGATCTGAAGAACCTGAAAGCAGAGGGGACAGAGTCTGGGTCACTAGCCAGTGACCAGGAAGGCGATGAGCAGATGCCCACCGATGTTGAGTGCTTCAGGTAGGTTGACAGTCGTCTTGACTCTTCAGCCACGAGGTCCAGGAGGCGTCGACGACAACCAGGAGCTGGATTCGAGCTGTCCCACGACGTTTGTCGATTGCAGGGGTGTCGGCGACCAGATTGGACCCAACAAGCCTTGGCAACGGCAAGTCTCGTGGAAAGGAAAGAAGGACGATGTTGCAGACCAGCAAGGTCTGGGGGACTCACCCAGTGAAGATAAGTCAGGACACACCTGGAGCAACCAGAGAGCCCAAGCAGAAAAAGATTGGCCTTCGGGAGGGCCTACTAGCCAACGGACTAGCGACCGCGAAGGAGCCTCGAGACGGTGCACGTGGAGCTGGCTCACAGGACACTCGTGGAGTGGAGGCCAGTGATCTTCGGTACAGTCGGTGCGGGAGGCTGGGGCTACTCGGAGCCCAAAGCACAACTTCGTGGGAGATCCAGAAGAGGATGCACTTGCAAATGCGTTTGGTGTCTAGGGGTCACGGTTTCATGTTACTCACGACAGCTACGGGCCTCAGCTTTGCTGGGGACTCAGGGCAGCCTCGGGGAAGTCTGGAAATCCACCTCTGGTGATGCAAAGACTTCGGCGTCCGACGGGAGCTTCAGCGATGCAGACCGGACAATTGCTTCTTTGGTGCCTGCCAAGCAGGGGAGTCACTCCTTGACCCCAAGGGAGATTCTTCAGTCCTCTAATCTTGAAGTAGAGCGTCGAAGGTCCAGGATTCTGTGTCAGAGTTTCGTCCAGGTAAATCTAAAGTCCTAAGGACTGGGGTCCCCTACTTATACTAAGGTAGGGGGTTGGACATACTCTGTGGCCCCACCTATGGGAGGGTCAGGGCAGAGGGGTGGTTACACCCCTTTCCCTTTGTCCAGTTTCGCGCCAGAGCAGGGGCTGGAAGCCCCTGAGCCGGTTTGAACTGGGGTATGCACAGGGACACCAAATGTGCCCCCAGTGCAGGACTTCAAAGCACCAGAGAGTGCTCCCGCCCAGCCCCAATACACACTATCCCATCTGGGACAGGAAACCTATTGTCCAGGCCTCCCCTGCCGGAGTTTCGGTCAGCAGCAGGAGGCCAGACTCGTGTCTGTGGCAGCGGCATCCATTTTGTGATGCCAGGGCTCTGGAAAGTCAGTACCGGGTATACCGGTGTGTACATGTCTCTCCCTCTAGAAGGGTGGAATGCTACCCCCGCCGCCAGAACTGGCGGGGGGGTAGTATTCCAAGTGTTTGACACCAAACACGACATGTTTCCGTGCAGCCATCCCAAAGTTAGCATTTAACGCGAGGTTATAATGCGCTTAAGAGTATATGGTCGGGTTGCACTACAAACAGCATCAGAGAAGGGTCTCCGAATGCTGCAGAGGGGCCCAGCTCATGCAGGGGCACCCTCTCACATAGGAACCACGCACTCTGCCTTCAGGATTGATAAGGCCTGCCATAGGAGTGACTTATAGGTTTATATGTGTGTATGTATGTAGTGATATAGGTAGCCTATATCACAGTAAGGGGTGCATGCACCACCTTACCCAGGCTGCAGTAGCAGACCTGTGGTGTCCTTTTGGATGGCCTTCCAGGGGTGGCACAATACATGCTGCAGCCCCTGGTAGGCCTCTGAGGTACCTATGCCCTGGGTACATAGTATACCATATACTAGGGACTTATAAGGGCACTCCAGATTCCAATCAGAGATGTGCCTAAGGCACATGGAAACCATTTTATAGAGGAAGCAGATAGACTGGGGCCCTGAATAGCAGGATCCCAGTCCAACTAAGTCATAAACCAGCAAAACACCAGGAAAAAAGTGGGGGCAACCATATAGTCAGATTCCACCTTCCTATACGTTTCTCCCCCAATTCAACGTTATCACTTATTAAATGTAATGAGGTAACTCAGTGTTAGTCAACAGTGAAAGATGACTTTAGAAGTTTTTTGCTGGAAGGATATATAAAATATAAATACACATGTCCTACTTTTTAAGTACAATGCACCCTGCACTATGAGCCTTTACGGTCTACCTTGGGGGTGACTTATAGGTATTTAAAAGGCAGGTTTAATTCTGGCAAAAGGTTTATTTTGCTAGGTCGACATTGCATGTGCAGCAGCGGTCCTAAGACATGTTTTTAAAGTGCTACTTTAGTGTCTGGCTCAATGAGTGCTGCAAGTCCACTAGCAGCATTTAGTTTGCAGGCTCTGTGTACATATAGTACCATTTACTATTGACTTACAAGTATATTAAACATGCCAATTAGGTATAGGTAAATATGATCATATCTGAAGGAGAGAGCACATCACTTTAGCACTGCTTAGCAGTGGTAACGTTCACACACAGAGTCCTAAAGCATGCATAAACGAATTCATCAAAGCAGGAGCGGTGAAGGCAATAAGTTTGGGGAATACCTTGCCAAGGATGTGAGATCTAACATTCACCAAATCTTTAAATATCAAGTATTCCAGCTTAATTTATTTTTGCTGATTGCTGTCTTCTGGTGTGATCATCTGGTACGATGCCAGCGGGCAAAAAAACGCAAGTGCACCAACATCTCACTGACTGTGTGCACACATGAATCATCCCCACATAGTACATAGGTCCATCTAAGATGACTACGATGGTATTTTTCTGAGGTTTTACGACTTTCCCATTGATTATCCTGAAAGGTTGCTTTCCCATTGCTCCAGGTGGCATGATTTTTAACTTTAATATCTCTTAATTACCATTGGGAAGGAACTTGTTTACAAATGTGGGCCCTTCTGTTTAGGAAGTGTGGTAACTCAGTCACAACTCACATTGAGATTGTGACCTTTCTATCACAGCCTGTCAGGCGGTCTCTATACATGGGCTAAAAAGGGAAGCAGATATAAGAACAGCTCGGTTTCAACACAAGTTTAGTATAAATTAGTCTTTTTGACTCGTGCACGTTTTTCACATGTATGATTGGTATGTAAGTGGCGGTAGATCATCTTACGGCATCAGGAAGACTGGTGGCGGTGTAGGTATGGTCAGGGCTTTAAGTGGGATGTAAAAACTGGGGGCGTCTCTCAAAGGGGCGTGGCCAATGTAATTAAGGGTGTGGCTTAAAAAACACGTAAGCTAAAAATCTGTGCCTAGCATAGTGTGCCGCCTGACTTGCATTTTGCTGTTTCTGTCATTGCATCCAGATATATGATAAAATAAGTAACATCATACCTACAACAAGTCAGGACTATTGGCTTTGTCAATGGTTGTTAGTTGCATAAGATAAATAAGCGATACCAAAGGGGATGATGGACGGAGCGTTGGAGCAAATCAAACACTCACCCCCAGTCAACTGATCTGGGTTTAATCCATCATCATTCTTTAGCTCACTCCACCACCCCAGTTCAGACATGGCCATATGCAAATCAGTCTGACCCTGTGCCTCATGGGAACAGTCCAGCCCGAACTGCCAAGCCATGTCTTCCCTGGACCGGAAACAAGCATCCTGGGACCGGTTTCGGGTTCAAAACCCTCATCAGCCAGGCTATCTTTAATCCAGTGGCAAAGTGAGCAAGGGACCCACGTCTGGGCATACCCTGCCAACTTAGGGCGAACAAAGCGATACCAAAGGGGATGATGGACGGAGCGTTGGAGCAAATCAAACACTCACCCCCAGTCAACTGATCTGGGTTTAATCCATCATCATTCTTTAGCTCACTCCACCACCCCAGTTCAGACATGGCCATATGCAAATCAGTCTGACCCTGTGCCTCATGGGAACAGTCCAGCCCGAACTGCCAAGCCATGTCTTCCCTGGACCGGAAACAAGCATCCTGGGACCGGTTTCGGGTTCAAAACCCTCATCAGCCAGGCTATCTTGAATCCAGTGGCAAAGTGAGCAAGGGACCCACGTCTGGGCATACCCTGCCAACTTAGGGCAAACAAAGCGATACCAAAGGGAATGATGGACGGAGCGTTGGAGCAAATCAAACACTCACCCCCAGTCAACTGATCTGGGTTTAATCCATCATCATTCTTTAGCTCACTCCACCACCCCAGTTCAGACATGGCCATATGCAAATCAGTCTGACCCTGTGCCTCATGGGAACAGTCCAGCCCGAACTGCCAAGCCATGTCTTCCCTGGACCGGAAACAAGCATCCTGGGACCGGTTTCGGGTTCAAAAACCTCATCAGCCAGGCTATCTTGAATCCAGTGGCAAAGTGAGCAAGGGACCCACGTCTGGGCATACCCTGCCAACTTAGGGCGAACAAAGCGATACCAAAGGGGATGATGGATGGAGCGTTGGAGCAAATCAAACACTCACCCCCAGTCAACCGATCTGGGTTTAATCCATCATCATTCTTTAGCTCACTCCACCACCCCAGTTCAGACATGGCCATATGCAAATCAGTCTGACCCTGTGCCTCATGGGAACAGTCCAGCCCGAACTGCCAAGCCATGTCTTCCCTGGACCGGAAACAAGCATCCTGGGACCGGTTTCGGGTTCAAAACCCTCATCAGCCAGGCTATCTTGAATCCAGTGGCAAAGTGAGCAAGGGACCCACGTCTGGGCATACCCTGCCAACTTAGGGCGAACAAAGCGATACCAAAGGGGATGATGGACGGAGCGTTGGAGCAAATCAAACACTCACCCCCAGTCAACTGATCTGGGTTTAATCCATCATCATTCTTTAGCTCACTCCACCACCCCAGTTCAGACATGGCCATATGCAAATCAGTCTGACCCTGTACCTCATGGGAACAGTCCAGCCCGAACTGCCAAGCCATGTCTTCCCTGGACCGGAAACAAGCATCCTGGGACCGGTTTCGGGTTCAAAACCCTCATCAGCAGGCTATCTTGAATCCAGTGGCAAAGTGAGCAAGGGACCCACGTCTGGGCATACCCTGCCAACTTAGGGCGAACAAAGCGATACCAAAGGGGATGATGGACGGAGCGTTGGAGCAAATCAAACACTCACCCCCAGTCAACTGATCTGGGTTTAATCCATCATCATTCTTTAGCTCACTCCACCACCCCAGTTCAGACATGGCCATATGCAAATCAGTCTGACCCTGTGCCTCATGGGAACAGTCCAGCCCGAACTGCCAAGCCATGTCTTCCCTGGACCGGAAACAAGCATCCTGGGACCGGTTTCGGGTTCAAAACCCTCATCAGTCAGGCTATCTTGAATCCAGTGGCAAAGTGAGCAAGGGACCCACGTCTGGGCATACCCTGCCAACTTAGGGCGAACAAAGCGATACCAAAGGGGATGATGGACGGAGCGTTGGAGCAAATCAAACACTCACCCCCAGTCAACTGATCTGGGTTTAATCCATCATCATTCTTTAGCTCACTCCACCACCCCAGTTCAGACATGGCCATATGCAAATCAGTCTGACCCTGTGCCTCATGGGAACAGTCCAGCCCGAACTGCCAAGCCATGTCTTCCCTGGACCGGAAACAAGCATCCTGGGACCGGTTTCGGGTTCAAAACCCTCATCAGCCAGGCTATCTTGAATCCAGTGGCAAAGTGAGCAAGGGACCCACGTCTGGGCATACCCTGCCAACTTAGGGCGAACAAAGCGATACCAAAGGGGATGATGGACGGAGCGTTGGAGCAAATCAAACACTCACCCCCAGTCAACTGATCTGGGTTTAATCCATCATCATTCTTTAGCTCACTCCACCACCCCAGTTCAGACATGGCCATATGCAAATCAGTCTGACCCTGTGCCTCATGGGAACAGTCCAGCCCGAACTGCCAAGCCATGTCTTCCCTGGACCGTAAACAAGCATCCTGGGACCGGTTTCGGGTTCAAAATCAAATCTTTAAATATCAAGTATTCCAGCTTAATTTATTTTTGCTGATTGCTGTCTTCTGGTGTGATCCTCTGGTACGATGCCAGCGGGCAAAAAAACGCAAGTGCACCAACATCTCACTGACTGTGTGCACACATGAATCATCCCCACATAGTACATAGGTCCATCTAAGATGACTATGATGGTATTTTTCTGAGGTTTTACGTCTTTCCCATTGATTATCCTGAAAGGTTGCTTTCCCATTGCTCCAGGTGGCATGATTTTTAACTTTAATATCTCTTAATTACCATTGGGAAGGAACTTGTTTAAAAATGTGGGCCCTTCTGTTTAGGAAGTGTGGTAACTCAGTCACAACTCACATTGAGATTGTGACCTTTCTATCACAGCCTGTCAGGCGGTCTCTATACATGGGCTAAAAAGGGAAGCAGATATAAGAACAGCTCGGTTTCAACACAAGTTTAGTATAAATTAGTCTTTTTGACTCGTGCACGTTTTTCACATGTTTGATTGGTATGTAAGTGGCGGTAGATCATCCTACGGCATCAGGAAGACTGGTGGCGGTGTAGGTATGGTCAGGGCTTTAAGTGGGATGTAAAAACTGGGGGGGTCTCTCAAAGGGGCGTGGCCAATGTAATTAAGGGTGTGGCTTAAAAAACACGTAAGCTAAAAATCTGTGCCTAGCATAGTGTGCCGCCTGACTTGCATTTTGCTGTTTCTGTCATTGCATCCAGATATATGATAAAATAAGTAACATCATACCTACAACAAGTCAGGACTATTGGCTTTGTCAATGGTTGCTAGTTGCATAAGATAAATAAGCAGCAACTATAGCTTGTGTATAATATTGAAAAAGCTTCCACTTAGAGCCCTGGTGACGCCACTACAATGTTGTTGCTCCTGAGTTTCAAAAAGAGAAGGGAAATCCAGAGAAAAAATGACTCTCTTTAAAGGATTTCCCTTCGCCTACAACACTCACCTGGCATGACGTCATGCCGTAACTTCTCCACTAGTGCGAAGTGAGCAGTGTGAGCACACCCCAGATCGATGTGCCTGCTGTCACTGCAGTCCGGGAAAAAACAGACCGCCTGTGCCAGGGAACAAAACAGAGCCCGATAGAGACTCGTTTCGAGGCCCCCTTTAAAAAACTGCCGGTGCTCGGACCCGGTGAGACCCGGCCCATTTAAAGCCATGGGTATGTTCTCATGTATGTCCTTGACATGCAGTATCTGCCAATATGTTTACTATCTGATTGAACGTGGAAAACAGTCCTTTTCACCTTTTAATGACTTGTCACTTCTTTCATTTTCCAGTGTTCGATTATGAAAAATATACGAACGGTTCTATCGTATTGAACCCATCTCTGCAGGGCGCTTCTGGGATCAATATTGTCTCTAAGCTGCTCTCTAGCCTGGGCAAAAGATGCCTCCATAATTTAAAAGCTGATATGTGGAAAGATACGTCAACACCGGAATTGAAAAATGTAGTTACTATGGCAACAAGAGGCTGCAGCCTCGCACATCAAGCAGCTCGAGTGACGCAAGTGATCAATCATATGAAGCAGGGTAGCGGCTAACTGGTTCATTTCACTACACGGCAGATAGTTTGTTTGCGATGATGTGCATTGACAATTATTAAGTATTGTAGGCCACAGCGCTGAAGATTATCCAGCAGGGAAAGGCCCAGAGCATGATTGACTCTGAAGTGCGTGTTGGATTAAAGTGTAAACGGAGACACGCAGAAGGATCGCGGAGGCTTTTGGGACTGGTGTAATTACATCTCATGACCTTCGTTTTCCTGCTAAGAGTGAAAAGAAAACCCATTTGATAAGCGCACCGCTTTCTGTTCACAGAGATGCGTGAACAAATGGAAAGTTGTGTGTCATCGTTGAGTTACGTGTTTTTATGTCACGCATCACACAAATGTATGCTTTTTATATGCTTCAACATAGTGTTTATATCGAACTGACAAGAATGTCAACGGGATTTACAATATCAAGGACAAACCAACCCTGCCTATTTAGAACCGTCGTATTCCCAACAATCGTTTTCCTGCTCTAGCTAGAATTCGAAATAATGAAGTCTTACAATGCAGGCACAGAGGGTGGGATGTAGAATTGTTTTTTTCATTTGTTTAAACTATGATTTTTTTTGCTAAGTCAGCAAACATATTCAGATATTGCTAAAATATTGTGTCCCCTGGTCGGGATTTACCCTATTTAAAGGGTGCTCTATTTACCAGAACATTTGAGACTGACAGTAAAAGTAGCAGGAGCAGTCTCATGTCTGTGTACTTGGCCCTGGAATGTGTTTTGAATAGAGGAAGCAATGCAATCTTTTTTAGAGTGCATGTTTTTAGTTATCAGTGAACCAAGTCTGAAGTATTCACCCCAGGGGCCTGATACTTAACCGCATTTTTGGACCATCCCCAAATCACAGATGCAAAGTTTTCTGGCATCTAGCGCTGCCTGACACCTGTTATCAAATGGAGGGTGTCTGGTTTTTCCATAACTGGGCAATATCTCTTCTTGCGACCACCGGGGCAACCTTACAACTATCCCTTAGTATATTAAGACGTTATGTATCACCTGAGCCGCCTAGCGTGGCCAGTGAGACAGATAAATATAGTGGGGTCCCCATCACATTGAGTACGTGAGTTCTATCTCACAACTGCTAAACCTCATGCAACTCCCGTATTAGGTGGATAACTGAACCCTTGGATCTGCATCCTTTCAGACAAATGTTATAAGTGTTCAGAAAAGCTTAGCTATTATCATTAGAACCACTTAATGGGAACCATGCTGCACTCTAGCCACGGTATCTACAACACACTCTTGGAATTTCATTTCAGTTATCGCTCACCCTCGGAGGATGATTCCTCTTACCCTTTAATAGCTTGGACCTTGAAAGAAAATGAAGTAACAGTGTTCATGGGAGACCTAAATGTACAATTTGATGAACCCCAACAAGTGCTGACTTTGCCCTGCCTAGAGCTTATATCTACAGTAGGTTTCAAAGGCAACAGGACTTGCCCTATACAACTGAAAGGTCATGAACAAGATACACATTTATTTAAGGTTTTTGTTTATTTAGGGTTTTGTTAAGCAGAGTGGGATAAATTAAGTGCTCGTCACTGTCTGATGTGTGAGCCCCTTGGGAATTTCAGCTACAAAGTCAATTCCAACAAAAGAATACATCATGATGTCAAAGTCTTGGGTGTGCAGTGTACAGAACCAAGGTATCAAGAGGCAGTCTGAATTTAGCCATCTGAGTGGTGGGCTTGGGTGAGTCTCTGATATGCAGTTTCTAGGCTTATCAGAAGACACTGTGAAAAAGTTTGTGAAAAGTTCCTGTATTTCCTGAATTTGAAGTAGGCATTTTCAAGTCTAAGGTCGCCGGGTAGCGAATTCCAGAGCAGAGGGCCCTGATGTGGCGGGGCATGACACCATATCTTTTATTTCTGAATCCCTTGGGTGATGATAGCCTTCTCCGGGTTGGTTGATAGGGAACACAAAGTCTGGCAGTGTAATTTGAAGTGCGGTTGTGTAATGCCTTGTAGACAAGACAGAGTGTTTTAAACAATGCTGTCTCATTCAGAGGGACCCAATGGAGTAGTCCTAGAGCAAGGTAAGATGATCATGGTGTTTGGGGTTAAAAACAAGTCAAGCAGCATAGCTTTGTATTCATTGGAGTTTCTGTGTGAGAGAGGCTTGTGTAGAGGTTGTTGGAGTCGTCTAGGTGGGACATGGAAAAGAAAGAATTAAGGACATTTTCAACGAGCAATTTAACAATGGCAGTACCCCTCTCAATGGATGCAGACGACAAACTGCAGTTTTGCGAACTGCATTTATCTGACGGGAGAATGAGAGATCACTATAGAAGAGTAATCCCAGCTTGGGAACCTAGTACACAAGTGTAGCAGGGGATCCCAAATTTCCAAATTAATGTATGCAAATAGCAGTATGTCAGACTGACACTCCCTTTGCATTACCATGTTCAGATCATTATGCAATCCCTTCCTCGTGGTAGATTCAGAATCAAACCAATCATGCTAAAGTTGTGAAAGAGAAGAGTAAAGTCCCTAAAAGGAAAAATGTGCCCTTTGACTCTTTGTCTCCATCTATCCGTTCCTTCGATGGTATTGTAAATCAGGATTCTATGCACATATTTAATAAATATGCTGATTCCTTATGTGATGCTCTTAATGCGGTTATTCCTCTGACCAAGCTGCCAACCAGTAGACACAAACAAACATAACCTTTAATTAGAACATTGGAATGTTGGGAGCTCCATTGAAAACAATGGAGTGCTCCGGACTTCTAATGGCTGGTAGAAGCCCGGAGCCCCAACATTCTAATGTTTGACTTTGTTCACAGCTGAGGCCGTGAACAAAGCCGTCAGGAAGCCCGAGGGGATTTCAATTCCCTCGGGCTCCCTGAAGGCTTTGTTTTATTTGTTAAAACATTCTGCCCTCTAGTGGTAGAGTGTTCTATTAGCCTTATAGCCCTTCGTAGCTGGGCTATACCAGCTATTAAAGTCCCGCTCCCTTGTTAAAGGCCCTTTCCTTCGACACGGGCCTTTACCGCTGGAGCGGGCCTTTAATTGCCGCTATAGCCGGCTACGGCAGACTGTAAGGCTATATTATTCCTCAAAAAGACTATGAGGACAAATGATAGGAATCTGGAACACCAGTGGTGTAGGAATTACAGCCAGGAGGCAAAACTAGAGTGGCAAGGTTTTAATCATAATTCCAAAGCAGTCTTAAAAATGTTGAAAGGCACTTATTATACTAAACACATCTTTTCAGCTGCTGATCACTTGGCATCAATTTTTTCAAAAGAACCTGTACTGTCAAACCAAAGGATGAATCAGATGAGCAATGAAATTGGTTTGCTGAAAAGATCATTTCTCTTACACAAACTTTGAATACTTAAAGGACCAATATTCTGTCCTCAGAACTAGCTACAGTGGATAAACCAGCTACTATCTCACTCCTCTCAGAGTTATCTCTATTTAGTGAGGGAGACCTTGCCTCAATTGTTAAAACATGCGTAGCATCCGGATCTCCTGAAGACAAATTACCACCAATGCTTTATAACAGCTTTTACGAACACATACCACTCCCCTAAGAATTGTGCATAGTGACACTTTCATAATTTCAGTGTAACCATGAGTGACATTTCAACGTCTAGGAGTAACGCTTTCTCGTGAGCAAAATCACGCAATAAAGATGAAGGACACATATAAATACCAGAAATTACACCCATTTTATTAAGGGGAAACTTTAAGAAGACCTTGAAACAGGTGCAAAGCAACTGATCTTTGCAGCATTCATTTTAACCTTATGCGCCACTTTATGGAGAGTCAAAACTGCTACTAGATAAGTAACTATCCAGTAGGAGCTTTTACACCCATGTCTAAATCCATCATCCCGTCTTCGAGCTCAGCCGCAGGTGTGACTGAACCACAAGTAAGAAAATTATGTCTGTCGCAAAAGCAATAACCCACTGAGCTGTCTACATAAAATACAGTTCCTGATGTCAAGGTACACGAGTCTCCAGCAGGAGCTTTTACACCCAAGCACACCATCCAGTCTCCCAGCTCAGTTGCAGGTGCGGCTGGACCACAAGTAAGAAAAGGATTGCCGTGGCTAAAGCAAAAACCCTCTGAGCTGTCTACATAAAATACAGTTCGTGATGTTGTAATGTTAATGTACACGTTCTTTGGTGCAGGCATGTTAACAGTCTCCACTACTATATGGTGAGAGACAACTCCTAACTGCCACTCATAGCCGGCAGCCAGGGCGCAAAGTGTTTAGCAAAATCGAGTCAACCCGAATTAAAAAATTAACTCTAAGCGGTCCGCCTGGGTCAGCGCGCTGCTACCTTCAGCCCAGCCCCAGCGGCCCTGATGAGCTGCTAAGTAATGAGTTAATACACTAACTCATGCACTTGACAGCCGCGGGCATTGATTGGGGGCAAGAGGCTGAGGCACACACACAGCCGGACAGCAGAGTGAGCCAGGGTGCGCCGCATCATTTTAAGATCATCATACACGGCTCATGAAAACACACTGACCAGACTACATAGGGCCGCCCGCCTCCGAGTTCTCCTGGCCACAACGAATTCCTTAGCAAACGCACCAGCCGAGGCATTCAGGCTCAGCAGCGATGTGCTCCGGGTACCACGTGGGGTTGGCTCCGGCAGGCGCTACGGGGATCTTGAATTTAAATTACAGCACAGCGGTATGAGGAGAAACATTGCCTATGCAGTCCCACAAAATGTACTTTCAAAACTGCATACACCCGCTCCTTCCACCGCAGGCAATGGCAGAACGTGACGTACACGGGTCCTGCGCCTATCACTGTTGGAGTTCCAGAGTTCCTACTGAACAGACTTCAAATTGTTCAGAATTCCGCCGCCAGAGCAGTCCTCAAGCTAGGGCCGAGAGAACGGATTTCTCACTATCTGAAGAAACTACATTGGCTGCCTGTTCGGTCCAGAATTCTCTTCAAAGCCCTAGTCCTTGCTTTTAAGGCTCGACACGGGTTGGGGGCCCACTACATCCGCAAAAGAGTCCTACATTATACTCCGAGCAGATCACTTAGATCAGCACAACAACATCTGATGGTGACGCCTACCTTTTGTAGAGCCCGTTGCGGTGGCCGCTCATTTCAAGTGCAAGCTGCCCGTGCATGGAATGTCCTGCCATTACCACTCAGGCAGGCCATGACCCTGCTGGCCTTCAGGAAACAGCTGAAAACCTGAATGTTCCAACAATTACCCTAAAAGAGCAGTCCCCCTCCGGACCCGGAGTTTGATAGATCACCCGCTTCTCCTGTCTTAGTGCCGGGACACTCTGTTGAGTAGCAGTGCGCTCTATAAATCCTTGTTTAACATAACATAACATAACTGTCTCATTCACAACCTGCCTCGGGTCAGCTTGATGTCTTGGTAGTGGCCATTAGGTGCTGGCTCTCCTGACATCACTGAGTTAGACGCGCCTCGGTAATCCCGACCTTCCAATATTGATACTTAGTAGCGCGTCAACTCAGCCAACCAGGCCCCCAAGCCTGCAGGGAGCAGAGCGCTCGCTACTCCAGTTTAATAGTTTCACTCAGCATAGCAGCGCTGGCACTTGTTGGCAGAGGCCGCCGCTGTGCACAGGCGCTATGCTAATTATGCGTGACTTTGCATTTCAGTGCGGTGATGCGAATCACCACACTGAAATGCGTTAGTCTAATGCCTGATGCGTGGTACTTGGCAGGGCTGGCTGTGTTCAGCACATTATTGCACACTGAGAAAGTTCTCACTGAAGTAATATCAGCTCGTGTTATTCTTCATTTAAATAAAAGCATGCTGAATCCTATGGTACCATTTATCGGCCAATGTCCCAATTGCCAACCTCAAGAAGAATTAAAACATTGTTTTTTGTCATAAAATTCTTTTGTCTAGCTTCATGTGATGTAGTCTGCAGCTGCGTTGACACCATTTCGGACTCAATAATACCAGTTCTTGTTTCAAGATCAGTTAGACGATCTGAAATTTCACTACATACTGTGGCGATTTTGCGAACTGAGCCTTGAACTTTTCGAATAGCAGCTTGGGAGCGCCTGCTATCTTGTCTAGCCTCCTCACGATGGGCCATGACTGATTGTAAAATTGCATCCAACGTTGCTGTGGGCACCACTTCCGTATTGAGGGGAGATTTGGTTGTGTCCCCCACTAGCAAGCTAGAGGGTGAGTAGTCCCAATTCAGATCTTGCTCTCCCAGCTTAGTTCGGGCTGACAGTGCCGCTGTTTTCTTCGACCTCCGTAGTGTTGCAGCGGAATCCCTTCCACTAGTGTCATGGGGGCTTTCACTTTCTTCTTCTGCTTTGCTACCACTTGTCGAGAATGCTGATCCTACCATTGATTCTGTGTCTTCTGACATTGAGTAAAAATAGTCCGTTGCTTCTATATCCGTTTCTTTTCCCTGCTGGGTCTTTTGTGCAAAGTGTTTAGACCGTGCGTGAGGTAAACCGTCAACCATAACGCCTGTCGGTTGTGTTTTTTTTCTTCGCATAGAATTTTCCGAACCTTTATCTTTACCGATGGTTTGACCCAACAATAAGTTTTTACTCGACTGAACTTCTGCCAGAGTTGTCTGGGCTATGTTATCACTATGCTGAGTTCGCAAGTCCCCTGCCTGCTGCGTATAATCTCCTCTGTCCTGCCCTCCCTCATCGATGGCAATAGCATTTACCATGCTTTTCTCCACCCGAACCCCCCAGGTCTCAACAGTCTCCATTAAACCAGATTTTGCGGGGTTAGTTACATTTGGGACACCAGATGTATCGAGTGCCTCGGGGGTAGTAAGCACGATCGGGCCAGCTCCCCCCACCTCCTCCATTACCTGCCCAGATTCATCCGTTGTTAGGGGTCCAGAGCCTTGTTGGGCTAAGTCACCTTCCACCGCCCCTGTCTCGACCTCCTTCAGCGCTTCAGTCGATTCATCTTTGTTAGCATTAGCCTGCATCTGTGCCTGCGTCTGCTCTGTCTGCTTCACGTAACCCTTCGATCCGGCAAACAGCTCCACAATTGTCGGACCGGCCGGACGTTGCTGGGGCAGCGTTTTTCCCGGAGGATCCTTCCGGATCAGATTTTGACCTCATCGTCCTGGCGCTCAAGTCGTTCCTGCTCCCAAATCCGTCATGGCCACGCTTTCCTCCAGTGTTCGGGGCTTCACCAGCGTTGCAGCTGCGGTTGTAGTTGCGACCCTCGGAGGTGGGCTATCCGCTATCAAGTTCTTTGCAGCTTTTGCCCGTGTCGATGTCGGAGCCCCCTTCGGCTTCATTTTCTTTAGACCCCACAGCGTTGCTCTCCCAGCAACTCGAGCGGAAATCCTTGCCACTCACATCCAGTACCGCAGCTGAGGCTCAAAGACTGCCAGATCCGCCTACAGGTAAGGGCCACTTCTTGTCATAGGTCCTCTTTTTCTGAGAGATATGCCCCGTGCTTGATCTTATCTTCTATGAACTTGAGCAGCAGGTTCAGCAACGATAGGATCATCCTCGAGACATCATCAGGGGTAGATATTCATGTTCACAGGAGGGAGCTCACAGGATCACACCATTGAGCTGCTACAGCAGACTAGCCTGCCGCCATCTTGCTTTCTCCCCCGACTCAAAGATGTGCAGTGGAAGCTCGAAGACCAAGAAAACCGACAACGAAGAAACAATCTGCGGTTTTTGGGTATTCCTGGGAACAAAGGGGGGTACGGATATCCGTCGCTACATGGTCGATCTTTTAGCCAAGGAATTTCCCGAGGTTGAAGGTTGGAACTGGGCCCAGGAAATCCAACGAGTACACCGGGTCCCCTTGGTGATGAAACAGCAGGCAGGTGCTGACGTCAGACCTCGAGCAGTGCTCGTGTTTTTTGGAAACTATCGAAAGGCGATGGAGGTTACGACAGATGATAAACCCTTTCCAAGAAAAGGGAGCCTAGGCATACCTCTTGAACCCGGCAAAATTAAAAGCTGTAATTGGGGATAGTGCCCGCTACTTCACATCAGAAATTAAAGCGAAAGAGTTTCTGGATGAATTAAATAGGAAAGTCTAGTGAGGCTGGGTCTGTATAGGTTTCATGAAATTGACTATGAGACTGCTAAGAGATCTCTTTTTTTCTCCCCCTTTCTTTTTTTTGTAGTTATTGCTGGTGGGCATGCTGGTTGTTTTTGCATTTGATTAGTAGTGGTGATGGTGGGCAGCAGGACGGTGGGTGTCATATGAATTAGGAGTGTGGTTTAAGATATATTTGATATATGAAGAGGGGATGTATTGATGTTTATGGATTTATTAAGGAATAATGGGAGGGGACTCATGGATCATGCAAAGAGCCGCATCATCCGAACTAGACCATTGGTCTAGTAGCTTTCAAGGGTGGGGTGAAGGGTGGGAGAGGTGGGAGGGGGTTATGGGGGGGTGGGGGGAAGGAGGGGTGGGGTAGGACTGGGAGCAAGGGGAAGAAAAGCCAGCTTAGGTGCATCAAAGTGAGGAGATTCAGAAACAAAAAAAATAAAGAAAAGGAAAGAACAGATAAAAAATGGAAGGGTAGGCTAAACAGATGGCTCATTTTGGGAGAAGGGTATGGATAAATTACGGATCTGTTCAGTCAATGTGGCAGGCCTGAATGACAGAGCAAAAAGAGCTAAGGTATTCGGGATCCTGCGCTTCATTAAATGCCTGAAATGATTTGCTTACAGGAGACCCATATCCCATGGAATAATAGGGGCGTCTTCCAGATAATAGGATACGATCTGGTAGTTTGCTCCACACAGACTTCCATGATTAGGGGAGTAGCAATATTTATTAAATGGCAAGCGTGTATTAGTAAACGTACTCTGGCGGATAAATGGGGCCGATGGGCAATTGCTACTTTAAATACGGGGCTGACGGTTGGGGTAATATATGCTTCAAATCAGGATGATCCCGAGATCTGGGAAGAATTAGAGCTGGAGCTTGCTGCATAGCCAACACCTCTAATAGTATGTGGAGACTTTAATATCCACCTCGGGATTTCAAGTGAGATGGGGCTGAAGTATAAGGGGAGAAAACCCCAGGTCAATCGGGCCATAAATAACTTTAAGTCCAGCCATGGTCTGGTAGATGTATGGGCAGCCAAGCACAATATAGATCCAGGTTATACATATTTCTCATGCCCCCATCAAAAATATGTTCGCTTAGACTACTTTCTGGCTTCAGCTATTATTCTGGGGCGGTTGAGATAGCGAAGATGCCGCAAATCTTTTCAGATCACAACCCACTTTTGCTAGAAATAACGGGTCAAGGCTCGGAAAGGGAACTCCGATCCTGGTCTTTTGATAGGAAATTGTTAGTAGACGAGGATTTTATTAAATATATTAAAAATTGGTCTAGAGAATTTTTTGAAATTAATCGATATAGTGCTTCTCGTACGATTGTGTGGGATACGTATAAAGGGTGTTTAAGGGGGGAAATAATAAGCTATGTTGGCCAGCAGCAGAAGTTACGGAGGAGTCAGATTACTTCCCTTAAGACCCGGCTGGCACAGCTAGAGACAGAACACATCAATTTGCTACATCAGGGGGAACCAGCCAGACTAACTGTGGTTAAGAACCAGATAATCATTGTTAAAACAGAGCTAAATAGCTTTTTTCAGATTCAAGTTGCTCAGGCGTATCAAATACATCGTAGAGAGCTATATGAATATGGGGAAAAGACGGGTAGACTTTTGGCCCTTAGGATTAGACAAAAGGTCTCTCGCAATAATATAACGGAAATTAAAAACTCAGAGGGGCAGATGGAAACTACTTCTGCCAAGATAATGGGGTTTTTTGAACAGTTCTATAATAAGCTGTATCAAATGGATCCCAGATATAATCAACCAGTTACCATAGAGGAGTATCCACAGCTCAGCAGATTAGATCCTGCTATATGCTCTGAGCTGGAAGAAGAATTCACGCTGGAAGAAACTGTGTCGGCTTTAAACTCCCTCTCTTCTGGGAAAGCTGCAGGCCCAGATAAAATCCCAGTGGAGATATACAAAATACTCCAAGCTGATCTGGCTGTATTACTCCATGATCTTTTTTTAGATGTTCAATATCGAGGACTCCCTCCCAAGTTTTGGCAGGAAACGGACATAATAATATTTCATAAAAAGGGAAAACCATCGACACTGCCTGGCTCATATCGCCCCATTTCACTGATAAATTCAGATGCGAAGGTGTATTCTAAAATTTTAGCGACTCGGCTTCAGAGGGTCATAGCCAGTTTGGTTTCGCCATGGAAACATGGCTTCGTACCCGGCAGGGGAACCACGGACCATATACGACGGGTAGTTTCTCTGTTGGATATAGCCGGGACTAGGGGGGATGGACTGGCTGTGATCCTCTTGGACGCCGAGAAAGCCTTTGATAGAGTGACATGGTAATATTTGTGGGGAGCCTTAGTGGAGAGAGGGTTTGGCCCTAAAATGATTACTGCTATTCAGGCGATGTATCATAAACCCTATGCCAGATTACAGGTGATGGGGAAGACATCAGACCCAATAGTGGTGGCAAGAGGTACTAGACAAGGATGTCCGTGCTCCCCCATTCTCTTCGCCATATATCTTGATCCGTTCATTAACCAGAAAATTCAGAACTCTGCGATCGAACCTTTTAAAACAAATGGCTATGAGACAAAGGTACTCGCCTACGCGGACAATATCGCTGTGGTTACGTCGAACCCAGCAACGGCAATATTAGAACTTGAGAGTATGGCGGAGAAATTTGGGAGCAGGTCAGGCTACAGTTTGAACAAGGGAAAGACACAGATAATATGTACAGAACAGTGTAATCTACGAGATCAGCGACAGACTGAATCAGCAACATACTTAGGGGTAAGGATAGGTCCAGATCTAGATATGTTGTGGGCAAATAATCTTGATCTAGTGTTGGAGGAGGTTACCTCCGAGCTCCGACGGTTGGATAAGCTGCACTTAACGATAGTGGGAAGAGTAAATGTTTTAAAAATGAAGATCTTTCCCAGAATTTTATTTCTATTCCGCTCCATCCCCTTAGAACTGTCCGGTAATGCATTCCAGAAAATGAACTCTATTTTTTCAAACTTTATATGGAATTATCAAAAAACTAGACGCGCTTTAAGATCATTAACCCTTCCGCGAGAAAGAGGTGGTTGGGCTGCTCCAAACTTACTTTTTTACTATTGGGCAGCTTTTCTGCAACAAATGGGTACCCTGCTGGGAGCAGATAGCTCTGCACGGGAGGACGACTTACCATCTATATACCATCTATATACCATCTGGCTATTGGGGAGGAAGCAACAGGACTTTTTCTAAGACAACTCGAGCCCAGTTATTATAAAAAGGTCCGCTTTAAGTGCTTGAAAGCAGCTAGAATGGTATGGATTAAAGTAAGTAAAATTATGAAAATCCCCAAATGCAATAGATATACCCCCTTATGGGATCTTCGTTTTTCCCTGCGGAGCTATCGGATGGTATGTCCAGAGATTGGGCACAGGCTGGTATTCATCAGGTAGCGAGCTTAGTTAGTGATAAATTGGAAATACTACTGTTCCTGGAATTAGTTCAAAAATTTGGGATCAACAGCAGATCGCATTTTAAATATATCCAAATAAGTGTGTTTAAAAAATTCAGCTGTAAAACTTGACAACCTTCGATCAATACCCCTAATGGGCAAGCTATATCGGGGGGACGGGCGGATCGGGGACTATTATAATATACTGATGGAAACAATACCCGACGATTTAGGTAAAACTGAGACAAGGTGAGCGTCAAAAATAGGGGATAATGACATCGATCTGGATATGTCATTAGAATTAGGGAAAAATATATTTTTGACAGCAAACCTTAAAGCGCAACACTACAAAACCCTGTTTAACCTATATTATACCCCAGCAAAACTTTTTAACTTGGGGAAACGAGAGACTGATCAATGCCCTAGATGTCAGCATAGCCCTGCCGATACTATACATATGTTTTACACATGTAAGTCCCTGATTTCGTTGAAAAAGGGTATAGAGAAATTCTGGGAAAAATCAATTAACCGTGCGATTACTATTAGCGCGCCGCTGATGCTATTTGGATATGATAGCCAAATTTTGCTACCATCAGCACATCGGGACTTTGTGTTCGTCACAATTGCTGTAGCAAGACTATTAATTGCTATTGCATGGAAGGATTCGGAACCCCCATTATATACTGCTTGGTTACATCGAATATTGAATATACATATTCTCGAAATGGCTCTTATAAGAACAAGGGCCACCGAGCCAGAGTGAAAGGGGGTAAGATCTGGGCACCGATGACAGACTGGCTTAAAAGAAACCATGGGGAGCCGGCAAGTTGGACAGGAATTGGTTAATCTGTGTTTGCTGTTTCTCTTTTGTTTTTCTTTTTCTTCTTTCCTTTTCCAATGCCATTTGAGAACTTCAAGAGTATACTGTAATATAATGTATGAATTTAGAATTGTAAATATCTTTTCTTTTCGCCTTATAATGTACCTGACGGCATAAAATTTAAAAATAATAATTAAAAAAAAAAGATTTTAAATTATTTTGTAGTGTGTGACCTAGTCCTGGTCCTGAGGAGAATACGAAAAAGATTTCAAGGGTTTCGAAATGCGTTGACCCAGCTAGTTGGATAAAACACGAAGTTGTATAGACTACAAGCAGCCAACAAACATGGCAATCAGCCTGTTGTTCCACTCGCTCCCAACTAGCTTGTAATGGCAGGATTCACATTTTGACTAGTGTATAAATCTGTTGACCGCCATTCTTTTCAACTAGAAATGAAGGATAGGTCTGCCTATCAATTGTTATGTTTGTGTATTCGCATGTTGTTCAGTTTGTATCCATTTTTGTGATTATGTATGTTTTATATATGTCTTGAACCGGTGTTCTTTCATGTACAACATGTTCGAAATGTCCATGACTCTTTTTTTCAAAGAAGCAAAGTAAAAAGTGAAGGTGAATTAAATCACTAAGACCACTAAATTTAATACGGTGGTCCTGTTTTTTGTAGTTTTCAAATGAATTGTAGCACCCATACACTGTCTAGTTCTGTTATATATCATTGAGGCCTAGTGTGGGTGCTTTAATTGGGCCCAACCCCTCCTTGTTCATAACCTTTTTGAGAAAGCATTTTATGACAAATTATATGATATGTGTCAAGACAAAATCCATTCTTTAGCCACTGCAGGCCACCTTTGGATTGGGATGCAGCATTGAAACAGTGCTGTTGGCGCAAAATTGATGAACTTAAAATATTGTAAGATGCAACTGCTCCGGTAGCCCTGACACTATTAGAACTTGCAGCAGCATTTGACACTGTAGACCAACAAACTTTCCTGCAATGTTTATGGAGTCTCGTTGTTGAGAGCACTGCGTTGTTCTAATTTTGTGATTTTCTAATGTTTCTCTCACAGAAAGTGTCTTTACCCCACTTTACATCTACTTTACAACAGAATAACTATAGAGTCCCTCAGGGAGGATCTATTCTATCGCATTAATTCTTTATATTTATGTCCTTTCTCTGGCCTTTCTAATCCAGTCATTCTGTCAAACATTCTTTATACATGCCGATAACACATTGATTGTACTTAAGGTATCTAATGACTTAGATGCCACTTCTTCAACTGTTTACCAAAAACTGGGAAATGGACAGTTTGTAGCCAATTAAGGATTAAAGGTGATACAACTAATATCTTCGACATTTTTTTCTAACAACATCAGCGCTGTTCAGGAAGAAACTGAAAACCTGGTTCTTTGAGCCAGTCTAATTCCCTCCCTTCTGACCACTCTATGTCTCTACACTCCTTGGAGTAGCTGTGGGCATTATAAATCGCCTATCATATCATAACATGTCCAAAACCATTCCTCCGTGTGAAGAAATTGGTAGTTAAGTTAGACACCACCTTCAATCTTTCAGTTGAGATTAGTGTGGTAGTTAGTGCCTGCTTTTCATCTTTATTTATTGAAATTTTTTTTTCATCTTTTCTCTTTTTCTCATAAGAAAAGGTTTATGAATGCCATAGTGCGCACTGACTTCTGCATATCTTTGGACCAGCCCCATTTACAGGCTCTAGTCAATCCAGAATGCTGTGGCCAGAATGGTCCCACTATTATCAAAGCATAATCACATAACATCTGTGCAAGCATTGTTAAATTGGCTACCCATTAAACAGAGAATCTTGTTTAAGTCCATGTGTCTTGTTCATAAAACCATATTCACTAAATTTGTGACACTTCTTTCTAATTGTTTCCAGTAGTACCATCATGTCTGAACCCTTATTTATGTGCTCAGTGTCTACTACTAGTCCCAAAACCAAATGATGCAACATTGGAGGTAGAGCCTTGTATGTGACAGATACTGTCCACTGCAACTGACTTCCTACATCTATCAGGCAAGATAACAACGTATACATTTCCAGGAAGGTATTATTACACCTTGGATCTTCGCTTTTCAACAGATTTAGACTGCTTTCTTTCTGTTATAATTTTCGTTTGTCAGTGCCAAGATACCTTTGGATGGCAGAGCACTTTATAAAACACAAATACATACTTATGTACATCAGTCCACATTTGAATAACTGTTCTCTTGAGTCCTATGCTTGAGGAAGCAGTCTTCATTTAAACCAATCTGAATGTCCACCAGCTTTGGGTATAGTTATGTCTCATCCCAATACACTTTTCTGAGTGTTCATGTGTCTAACTGTTGGAAAGTGGATTATTAGTAGTGATAAGTAGTGACTTACCACTAGCAATAAGGCCACAAACACAATAAAAGATTCAGTTAGTGTCTCAATAAATGAATCCCTTGCTCAACTCTTGGTAGCTAGGAACGAGCAGGCAGGCTTAACTTAGGAGAAAGGTGTGTAAAGCATTTCAAAACACAAATACATTCAATAAGTAAGACAAAACACACAATAAAAATCCAACTTCAATTCATAAAAATAGATTATATTTTTATGAACAAATAGACACCAAAATTACAAAAGTCCAATGTAGGGAAACAGAGATATGAAGAATTAACACTTTCTAGTGCTTAAAAGCATATTATAGCGCCACTTTGGGACATCTGTTCGAACTTGACAAGGCAAAGTCAAAGTTTGAGGCTGACCACGATGGAACCCTGGTTGGATAAACTAAGCGGGAGGCCTCAGTAAAAACTTTACCTTCACACTTAGTCACTTTTCTGAAGCCGTTTCCCTCGATGTCGAGCAAGGCACTTCGTCAGGCCGGATTCCATGTGGGTTCCAAGGCTTGACTTTCTGAGAAGATGAACCTGAAATCCAGGCCATGCTTTGGTTGAAGGTAGCCAGCTTGACTCTAGATGTCGGGTCAGTCACCTTATGGAGCTTTTTTCAAAAGTTGTTCCAAACTTCTTTAAACATCTGGTTCTTCCTGAATTTCCTCTTGATGGTTCAAGGTGTCCAAAACACAAATCCAAGGGTTTGGAATCTCCAGATGGTCCTTGGGAGGTCTGGACTACAATTCCCACAATGCACATGGTCAAATCCTTAAAAGTCCACTGGATGCACTCCAGGATGAGGACTCCTGGTGGAGATGATGCAGGTGGGCTCTGTTAACCTGTAGATTTCAGGAAGTCCACTCCTTAGACTTTCATAGTCAGGCAAAGTCCTTCTGGTGCTGAGTCCCACAGTAGTCAGCAGGTGCAGTCCTGGTGGGTGCAGTCCTCTTGGTGCAGACCAGGGAGTCAGCAGGGCAGTCCTTCTTCTTGTCTCTACAGGCAGCAGATCTGAGGAGCTATGCAGCTCTCCCATATTTATCCATGGTTTCTGGGCGTCAAGCCAGGGGGCACCCCTGACCAGTGGGATGCAGGGTGCCAACCATGTGTGTGACCATTTCCTCCAAGGTGTGGCATATTCCTATCCCAGAAAGCATCATTCTTTCAAAATCCAGCACGGAGGAATTCTCTCCAGAGGAGCTGGACCGGGCTAACCCAATCTACTGGTGTGGCTAATTTCCCTAGACACTCCTTTTCCAACCCTATCCCTAATCTAATTACAGAGGGTCCTGTGTGGATGAAAAAGAAGGATGCGGAGGAGGGCCTGTGCTTTCCTAAAGTGACATTCTCCCTTTGAAGACCAGTGTGACTACCCCTCTCCCCCTTCCTGCCATCTGCTCTGCAGCTTGTACTTCTCCGCCCACAGGAAACCTATTGTGTCCTCTGACAAAACACTTCATACCGCATCAGGCAGCACTGGAACAGCCTGGGAGCAGGCTGACCAATCAAGATAGTGTAGCTGGAAAGCTGGACTTTGGTTCACAGAAAAGAAAGTTTAATAACTTCTTTCCTGTAATAGTTATTACAAATCCAACAGTGGCAAGTTGTTCGATTTATCTCAAGTATTAATTTGATATCTTGAAGTATATTTACATGGCTCCTAACAATATTTATAGTTAAATAAAATATTACAATTTTAGCCTATGGAGCCATTCACTACAATGGGGAAAACAGACATTGCAGTTTTTCCCTCACCAGGCCTTATAAAACATCTTTTAAAAATGTCTCTTCTTATAGTTACAAGGCACCCTACCCCTGAGGCACCTAGGGAATACCTTAGGGGTGACTTATATGTAAAAATAATATAGCTGAATAATTTGGAAGTATCTTTAAATCCAAAGTCACATTTGCATATCATTTCAATTTGAAAAGCAGCCTGCAAGGCAGTATAGGTTTTTAAAAATGACAGCAGGCACCACAGTAGCTCACACTCTAGTGCAGAAAATCTACTGGGCCTCTTAACCTCCCTGCCCTATTATGTACTATGGACTTACAGGTAGTTTGAATCCCCCTTGCCTTATTATCTACTAGGGACTTACAGGGGTTTGCCATTCCCAATTTAATTATACCAAATCACCATGTACTTTAAGCACAGAGAACAGGCCCTGAGTCTGGTTAGCATAGCCAAGGGCACAGTCAGAGTCAGAAAGCCAGCATCTACTGGTCAAAATGGGAGCAAAAAGTGTGTGGGGCCACTGCTAACAGGTCCTGATTTCTCACACTACCTCACACCATTATTGTAGCATTTCTTATGTATCTGGGGAGATATTTGTTGGGGTACTATATAACAGTGCTATTGAATGCCTCACCAATGGACACAACAGCACTTTGCAGTTTATCTAGGATTACACTTTGATGTCAGTCAACAGCCCCCTATATTTCCATAAGGTGTGTTTGATCTGGAGTTATTTCCGAATTTTGAGAACAATTTCAGGAAGAGTCAGACAGGATGAACTCCTATTCCAAGGACGCAAATACTTTGATAGCCCTAGAGCCCCATAAATCGTCTAGGTTCTATAACCTTAAGAGGTCTCATCCACGATGCAAATCATGGAGTAGCACTGTGTCCCAGCATGGTAAAATTCCCTGCCAGCCTATTTAATGGGTGGCAGTTTTCCAAGCCAGTATAGCTGCTTTTGTAACTTGTCTGGGATTCTACCTATGTATATTGCTCATAGATTGACATTTAATTCCAAGGCATGTCTACTAGGCCGGGACATAATTTCTGTAATGCTCATGTAATCTCAGGTAAATTGACCTTATGCTTGTTAAGCAAAATTCTCCAAATTACACTATTATGCCACGTTGCATAAATACCTGCCATTCGGAGCAAACATATAGCACAAGAGCATGGGAGCAACCCGAATGACCAGAACATGAGCAGCAGTATTTTTCTTAGCACAAAATACATTCTTGTATCAAAAATGACGCGAGGATGCTTTTCACTCTACAATACTGCGGAAAATGCCAGTTTTGCATTTCACATAATTAGACATGCTTTTGTATAATTATTCTGAAATTTTGCATAATTACGTAGAAGCAAATTACAACAATTTTGCATACCCTAGTGTCCATCTGCCATGTTAAAGGGTTTTTTTGGGGAGCCTAATAGTTGTTCATTTACAATCACAAATATAGAGGCCCAGGAGTACCTTCACATGTCAGACAGAGCTATTCCCCCTACATAAAAACCCCCGTTAATGAAGAGAGCTAAGGGCCAGATGTACAAAGCCTTTTTGTGGTAGTAAATAGGTTTGCAACTACAAAAAGGCTTTTTCTGATGTATGATATCCAAATAGTTATTCAGTAACATGTTACAGACTTGCAATTTGGGTTTGCGACCAAATACTGATTCGTTATTTTGAAGGGTGTGTTTGGACATTCCTCCCAAATGCCGAATTGGAATGGTATGTATTAATATTTTGCGACCGAATTTCACAAAACATTAATGTTTTACCACCTCCTTAAAGGAGGTGGTAAGTCATTTGCAGATGGGAAGTGGTCTCCTAGGGTGACTGAACAAAGCCCAAGATTTTCTTAAAGTAACACTCCATGGAGGAAGTCAGATCCTGCTTGATTTTTTTCTTACATAATTCCCATGTGTGTAGCTTCCAACCATCCACTCCATGGGTTGATTTAGCCAACAGTGACATTATCGGGGGAGAGTGGTCTTAAATACCCCTAGCAAGAGATGACTTATCTTTAAAACGAAAGGTTGAACTTTTGAGAGAAATAAAATAAATAATAAAATAAGAATGCATTTATCATGTTTGAGAAGAAGCATTGAGTTTTTTTCTGGATGAGCCTTTCTCCAATGTTGGCTAGTGCCATGCTGAATTCGTTCACCCTCTCCAACTAGCCCCACCTATGCCGATCTATCCAACCATTCTTTCATTACTAGGTTGAATTCACAACCCAGTTATGCATTTCCCCAGTGAAAATATAATCAATTCTGATATTAAAGGCCCTATGATAAAACATAATTCTAACCATCCCCACTCTATGACCTCGTGCATAGGTAGCACACATACTATCACCTGAAATTTATGAAGTGTCTGCAGCCCAAACATTTGTAACTAATTTAGCACTGTGATAAATAAGACATTGCACTATGTAATAGCTCATAGGGTATACCTTTCAAATAGAACATTTAAATAAAATCTTATTGGCATGTTGCCCACCGAAATTTCCATTATGCCTATTCAAAAATTCATTTTCATGCCATTCCACAATCCCCTTACACCTTTTATATTTGCATGTCATCTAAAATCATGGGGAGCACATTCAAAATAACAGCCTGGACATGTATCCAGTGATGGTCAGCAATTTAATTAGCCATGGTCTTATATTGTCGGCCATTCATGATGTCAGTTCATCAATATCTTCCATGGCCTCATCATATTGAATCTGCTGTCTCCATATATCTTGTTCAATTAGAGGTGCGGGCTGAGCCCCATCTGCTGCTTGGTACAGTACAACCTCATTGCCTCCTCCTTGGGGCCAGACGGAGAGGGTGGAGCCATTCCCAGGTGAAGTAGCCATCCCAGGCTCTTTGATAGTCATTTTGACTGGGGCTTCCATTTTATTGCCACCCTTCCCACCATTCCTGGATGTCACCAGGGTTAATGTAGGTGTTATCCCACAGCAGGAATGTGAAGCATGGCCATGAAGCCCATCATATAATTGATTTAACTTTTTCTCTGTTATTTCTACACTGTTTGATATATGTGACTCCGCTGCTGCACAGTTTGTGGAGATTCAGGGAACAAAAGTATCTTGACATTCTTGTCCAGCACTGGTTCATGGGATCTGACTGCTTGCATAATAGTATTTCTGTGTCTGAAATTGAAGAGCTGGTCAGTAATCACTAGAGGCGGTGCTCTTGGACAAGGCATATGTGCCAAGGCCCTAGGAGGTCTCTCCACCAAGAAGAAGACGTATAGGATTCAAGGGCGTAGCTACTTACAGATCAATCTTGAGCAAACAGATCAACATTCTGGGCCTCTGAATTATAGGAGACCACTACAAGTCAAAGATTATTGCATATTGATTGCTATTCAGCATCTTCAATCATGACTACCAACTGAAACAAGATTGACTGAAGTCTGGCAACAGTGGCATTAAACAATTTATCCTTTTACTTGGCTTTATATGTTACATTCTCAACCAACCCTACTCTGTTGGATATTTTACTTAAGTCATCTTGAAGCAGATTTAAACCTATTACCACAGTGTTGATCTTGTGTTCTAATGCTTTTCTAGTGTAGTGTGGATTGTGGCCTCATTGTCGACAATGCTAAGTTAGCTTAGGCCCCACGTTGGGCGCCATGTTGCGGGGATTCTGCACATATACAGAACTATGCGCAGGAAAACAGGAACTCGGTGGATAGTGGTGTACCAACCATACCCCTTAGTATCCAAAATCCCAATCTGACTAGCTAGAGTGTCACATTCGTTCTCCGTACTACAGCGAAGCTACCAATGATTAGACATCCCAGAGCACGGACCCTTTCAGGAATCGCGCGAGCAAGAACACTCTTTCATTACTCACTCATACTTGTCCACAACGTGCGTATTAAGAGACACAGAATAGTTTAAAATGTTTATTTCAGCTAACGTGCTCTAAGACACAGTACACGTGCCAGTACTAGCAGCATAATGCATAAAGTTAAAACAGTAAGCATGGTTACAATTCCATAGAATACAAACGGGGACAGCATTTTATAAAGACAGTGGATATAGGACTAAAAGGCCTTGCCACCTTTAACACTGAGGATTTGTACTTAAATTCTGCTAATTATGCCGATTTGTATTGTTACCAGCATTACGGCAACCATTTTCTGCATAAACCCAGTACACTTCGAGGTAGTTTCAATTACACCCAATGGGAACATTGCCCAACCCCTCTGCAAGGTAGCTCTCGAACACTAATAAATAAATTTACCTACTTTACAGACTTTGACAGATCTAACCCAGGGTCCTATTATTTTAAATTAAACATTTCTTCAAATCCAAAGGTAATGTTGACCCACACCAACTTGCTATATTCCAGTTCCTTTCTCGATGCATTAGCTGTAGGTGGCTATGAGCACTGGAAAAACACATTTGACTTGAAATCTATTTGGGTCACTAAATCTTGGCAGGTATGCGGTACAGAAGCTTTGCACCGTGCTTGCCTTATCCCCACACAAATATTATTTTTAAACAGTACTATATATCAAACAACCTGTTTGGGTTTGGCAACTTCCAAACAATTGAGTGCACCTTCCCCTCCTGCGTTGTCTTCCTGGCCGAACAGAAGCTTGCATTAAATATTTCCCTTGAGGGATTGCAAGCGTTAGTTCAAAATAACTCATTTAATGTTTCTACACTAAATCACTCGGCATGGTTGGTGTGGCCCATAGCCTCTAATGCCTGACTCAGCTCCTGGTTACAAACAGGATAGGCCAGATCCACGTTTTGCTGACTCACGCACAGTTACCACTTACTCGGTTGGTAAATTATGTAAACAGTGGTTGCAGCACTCTAATTTAGATTCAGTAAAACAACATTTATCTCTCTTATCAGGCAACATCGATCTGGCTGACTTTGTCCTAGGACCTAGAGGTCCAAGACCTAAACGATTTGTTTATGCAACCTACAATGAAATCTGGAAGCTTTAACAAATAGAAGCAGCTTCCCGTTTACGGGAACTAGATCAGGCAAATCTAGAAAAAGTGCTTGCTGTTGTCGACAATAGTATTAACACCCTGTCTTCCCGCATTTACACATTGGAGAATATTGTTTCATCTGTTGTTGATATTGTACAGGATGACGTGTCTGTGTTATATCATGGTCAAAATCAATTGCGTTCAGTTATGCAGTTTGCATGGACTTTGCAGACACTGAAAATGGGGAAGGTTCCATGGCATTCTATAAATACCTCTGCCTTGTTCTTGCCGTTTAATTTGACTGAGAAACAGCAGTTCATGTCCATGAAAGATGCAACATACACTCTTCTACATATCGAGAAGATAGATCCTTTACCATTCTCTGTGGCGGAGACTGACTCTGCAGTGTGGCTAGTACACGGGGTTATCACTTTGCCTTTTTCTTTATTTGAATTCAGTTCATGCATGAAGCATTATCCTGTTGGCCGTTTCGAGCCTTTGGGCAGTGCCTTTTTGCACGAACTCTGGTCCCTACCTTTCACATACAGATGCCTTAGGGATGAAAAGGAGGTATTTCTCACAGGAGAATCTTGCGATTCTACAGTGGGTCATTATCTTGTTTGTAAAAACATTAAATTGCACGGGGCTTGTAATGTTTCTGCCCCGAATCTTGCTTGTGTTTTAAAGGGCGTTCCTGCTCCTGTTATATCACCTACTTTCACTATGCTTGCTAATGGTAGCTATCTGCTTTTGAATAATCAGGATTGCTGTGGTTTGCAGGCTGGCATACCCTATATAGTAACAGTTTCGCAACGCGTGGTGTGCTGCAAGAATGTGCTTTTTCCGCCCCCGCGTGGGAAGTTAGATAGTTCCATTTGGCCTTACATACCGACTTTGAAGGCGGATTTCAATAAATTGAGCAGAATAAAGGCGCTATTATTAAACCAGGAGGTTATGCTCACTTCCGCACGGGAGACCTTCGTTCTCCAGGTGGCCAGTGCCCACAGTGAGATACAGGCCCTTTTAAACACTAACCTCCCCCAACATTTCTGTGAACTGATTCACCGTATATTTAATGCATCAAATACAGCAGGTCTTGTACACTTTTTTAAAGTTGTGGGCTCTGGCCTTTTGACCTCCTTTCAGACTATATTTGGTGTAATCCTGGCTTTTATTCATTCCATTTTTTCCAGCATCTTTGGCGGCTTCCCATTGATTCTAGCCTTAGCTGCTGGCATATTGCTTTTACTTTGTCTGTGGCGCAATGGCTGCACCACTTGTGGCCCTACACAACCCAGGGCGACTGCGGATGCTCCGTGACCGCATGATCGACTGCTTCGGCGTCCTGCCACTGGCAACCCTCAGCGTGTCTTATAGACTATCTTTTCGCTTTGCGTATTTCACTTGCGTGCAACCTGTGATGTCCTGCTTACGATGTCCATTCTCTTGGTCCTTGGATTTTTGCCTCTCCAATATGTCTTGTTCGGACCCGGATTTCGACCAGTTGGTGGGCCCCTTAGTGGCCCATGAATGGAACTGTTCCGGGGCTGGATTAATGGCGCGTGCGGCTGCACTTGGGGTCTTGGCACAATGGGATATCTGGGCGGCTGCTCGGAATCTCCTACAACGAAGTTATATCGAGTATCACGCAAGTTGTCCCGCAATGCTGATAGATGCTCCCTATTGTGAGAAGCATGAATGCAGTTTCAATTTGTTGAATTGGATGGCATCTCTTTTTTCAAACGATGACAATGATGTCTTTCTGGCAGGTGTTGCAGTTTTCTGCGCAGACACTCTGATGGATTAAGGACATTGAGTTTCAACGAACTCCATTGCTGGATTTTTTTATTCTCTTAGAGTGCCCTCTTTTCTGGCCCTTTCTAGAATTTTTTTATCCCAAATTTTTTTTTTCCCATTCCCTAACTTTCCAGAGGACATTAAGCACCTATAGACGTTTTCGTTCTGCTCCATCGATTCGAACTCTGTTTTCATCCTATGTCTTGCCGATGGACTGACCAGGGGATTGTGGCCTCATTGTCGACAATGCTAAGTTAGCTTAGGCCCCGCTGCCATGATGCCTTCTTTGCACACGTTCATCTGTGACTTTGTTTTTCCAGACTTTGCTTGTGACCGTTCACATTAGAACTGTCTGCCTTTTTGCCTTTCACTTTTTCTCCTGTTGTCTGTGGTTTTCGTCTGCACACAATGTACAAGATCGAAAAACAACGTCCCTTGTTTTTGCTGTTCTGGTCAGCCCCTCGCACTTAGACATAACATGACATACAGCTGCACTTGAGAAATTTGTGTGGTTTTAATATTGTGAACTCGCTGCTGAAGGCACTTGGAGAAGAACCTTTCCAGGGAGAAGAGCTGTGCTTGTCTGATGATGTAAACCTTGTATCTAGATCTTGAGGTATGGGGGTCCCCTGGACAAAGCCCAGAGGTCTTCTATTTTTGTAATAAACTAGTTCCTAGCACGGGGAGGGTGGCAAGGCTTTTTAGTGCTATATCCACTGTCTTTATAAAATGCTGTCCCCGTTTGTATTCTATGGAATTGTAACCATGCTTACTGTTTTAACTTTATGCATTATGCTGCTAGTACTGGCACGTGTACTGTGTCTTAGAGCACGTTAGTTGAAATAAACATTTTAAACTATACTGTGTCTCTTAATACGCACGTTGTGGACAAGTATGAGTGAGTAATGAAAGAGTGTTATTGCTCCCGCGATTCCTGAAAGGGTCCGTGTTCTGGGATGTCTAATCATTGGTAGCTTCGCTGTAGTACGGAGAACAAATGTGACACTATAGCTAGTCGGATTGGGATTTTGGGTACACCACTATACACCGAGGTCCTGTTTTCCTGCGCATAGTTCTGTATATGTGCAGAATCCCCGCAACACTAGAATATCTCGCACCCAGTACCACATTTCGTGTTGTTGACTCTGTTTTGTTTCTGGTTTTGGGATGGTTTGGTGGGGGATGGTCTCCTCCCATCTTCTTTTCTCCTCCCATCTCCCATTCTTCATCCCATATTTCTGTCATGTGTTTGCCTATATCAGAGCAAGCTATAAAGGACAGTCTCACATTCCAGGAGAAATATGGATCACACTTCGGTAATGATTTAGCACAAGTACAATTACTCTAAGTATAATTCAGGTCAGCTAGACTGCGACACACTTTAATATTTACTCAGATATAGATCTTATGATTTTTTTTCATGGAGCACGCCTCAGATGAGTCAAAGAAGTACTATTAGATTATCATGGTAATGTGTGAATTTGCTTGCCCGCTATGGCATAAGTTCTTCTGCCCTACCTGAACTGATCCAGGAATACGGACTATGCCATCCAGTCTGATCAGGGGGCTGGCTCTTATCAGTTCCATTTCAGTGAAACAGTGGGGTGACACAGAAGCCCAAGGAGATTTCACTTAATACACCACTTCAGGTGGTCATTAGGGCAGCTCTCCCAACGTAAGTATTGTTTCCGCCATGGGGGATTAAATATTTAACCCCCTACTTTTTTCCAGCTCCTTTCTTCACCCAGCAACCCTAGTTCAAAAGTCTTTTGTAGCCCAGCCCAGTCCTTCCTCTGTTGGTGTGTCAACAGCCCTCCAGAAGTCCTAGCTACGAACATACCCTGCATCAAAGATCAGGGGATGCCGCACTTTCAGCCTTCCATTTCCATTCTCATTTCTGTGCCTAGGCAGTTCCATCTCTACTTTTGTTGTGGCATGGGCACTCCTGGGTGCCTTTGCTACATGCAGACGACAGCCAGCCTCTTCACTGCTTCGAAATTCATCACGCCTGGTCTAAAGCCTTCTGTCAGATGCAGGTTTCCACCAGTCCTCACAGTCCTGGTTCTAGCTGGTCAATCTCTGCACCAAGTCTCTGTCAACACTCTGCCCCTCAGGAGGGCTCTCCACAGTTCATTTGGGTGCAAGTTGGTCATCGTAGGGGATGATGATGGCAACAGTGTGATGATGTATCAATCGTGGCATGGTGTGTTGGGGGCGGGAGCATCCTCAGTGGGCCATTCCCGTACCCCCGGATCTATCATTATTTTTGTTCATAAATTTATATTTGTATTTGCATTAGAACATATTGAGTAATTTTCCTTCATTTACTATGCAGTAAAACCTATTGAAATGTGCAGAATTTATATGCATAGAAAGAGTAAATCCCAAAAGAAAGAGGATAGCCAATGTTTGAGGGGCAGAGTTTGCTTTTTGTGTGAAGGCAGATAACTGTTATTAATAACCCTTCATACCATATTTTTCCATTTCCAAGCGATATAATATTTGCTAAATTTGTACTCTTAATAGCAGGATAGGGATGTTGACTTCTCAAATGGCTTTGCTTACACACCTGCATTGAATAAAGGCGTACACATCGTTTTGTGAATGGGGCCCAATAACCAGTCGCGGCTCCTGGAGGGAGTGCTGCAGGGCGGAGGGGCGGGGGAGGGGCAGGGTGGGGGTAGTAAACTCCGGCATACTGCCAAACGGAGTTAAGTACATAAATAAATAAATAAAATGAATTACATTGCGCTCGCCGCATCGCCATTTGGCGTTGCAGCGCGCGCAATGTAATTCGTTTTATTTATTTATTTATGTACTTAACTCCATTCGGCAGTATGCCGGAGTTTACTACCCCCCACCCTGCCCCTCCCCTGCCCCACCGCCCCGCAGCACTCCCTCCTGGAGCCGCGACTGCCAATAACTGTATAGTTGTGCACATTTCTGTTTATGTGAGTACTTATGTCAGAAACCCAAAAGCATTCTTATTTAGAGCCAATGCACGTTATATAGAATATTAAAATAAATGTTCTTGACGATTCCTGCAACGTTTCATTCATTTTAAACTTTACTCCTTAACCACAAGTTTCTTTCTGGTTTGGGAAATCCGAGCTGTTCCTCTATCACTGTTTTCAGCGCTAATTCTTTTAGCCAAAATGAAGTGTGAATATTGCTCAGATCAGTATTATCTTCTTTCAAGAGAGGCTCTACTGTGTTTGCTGCAGAAGATAGAACAATATTGCATTATATATATATTTAACTACTCCAGTATAAACAATCCAGGCCACTGCCAGCCCCTACCTGGCTGGTTCCAGTCCCGCACAGAAAAATATAATGATAATAACGTCTTGTTATTATCATTTTCTTTTACTTTTTGCACTGCTCAAATAGCAGTGGGGCGACGCTCCTCCGCCTTAGCGGAGGAGCCGCCACTGAGTTTACTTTTGTGAAGCAGGTATGATTCACAGAGCCTGATCCACAAAGTTAAACTTAAACTTTTAGGTAAATTTACACTTGCTGTAGTAACTTTACTACTGTTTTGGTATTCACACCTGCGAGCGTAATTTAACAGCTAGTAATTTTACTTGGAGTATAATTGCACTTGTAGTTTGTGAATACCAAAGTTTACCTTTGTGAATTCGGCCGTGTGGGATTATTCAGTCAAGTAGGCGCCCAAGAAGTACCAAATGTTGTCAGCCTCAAGGTTGCGGACATTTGTTCCAATGTATTAAATACAATTAATAATCCACCTCATGAAACAAATACATTAGTTGCATGCTGTGTAATTAATCTAAGCCTGTGAAAAATATAAAATCCTGTATCTTTTGCTCACATTTGCCTATCCTGAATCCCTTGTAGTATTGCTGATTTAATACTTTCATTGGAACATTATTATGACTGGGATGGATATGGCAGAGTTCTTGAACTTGAAACTGAGGTAAGGGTGGTCCCATTCAGTAGACAATTTTCCAGTTAATAATGCACAGCACTAACTGAGAGGCATCTCCAAAATGAAATCACAAGCTTTGCAGAAAGAAGGCAGTGGTATAAAAATACGGCCAGATCAGCCTTCCACCCACACATATTGACTATACAGTGGCTCATATAAACGAGGACCTGTATCATGATAGATGAAAAACCCATTCCCAGAAGTGAGGACCTGCTATGTCACAGCTGCAACATTTGCTCACAGAGGTGAGAGGTCACCTTGAGCACAACAGCAAACAAGGACTGCATCTCTCTCTTGCCACTCCCAGGTATGCCGGTGGCCGAACGAGATAGCCATTCAGCCCCCATAAAGAGCCCCATCCAGAAAGACAGGTGTGGACTGTGGGGCTCCTGAAAAAGTGTCATATTCTCAGATGTATTAAATATTTCAAAATTTGGAATTGCTTCTTAACAAAACTGTTAATGACTCTCCAAAATAGTGCCAAATTACTCTTGAGTGGAAATTGCCCCTATGGAAGTGCGTTCAAGGTACTTATCCACGTAATATCACTGGTGCCCTTTTATTTTTCTCTATAGCCATCTGTTGGACCCAGCCCTTTTTGCAGGATTATCCCCAAACTTTTTGCCTTCTTCCTCCTATTTTTCTGACCCTCTTTTTGTTGGCTTTAGGGCTCTGGTCACTTTACCACTGCTAATCAGTGGTAAAGTGCATGTGCTCTCCCCTTTAAACATGGTATGATTGGTTTACACCTGTTTGGCATATTTAATGTACTTGTAAGTCCCTTTTACAGTGGTATCCCATATTTCCAGGGCCTGTAAATTAAAAGTGGTCCTGCAGCGCTGCTTGCGCCACCCATAGAAGGAGCCTTTTAAACCTGTCTCAAGCCTGCTGCTGCAGGGCCTGCGTGCGTATTTTACTGCCACATTGACTTGCCATTTAAAACTACTTGCCAAGCCTTAACCTGCCCTTTTACTACATATAGGTCCTCCCTAAGGTAGGTCCTAGACAGCCCTGTGAGAAAGGGTATTGTGTAAATAAAAGGTAGGAGATGTGCCTTTATTGTGTGGCATGTCCTGGCAGTGGCAAATACCCTATTTTGCTTCTCACTACTGTGAGGCCTACTCCTCTCATAAGCTAGCATTGGGATATCCTTTATATGTGTTTAAGTGGTAATTTCTGATAGGAAAAGAGTAGCATTACCATGTTTGGTATGTTTGAAATAGTGGTAACAAATCCTGCTATAGGTGGATTTTACATCACTATTTTAGAAATGCCACTTTAATAAAGTGCAAAAAAAGAACAATTGATGGACAGAATGCAGAACAATGTCATACATTCACCCCAGTACAGAGATCTGGGCCTAAATCCATCGTTTATTTTCTCACCCCTCATCAGCCAGAATAGCTTGACTCCAGTGGCATGGAGAGCACGGGACCCATGTCTGGGCATACCCGTCCCACTCGGGGTGACAAATGCAAAAAGAACAATTGATGGACAGGATGCAGAACAATGTCATACATTCACCCCAGTATAGAGATCTGGGCCTAAATCCATCGTATGAAAGTGGGCATTTCTCTGTAATTATAACTTTATGTGCTTTGCAGCCTGACTCCTAATGACGTCTGGGCCCAGTTGACAGCTACACTTTGTGCATACTTTCCAGACAACCATCACACAGGAAGGGTTGGGTGTGACAGGGTTACATCTGCATACTGATAGTCTTCCTGGGCTCGTATAGAGAGAGGTGGGCGCACTTACATTTGTATAAACTGAGTCCGGCCCTCACTCAAAGGGCTGATTTTCCCTTACTGATGTCTGGAACCAGGGCTGGAGTTGAAAGGGAGTGTTGTGCACTTCTAAGGTTACTTTTTGCAGTCTCCCCTAGATCAAGAACAATTTTAAGTATAAGTACAGGGGCTATGATCCCATGTTCTCATAGCACTTTTGGAACTGGGAATGACTGTGTTCGAAGGACTGCTGCACTGCACAAAGGACTCATCTGGACTGCTCTTCTGCTGTTGCCCTGCTGCCTGCTTATCTGCTTGGTAACTTAAAGGACTCACTAGATTGCTTTTCTGCCTGTTGCCCTGCTGCCAGCTGCTCCCTGACTCTTTTCTGCAAGGACATAGTAGTGCTGCAAGGAGAGATCGCCTTCAAAAATGCAGGTCTGGTTGTGCTGGTCTGCCTGCCCACTGCTGTATCCCTGCCCCCCTAATAGTACCTCCCAAGGAGCCCAGCGCTGGGGGTTTGCTGTTTTACTGCTCTTTGGCTCTTCCAACCTAGGTGAGCGCTCTGCATTCTCCCTTCACCAGCGCATGGTGAATGCTAGTTGTGCTCCTGGCCTCTGCATTCACAGTGCATGGTGAGCACTTCATTTTACACTTTCTGCGCACCCTGCCCATGGAGAGCGCTTCATTTTCCATTTCTGGTCACTAGCGCAAAGTAAGCGCTTTATTTTCCACCAGTGCATGCTGAGTGTTCTCTGGCACTAACAAGGAGCGGCTTGCCTGAGTACCCCTGTGTGCCTTGAAGTGTGAGGGGATGTGTGCTGACTCCCAAACTATTCCTGTGCGGATTCCCCACCTGCATGACTTCATATCAGCACGTCCCCGGGGACTCCTCCTACCACGGAAGATGTGGTGAGTTGGACACAGAGCTGACCTGGCCTAGAAGACCGCCCCAGGTGGCAATAAGGGCTCACCCTACCCAGTTGCAAGTACTGCGAGTGTGCAGGGGTGGAGGTGACTCACCAGAAACACCACACAACAATTGCACACTACTCCCGCGGGCGTCACTGACCTCTTCCATTCTTCGGCCGAGTAGCCCCAGAGGGGTTTTGACAAACTACAGTTTGAGGACATTGGAGTTACTGTTGTTCTATGGGGAAGAATCCTCAATGGAGACCCCACATTGTTCTACGGGGAAGAATCCTCAATGGAGACCCCCATCCAAACCTTACTGATACAGGAACATCATGCGAGAGGGAATTTCTGTACTATCATTAGTAAGCGCCCAGGTGCTCCTGAGCAATACCTTCCTCTCTCCACCAGGCACCATTAAGAGTACTGTAACCTTACCAGTAGGAGCGCAGGTGCCCCGGCGCCCTATGATGGTGTATGGTCATTTTGTGTGGTTTCTAACCCAAGTTGCATTGCGTACACTAATGTGGCGATTTATGTACCTTATGTCTATAACCTGAGGCATTTTAGGACCAAAGTATTTACTGATCTTATGAAGCCGTTTTCATCTTGCATTATCAGAGTTCTGAGTCATATTACAGTAATTGCATTTTATGCACACTATTTATGTTTTATGTTGTTTTTGACTAATGATATATACAATATAGAAGCATATTTTTATATAATCTTGTGTGGAGTCCCTTTTGTGGTGTATTTATTGTGTCACTGGTGTGAGTGTGTTGCACAAACTCTTTACACATTGCCTCTAGGAATAAGTCTGACTGCTCTGTGCCAAACTAACAGGGGGTGAGCACAGGTTGTCTTTGGTGTTGTTAGACCTGGCATCTTTTGGCATTATTTCCCCTGTATTTTTTCTTCAGACCTCCTGTTTTTGACTGTGTGCTGCATTTCGTTTTTGCTGGTTTTAGGACACTGGGCACTTTACCACTGCTGACCAGTGCTAAAGTGCAAGTGCTCCCTGTGAAAATTGTATTGGTGATTGGTTTATCCCTGATTGGCATATCTGATTTACTAGCAACTCCCTAGTAAAGTGCACCAGGTGTGCCCAGGGCCTGTAAAATCAAATGCTACTAGTGAGCCTGCAGCACTGATTGTGCCACCCACACGAGTAGCCCTGCAAACATGTCTCAGACCCGTCACTAGCATGTCTGTGTGTGCAGTTTTAAACTGCCATTTCGGCCTGGCACGTGCACTGAAGCCCCAGACCTTCCCTTTTACTACATGCAAGTCACCTCTAAAGTAGGCCCAGGGCAGCCCCAAGGGCAGGGTGCAGTGTATTTAAAAGTTAGGACATGTACTGTTGTGTTTTGCATGTCCAAGTAGTGAAATACTGCTAATTTCGTTTTTCACTATTGCACGGACTATCTCTCCCATTGGGTAACATGGGGATTGCCTTGAAATATCTCCTAAGTATAATTTCCCATTGGGAGTGCATAGAGATTTGGAGTTTGAGGTGTATGAACTCACAATTTAAAAGTAGTGTTTTTAAAAGTGATATCTTGAATTGTGTATGTTGGATTTTTGTCATTTTTGTCTTGTTTTATTCAGATGAATATTGGCTATTTTTCTTAACTGATGTGGACTCATTTTGTAGTGTTTTCACTGTGTTACTATGTGTGTGTATGTACAAATACTTTACACATTGCCTCTGAGATAAGCCTGACTGCTCGTGCCAAGCTACCAAGGGGGTGAGCAGGGATTATTTTAGCTGTGTAAACCCCTTACCCTGACTGGAGTGAGGGTGACTACTTGGACAAGGTGCAAACCACTTCCTACTATAGATCCCATTTCTAACTGGTGTGTGACTTACTTGTCCTGGCTAGTGTGGTGGGTTCTGCCTGGCTTAGGTGCATACCCTAGCCAACCAGAAACCCCATTTCTAACACCATCTATTTTAGGTTGCAACAAATAAATGGTTCACTCAGGAGAGAGGGAAAAAATGTGATAGGTCAACACAAACAGGTGAGCACAAACAGTAATGCTCAAAGCCAAGCAAAATAATACATCAAGGTAGAATACAAAAAGAACTTATTTATCAAAAACCATGAAAACAAATTCTATATCGGTGTTGGAAATGGCCCTTTTTGCATGGTTATCCCAAACCTTTTTGCTTCTTCCTCCTTTGTTTTTCCTGACCTGTGGTTGTTGGCTATAGGACTCTGGGCACTTTACCACTGCTGATCAGTGCTAAAGTGCATATGCTCTCTGTGTAAATTGTTATTGTGATTGGTTATCCATGATTGGCATATTTGTTTTACCAGTAAGTCCCTAGTAAAGTGCATTGAGTGTGCCAGGGCTGGTGATTCAAATGCTACTAGTGGGCCTGCAGCACTGATTGTGCCACCCACAGGAGTAGCCCTAAGATGGTGTCTCAGGCCTGCCACTGCAGTGCCTGTGCGCAGTTTGTCAACTGCCATGTTGTCCTGGCCAGTGTACACACTTGCCAGGCCTAACCCTTCCCTTTTCTTACACATTGGACACCCCTATGGTAGGCCCAAGGTACCCCCCCCCTGGGCAGGGTGCAGTGTATGTGAAAGGTAGGACATGTACTAGTGTGGGTAACATGTCCTGATACTGAAATACTACCAATTTCGTTTTTCACTATTGAAAGGCTATTTTGCCCATAGGATTACATGGGGAATGCTGTGTAACATGTTTACCTGCATATCTTCCCATAGCAGCAAGATGGAAAGTTGGAATCTGGTACCCCTGAACTCAGAATTTAATAACACATCTTTTAGTGAAGATGGTTTTTAAATTCTAAGTTTGGAAATAGCACTTTTAGAAAGTGGCTATTTTCTTGTTCAACCTTTCTGTGTGCCCCTCCTGTTTGTGAATTGACTGTCTGGTTTGTGAGTGACAGGGGCTGGGGGTGGCTGCAGGAGGCTGGGTGAGTCAGCTTTAGGCTGAATAGACCTATCTACATTTGGGGTGGTGGGAGGAGTAGCACCTGGGTCTGAATAGGGCTGTGCCTGCCTTCCACAATGCTGGCTCCACCTCCTGCGGTGTGTCTGATGACCCTGGCCCACACTCACAAAGGAAGGAGAGGTGCCCTGGCAGAATGCACCCTGAACTGGTTTGGACTGGGTCCAGGACCCCACACACATGGAGAACAAAGACTTTTGAGGTATAAATACTAGAGCTGAAACCCCTGAACTTTAGATTACTTTTGGAATCAAGAGGAATCCCTGCCAAAGAAGATCAGCTGAATAGACTGAGGAGAAGTACTGCCCAAGTGTGTCTAGGGCTGGCCTGCAGTTTGCTGTTTCTACTGAGGAGAGATCTAAAGGACTTTGCTGTGTGCTGTGTCCCCCTGCTTGAAGAAGGACTTTGCTGAGTGCTGTGTCCATCTGAAGAAAAAGTCTCCAAGGGCCTGAGAAGAGCTGGCCTCCTGTTTCTGAAGTCCCAGGCACAAAAGGACTTCACCCCCAGCTACCCTGAACTTCCTTGCTGGGAGTTCCAGTCTGCCAGGAGGGCCTGTAACTGTGTGTGAGGCCTCTCTTGCTGTTGGGAGCTGGAAGCGCGATGCAATGAGAGAAGCGTGACGCCGCCGCAGCAGCCGCTGTCGCATCATCGAGAAGCGTGTCGCCGATGTCGCTGTTCACTGCCGCAACACCGGAGAAGTGTGTCGCCGTCACCGAGGGTGTCGTCGCATCACCGGAGAAGTGTGTCGCAGGGCCGTTGCATCGCTGAGGAAGCGCACCGCCGCTGATCGCCACCGCATCACCGGAGAAGCGTGTCGCCATCACCGAGGGTGTCGTCGCATCACCGGAGAAGCGTGTCGCAGGGCCTGTCGCGGCTCAGAAGTTCACCGAGTTCGCCGCATGGCCGTCGGGCGTGCACGCATCGCATCTACATTGTCGCATCGCAACAAAGACACCATTTCATCGCATCGCACCGGATCAGCGCAACGCATCAAGGCGCCATTTTGTCGCACCAGAACCGGAGCGCAGGAAGAACCGACGCATCGCCTTCACTGCGCCCCTTTTGCTTGTTTTGCATTACGCATCCCAGGTACTTTGAGACTGAAAGTGTCGCATTTGAGATCTACAAGTTTATTTTTGCAACAACCCTTTTTAAAGACATTCTACTGAGTTTTGTATGTTGGATTTTTGTCGTTTTGGTCTTGTGTAGTTTAGATAAAGATACTTTATTTTTCTAAACTGGTGTGGTGTCCATTTGTGGTGTTTTCACTGTGTTACTGTGAGTGTTGGTACAAATACTTTACACATTGCCTTTGGGATAAGCCTGTCTGCTCGTGCCAAGCTACCAAGGGGGTGAGCAGGGGTTATCTAAAGTGTGTATCCCCCTTACCAGAAGCAAGGGTCCCTATTTGGACAAAGGTACCTACCTCTGCCAACTAGAGACCCCCAGTTCTATCATTGGTGGTCAGCGATGAGGATTTGAACTTGTATTTGTACTTGACCCACAGTGATTGGCTTACATCACTAGATTAGTGCAGACCACTACGCAGCCACATACTGTGTTTTTTTTGGTTTTTTGTTCTATTTTTTAGTAACCCTGAAAGTCATCCACGCATCATGTCTCAGAGGGGTAAACCAGCAAGTGGTGTTGCAGCACTGGAGTTTGATATCAAAATGTTGAGTAGTTACAAAGTAGGTCAACTCAAGCAGTTCTGCAGGAATTTTGGATATCCCATGAAGAGCAGCTCCAGGAAGTAGGATCTACAGAAGGCCTTAGGGGCCTGGTGGGAGGCCAAAGAGGCTGGGGAGGCAGAGGATGCAGAGGTGGATGAGGATGCACAAGGGGATGGTTTCAGATCACAGGATCTGCCTGTGTCCAGAGCAGCCTCCAGGGCTGGCAGCAATCATTCCGCTAGCAGTTTTTCCCCAGAGGAGTTGGAGGAAAACCAAAGTGTTAGAGATCATGAGTTAGAAGTCATGAGGCTCAAGATGAAGCAATTGGAAATGGAAAGAGAAATCCAGCACAAGGCAGAGGAGAGGGCTCGTGCCTTGGAAGAGAGCAAGAAGATTTATGCTTTGGAAGAATTGAAATTGACCTTGGCACATGAGTTAAGAATGAGGGAGCTTGATTTGGAGCTCAAGAGGCTTGAGGCCTTGAACGTCTTAGCCAAGGAAAAGGAAATGTGTGTAGCTCAGGAAGTGAGCTTTGCTGAGTTGGAGGTGGAGTCCAGCTCAGATGGTGGCAGCATGATTGTGTTATCTAGTGCTGAGGGAGCAGTACAAACACCCAGAGATGTGGCGCCTGACTTGAGGGAAGGGGTTGACATACACCAGGGGGTTCAGGTTAGTGAGGTAGCTCAAGTGGTGTGCAGTGTCCCTGAAATAGATTGGGGAACTGACACAGGGGATCATATTCCTAGTGGTGGGAGGGACACTCTACTGACTCTAGATGAGAGGTGCAGGGAGAGGGGTTCCCCCATGGTAGAAGTCCTGGTGTGTGAGTGTGGAGACCGGCCAGAAGAGTGTGGGTTGAGTGACAAAGACAGTCAGACACTGTCTTGCCAATCTCAGGAGAGTGGTGCGAGGTACTTGTGTGAGGCACTGGATGGTAGGGCAAAGGGTAACTTGGTTAACAACTGTGGGGGGCTATGTGATTCATTTGTTGGAGGGCATATTTTAAGTCCCTGTTTTCCAGAGCTATGCCAACGCCCGGTGGAGTGTGAGTTCTCTGATTCCAGGGAACTTGCGCAGGAGGCAGACCTCTTGGTGGATTCCAGAGAGTCTGAAGAGGCATTTGGGAGTGATCCTAACAGGAGTGGTTCGGGTATCTTCCGGTCCTGTGTGGTGGAAGAGGTTCAGAGTAGCCCAGCTAGGTCCCGGTGTAGTGGAAGGGGTGTAGGGGCTCACGTCTTGTCTCTTTGGAGAAGGAGTGAGTGTGGGACTGTGTGTCCCAAGGTGCCCGAAACCCAGTCTCAGGGCCTGGAGGGTTCCCTAAGGGAACACCAGGATGGGGGCCTAGGCTGTACTAGTAGACCATTTGAGGGGGATCTCCTAGTGTCAGGAGAACCTGGAGCATCTGTAAACGGAGCTCCAGTGGTTCTGGTGTCTGGCGGTGCCGCTCCAGTTGGGAGGGTGCAGAAGTCCAGCTTGAGGGGTTAGAGGGGGATGTGTTCCCCAGTGGGAGAACCAGTGGGTCAGGGGCCAGCCAGAAGGGCTGAGCCTCACAGGAGTGACCATGGTGATACCACTTCTGTCCTGGGGGATCTTCGCGCACTGTCAGATGGACAGGGGTCGGGAGATCTGCACCAGGCAGACTGTCACCCGACACATTGGCCACTTGTTACCCTCGGGGGGATACTGTGTGAGTCCCCAGAAGTCCTAGTGTGCCAGGCAGGTGTTCAACCACAGGGTTTAGTCCCTGGGTTGGGAGGCCAGGTTCAGGCGCTGCCTGACCTGGAGGGCAGGACATCTGTAATCAGTGTCCTGACCGGGGGGATACTGTGTGAGTCCCCAGAAGTCCTGGCGTGCCAGGCAAGTACTCAGCCACGGGGTTTAGCCCCATGGTTGGGAGGCCAGGTTCAGGATCTTCCTGACCTGGAAGGAAGGACATCTGTAACCAGTGTCCTGACCAGCTTGGCTTCCAGGGGGACCACCCCAGTTGGGGGGTGCAGCCCTCTGGAAAGGGGTGCAGAGGGAGGGAGTCCTTGCCTCTGATCCCGGTTCAACCAGAGGGTTTAGACCCTAGGTTGGGAGACCAGTTGCTGGAGAGAGGTCCTGAACTGGTGGGAGAATTGTGTTCTGAGGGTGACTCTCCTGGGAGGAGAGTGCGGGCCCCAGAAGGAGAGGTAGGGAGAGGAGAGCCTCGCCTGTGACCTCTGGTCAGCCTGAGGGTACAGACCCTGAGCTGGCGGGCCCGTGTCAGGATGCCATACCTGACTTGGCAGGAGGGAGAGTGGAGAGTGGAGAAAAGGTGCCAGGCACCTAGGGCTACTGCCCCCCACTTTCTGACGCCACAGAGGTTAGAGAGGCCTGACAGGCATGAGGCCTGGCTCTCGGCACTGACTGCTGTCAGTGGCCCCTGTGGCTGGTTGTCTTGGTGGACAGAGTTGCCCCTGGGAGGGGGGCAGGAGTCACACACTGGGGGTGGACTGGGCCACACCGTTGTGTTGGCCAGGTAGATACTATCTACCAGTGTGGACACATCTGTGAGCAAAGTAAGGTTAGGCGCTGCACAGATGGGGTCCCCATGTGAGGAGAAGGGTCCCCCATGGTTTAGCCTACTGGGCCCTGAGAGTATAGAGGGATCCAACAGGGTTCAGGAAGGCGTAGAAAAGGAATAGTCCCCTGCTGTTCGGGCCAGTTTCCGTGTTCTATCGCCCCAAGCAGGGAATCCCATCGAGGTATCGTTTGGTCTACCGTGGCTTTAGGCTGGAAGGGGGTTGTGTTGGAAATGGCCCTTGTTGCAGGGTTATCCCAAAACTTTTTGCTTCTTCCTCCTTTGTTTTTCCTGACCTGTGGTTGTTGGCTATAGGATTCTGGGCACTTTACCACTGCTGATCAGTGCTAAAGTGCATATGCTCTCTGTGTAAATTGTTATTGTGATTGGTTATCCATGATTGGCATATTTGTTTTACCAGTAAGTCCCTAGTAAAGTGCACTGAGTGTGCCAGGGCTGGTGATTCAAATGCTACTAGTGGGCCTGCAGCACTGATTGTGCCACCCACAGGAGTAGCCCTAAGATGGTGTCTCAGGCCTGCCACTGCAGTGCCTGTGCGCAGTTTGTGAACTGCCATGTTGTCCTGGCCAGTGTACACACTTGCCAGGCCTAACCCTTCCCTTTTCTTACACATTGGACACCCCTATGGTAGGCCCAAGGTACCCCCATGGGCAGGGTGCAGTGTATGTGAAAGGTAGGACATGTACTAGTGTGGGTAACATGTCCTGATAGTGAAATACTGCCAATTTCTGTTTTTCACTATTGAAAGGCTATCTTGCCCATAGGATAACATGGGGAATGCTGTGTAACATGTTTACCTGCATATTTTCCCATAGCAGCAAGATAGAAAGTTGGAATCTGGTACTCCTGAACTCAGAATTTAATAACACATCTTTTAGTGAAGATGGTTTTTAAATTCCAGGTTTGGAAATAGCACTTTTAGAAAGTGGCTATTTTCTTGTTCAACCTTTCTGTGTGCCTCTGCCTGTTTGTGAATTGACTGTCTGGTTTGTGAGTGACAGTGGCGGGGGGTGGCTGCAGGAGCCTGAGTGAGTCAGCACTAGGCTGAATAGACCTAACTGCATTTGGAGTGGTGGGAGGAGTAGCACCTGGGTCTGAATAGGGCTGTGCCTGCCTTCCACAATGCTGGCTCCACCTCCTGCAGTGTGTCTGATGACCCTGGCCCACACTCACAAAGGAAGGAGAGGTGCCCTGGCAGAGTGCACCCTGAACTGGTTTGGACTGGGTCCAGGACCCCACACACATGGAGAACAAAGACTTTTGAGGTATAAATACTAGAGCTGAAACCCCTGAACTTTAGACTACTTCTTGGAATCAAGAGGAATCCCTGCCAAAGAAGATCAGCTGAATAGACTGAGGAGAAGTACTGCCCAAGTGTGTCTAGGGCTGGCCTGCAGTTTGCTGTTTCTACTGAGGAGAGATCTAAAGGACTTTGCTGTGTGCTGTGTCCCCCTGCTTGAAGAAGGACTTTGCTGAGTGCTGTGTCCATCTGAAGAAAAAGTCTCCAAGGGCCTGAGAAGAGCTGGCCTCCTGTTTCTGAAGTCCCAGGCACAAAAGGACTTCACCCCCAGCTACCCTGAACTTCCTTGCTGGGAGTTCCAGTCTGCCAGGAGGGCCTGTAACTGTGTGTGAGGCCTCTCTTGCTGTTGGGAGCTGGAAGCGCGATGCAACGAGAGAAGCGTGACGCCGCCGCAGCAGCCGCTGTCGCATCATCGAGAAGCGTGTCGCCGATGCCGCTGTTCGCTGCCGCAACACCGGAGAAGCGTGTCACCGTCACTGAGGGTGTCGTCGCATCACCGGAGAAGCGTGTTGCAGGGCCGTCGCATCGCTGAGGAAGCGCACCGCCGCTGATCGGCGCCGCATCACCGGAGAAGCGTGTCGCCATTACCGAGCGTGTCGTCGCATCACCGGAGAAGCGTGTCGCAGGGCCTGTCGCGGCTCAGAAGTTCACCGAGTTCGCCACATGGCCATCGGGCGTGCACGCATCGCATCTACATTGTCGCATCGCAACAAAGACGCCATTTCATCGCACCGGATCAGCGCAATGCATCAAGACGCCATTTTGTCGCACCAGAACCAGAGCGCAGGAAGAACCGACGCATCGCCTTCACTGCGCCCCTTTGCTTGTTTTGCATTACGCATCCCAGGTACTTTGAGACTGAAAGTGTCGCATTTGAGATCTACAAGTTTATTTTTGCAACAACCCTTTTTAAAGACATTCTACTGAGTTTTGTATGTTGGATTTTTGTCGTTTTGGTCTTGTGTAGTTTAGATAAAGATACTTTATTTTTCTAAACTGGTGTGGTGTCCATTTGTGGTGTTTTCACTGTGTTACTGTGAGTGTTGGTACAAATACTTTACACATTGCCTTTGGGATAAGCCTGTCTGCTCGTGCCAAGCTACCAAGGGGTGAGCAGGGGTTATCTAAAGTGTGTATCCCCTTACCCTGACTAGAAGCAAGGGTCCCTATTTGGACAAAGGTACCTACCTCTGCCAACTAGAGACCCCCAGTTCTATCATTGGTGGTCAGCGGTGAGGATTTGAACTTGTATTTGTACTTGACCCACAGTGATTGGCTTACATCACTAGATTAGTGCAGACCACTACGCAGCCACATACTGTGTTTTGTTTGGTTTTTTGTTCTATTTTTTGGTAACCCTGAAAGTCATCCACGCATCATGTCTCAGAGGGGTAAACCAGCAAGTGGTGTTGCAGCACTGGAGTTTGATATCAAAATGTTGAGTAGTTACAAAGTAGGTCAACTCAAGCAGTTCTGCAGGAACTTTGGATATCCCATGAAGAGCAGCTCCAGGAAGTAGGATCTACAGAAGGCCTTAAGGGCCTGGTGGGAGGCCAAAGAGGCTGGGGAGGCAGAGGATGCAGAGGTGGATGAGGATGCACAAGGGGATGGTTTCAGTTCACAGGATCTGCCTGTGTCCAGAGCAGCCTCCAGGGCTGGCAGCAATCATTCCGCTAGCAGTTTTTCCCTAGAGGAGTTGGAGGAAAACCAAAGGGTTAGAGATCATGAGTTAGAAGTCATGAGGCTCAAGATGAAGCAATTGGAAATGGAAAGAGAAATCCAGCACAAGGCAGAGGAGAGGGCTCGTGCCTTGGAAGAGAGCAAGAAGATTTATGCTTTGGAAGAATTGAAATTGACCTTGGCACATGAGTTAAGAATGAGGGAGCTTGATTTGGAGCTCGAGAGGCTTGAGGCCTTGAACGTCTTAGCCAAGGAAAAGGAAATGTGTGTAGCTCAGGAAGTGAGCTTTGCTGAGTTGGAGGTGGAGTCCAGCTCAGATGGTGGCAGCATGATTGTGTTATCTAGTGCTGAGGGAGCAGTACAAACACCCAGAGATGTGACGCCTGACTTGAGGGAAGGGGTTGACATACACCAGGGGGTTCAGGTTTATGAGGTAGCTCAAGTGGTGTGCAGTGTCCCTGAAATAGATTGGGGAACTGACACAGGGGATCATATTCCTAGTGGTGGGAGGGACACTCTACTGACTCTAGATGAGAGGTGCAGGGAGAGGGGTTCCCCCATGGTAGAAGTCCTGGTGTGTGAGTGTGGAGACCGGCCAGAAGAGTGTGGGTTGAGTGACAAAGACAGTCAGACACTGTCTTGCCAATCTCAGGAGAGTGGTGCGAGGTACTTGTATGAGGCACTGGATGGTAGGGCAAAGGGTAACTTGGTTAACAACTGTGGGGATCTATGTGATTCATTTGTTGGAGAGCATATTTTAAGTCCCTGTTTTCCAGAGCTATGCCAACGCCCGGTGGAGTGTGAGTTCTCTGATTCCAGGGAACTTGCGCAGGAGGCAGACCTCTTGGTGGATTCCAGAGAGTCTGAAGAGGCATTTGGGAGTGATCCTAACAGGAGTGGTTCGGGTATCTTCCGGTCCTGTGTGGTGGAAGAGGTTCAGAGTAGCCCAGCTAGGTCCCGGTGTAGTGGAAGGGGTGTAGGGGCTCACGTCCTGTCTCTTTGGAGAAGGAGTGAGTGTGGGACTGTGTGTCCCAAGGTGCCCGAAACCCAGTCTCAAGGCCTGGAGGGTTCCCTAAGGGAACACCAGGATGGGGGCCTAGGCTGTACTAGTAGACCATTTGAGGGGGATCTCCTAGTGTCAGGAGAACCTGGAGCATCTGTAAACGGAGCTCCAGTGGTTCTGGTGTCTGGCGGTGCCGCTCCAGTTGGGAGGGTGCAGAAGTCCAGCTTGAGGGGTGAGAGGGGGATGTGTTCCCCAGTGGGAGAACCAGTGGGTCAGGGGCCAGCCAGAAGGGCTGAGCCTCACAGGAGTGACTATGGTGATACCACTTCTGTCCTGGGGGATCTTCGCGCACTGTCAGATGGACAGGGGTTGGGAGATCTGCGCCAGGCAGACTGTCACCCGACACATGGGCCATGTGTTACCCTCGGGGGGATACTGTGCGAGTCCCCAGAAGTCCTAGTGTGCCAGGCAGGTGTTCAACCACAGGGTTTAGTCCCTGGGTTGGGAGGCCAGGTTCAGGCGCTGCCTGACCTGGAGGGCAGGACATCTGTAATCAGTGTCCTGACCGGGGGGATACTGTGTGAATCCCCAGAAGTCCTGGCGTACCAGGCAAGTACTCAGCCATGGGGTTTAGCCCCATGGTTGGGAGGCCAGGTTCAGGATCTTCCTGACCTGGAAGGAAGGACATCTGTAACCAGTGTCCTGACCGGCTTGGCTTCCAGGGGGACCACCCCAGTTGGGGGGTGCAGCCCTCTGGAAGGGGGTGCAGAGGGAGGGAGTCCTTGCCTCTGATCCCGGTTCAACCAGAGGGTTTAGACCCTAGGTTGGGAGACCAGTTGCTGGAGAGAGGTCCTGAACTGGTGGGAGAATTGTGTTCTGAGGGTGACTCTCCTGGGAGGAGAGTGCGGGCCCCAGAAGGAGAGGTAGGGAGAGGAGAGCCTCGCCTGTGACCTCTGGTCAGCCTGAGGGTACAGACCCTGGGCTGGTGGGCCAGTGTCAGGATGCCATACCTGACTTGGCAGGAGGGAGAGTGGAGAAAAGGTGCCAGGCACCTAGGGCTACTGCCCCCCACTTTCTGACGCCACAGAGGTTAGAGAGGCCTGACAGGCATGAGGCCTGGCTCTCGGCATTGACTGCTGTCAGTGGCCCCTGTGGCTGGTTGTCTTGGTGGACAGAGTTGCCCCTGGGAGGGGGGCAGGAGTCACACACTGGGGGTGGACTGGGCCACACCGTTGTGTTGGCCAGGTAGATACTATCTACCAGTGTGGACACATCTGTGAGCAAAGTAAGGTTAGGCGCTGCACAGATGGGGTCCCCAGGTGAGGAGAAGGGTCCCCCATGGTTTAGCCTAGTGGGCCCTGAGAGTATAGAGGGATCCAACTGGGTTCAGGAAGGCGTAGAACAGGAATAGTCCCCTGCTGTTCGGGCCAGTTTCCGTGTTCTATCGCTTCAAGCAGGGAATCCCATCGAGGTATCGTTTGGTCTACCCTGGCTTTAGGCTGGAAGGGGTTGTGTTGGAAATGGCCCTTGTTGCAGGGTTATCCCAAAACTTTTTGCTTCTTCCTCCTTTGTTTTTCCTGACCTGTGGTTGTTGGCTATAGGACTCTGGGCACTTTACCACTGCTGATCAGTGCTAAAGTGCATATGCTCTCTGTGTAAATTGTTATTGTGATTGGTTATCCATGATTGGCATATTTGTTTTACCAGTAAGTCCCTAGTAAAGTGCACTGAGTGTGCCAGGGCTGGTGATTCAAATGCTACTAGTGGGCCTGCAGCACTGATTGTGCCACCCACAGGAGTAGCCCTAAGATGGTGTCTCAGGCCTGCCACTGCAGTGCCTGTGCGCAGTTTGTGAACTGCCATGTTGTCCTGGCCAGTGTACACACTTGCCAGGCCTAACCCTTCCCTTTTCTTACACATTGGACACCCCTATGGTAGGCCCAAGGTACCCCCATGGGCAGGGTGCAGTGTATGTGAAAGGTAGGACATGTACTAGTGTGGGTAACATGTCTTGATAGTGAAATACTGCCAATTTCGTTTTTCACTATTGAAAGGCTATCTTGCCCATAGGATAACATGGGGAATGCTGTGTAACATGTTTACCTGCATATTTTCCCATAGCAGCAAGATAGAAAGTTGGAATCTGGTACCCCTGAACTCAGAATTTAATAACACATCTTTTAGTGAAGATGGTTTTTAAATTCCAAGTTTGGAAATAGCACTTTTAGAAAGTGGCTATTTTCTTGTTCAACCTTTCTGTGTGCCTCTGCCTGTTTGTGAATTGACTGTCTGGTTTGTGAGTGAGAGGGGCTGGGGGTGGCTGCAGGAGGCTGGGTGAGTCAGCACTAGGCTGAATAGACCTAACTGCATTTGGAGTGGTGGGAGGAGTAGCACCTGGGTCTGAATAGCGCTGTGCCTGCCTTCCACAATGCTGGCTCCACCTCCTGCGGTGTGTCTGATGACCCTGGCCCACACTCACAAAGAAAGGAGAGGTGCCCTGGCAGAATGCACCCTGAACTGGTTTGGACTGGGTCCAGGACCCCACACACATGGAGAACAAAGACTTTTGGGGTATAAATACTAGAGCTGAAACCCCTGAACTTTAGACTACTTTTGGAATCAAGAGGAATCCCTGCCAAAGAAGATCAGCTGAATAGACTGAGGAGAAGTACTGCCCAAGTGTGTCTGGGGCTGGCCTGCAGTTTGCTGTTTCTACTGAGGAGAGATCTAAAGGACTTTGCTGTGTGGTGTGTCCCCCTGCTTGAAGAAGGACTTTGCTGAGTGCTGTGTCCATCTGAAGAAAAAGTCTCCAAGGGCCTGAGAAGAGCTGGCCTCCTGTTTCTGAAGTCCCAGGCACAAAAGGACTTCACTCCCAGCTACCCTGAACTTCCTTGCTGGGAGTTCCAGTCTGCCAGGAGGGCCTGTAACTGTGTGTGAGGCCTCTCTTGCTGTTGGGAGCTAGAAGCGCGACGCAACGAGAGAAGCGTGACGCCACCGCTGCAGCCGCATCATCGAGAAGCGTGTCGCCGCTGCCGCAACACCGGAGAAGCGTGTCGCCATCACCGAGGGTGTCGTCGCATCACTGGAGAAGCGTGTCGCAGGGCCGCTGCATCGCTGAGGAAGAGCACTGCCGCTGATCGCCGCCGCATCACCGGAGAAGCGTGTCGCCGTCACCGGTGTCGTCGCATCACCGGAGAAGCGTGTCGCAGGGCCTGTCGCGGCTCAGAAGTTCACCAAGTTCGCCGCACGGCCGTCGGGCGTGCACGCATCGCATCTACGTTGTCGCATCGCAACAAAGACGCCATTTCATCGCATCACACCGGATCAGCGCAACGCATCAAGGCGACATTTTGTCGCACCAGAACCGGAGCGCAGGAAGAACCGACGCATCGCCTTCACTGCGCCCCTTTTGCTTCTTTTGCATTACGCATCCCAGGTACTTTGAGACTGAAAGTGTCGCATTTGAGATCTACAAGTTTATTTTTGCAACAACCCTTTTTAAAGACATTCTACTGAGTTTTGTATGTTGGATTTTTGTCGTTTTGGTCTTGTGTAGTTTAGATAAAGATACTTTATTTTTCTAAACTGGTGTGGTGTCCATTTGTGGTGTTTTCACTGTGTTACTGTGAGTGTTGGTACAAATACTGTACACATTGCCTTTGGGATAAGCCTGTCTGCTCGTGCCAAGCTACTTAGGGGGTGAGCAGGGGTTATCTAAAGTGTGTATCCCCCTTACCCTAATGCTTTATACAAGGACATTTATAGAACATATTTAAAAACCAAGCAATAGTCTGCAAAAACATCACATGTGATCATTGAATTTGAAACAGAAAAACTTCTGAAATCTCAATTACGGAGGATAATGCAGTTCATATTGCATAAGAAGAAGAAGTTGTTTGGCCATCCTCCCTGAGCCATTTGAAGGCCCTGAGGAACCCATCCCCTGGGGCCGATTTCATTTTTCTGTGGAGGCAGGGCATGGGGCCTAACTCCCCGAGCCATACAATGGCCCCGGGGACTCCATCTCCACTAACCAGAGGATAACCAGTATGCAGGGGCACCATCTCCGAGGACACTGTCTTGTTCGCTGCCCTGGAGCATGCGGGCAGGTAATTTAAATCTAATTCCCTGCCCGCACTCTCCTGGGCCGTAAACATAACTTGTCTCCTGCCCGGCAGGAGCAAAAACAAAAGCTGCTGCTGCCATGCAGGAGAAAACCAATGGAGCCAGCTCATATCTGCACTGAGAATGGGTAATGGTAGGGGAGCTGGCAAGGTGGCAGAGACCATGGGCCTCCCTTTGTGGCCCCCCGACAGTTGTTAATGCTGTAAGTACCCGAGGAGGGAAGCGGGGCACCCACAAAAAGCATTGCCTTCTCCCGCCGGCACCCAGAATGGGTGAGAAGTCAGTAGGGCTGAGAGGCCCATGGGTCTTCCCCTGTGGCCCCTAACGATTTCATATTGTTGGAGACTTTGGGTGGCACCTGGGCACCCTTAAAAAAGAGAATGGCAACCTCCGGCTTGCTGCTTAGCAGGGACCTGGCAGAACCACAGGGGTCTTGGGTGTTCCCCACAGCCCCCAAACTAAGGATTAGTACTTGGGTGCTCTAGGTAGAACCGGGGCACCCACAAAATATATATATATTTTTTTTTAAACAAACATGAGCAGGAATATCAAATAAGTGGAATAGCTACTTTGTTTATATTCACTGCTTCTGGCAGAAGTGCCCCATAATGGCCCTGCAAGGGCTATTTACATATTTATGTACATCCTCCTGGTGTCCCTAGAGGGGGCAGGGGCACCTTGAAGCATTTTGTTAAATGTTGTGAGGTGCTGCAGTGAGCACAGCAGCCCCCTGTTAACATTTTTTTTTAAAGTTGCAGTAAGCTCTTGGGTCATTGAATACATGACACCAGGAGAGATAACCATACATTTTTAAAGATCTCAAAGCTGGAACTCTATGCTTGAACTGTATGCCCTTCAGCTGGTTTGCAGAGAGCCTTGTGGTTGGTTCTGTAATTACATATTGTTGCCTTAAGAGTGTAAAAAAAGACTAAACACATATGTATGGTTCTTTTGAATAAAAATGCTTTATTTAAAATATGTTGAGGTTAATTAATATTAATCATTGCTATATATGTACATGGAAATACATTGGATTATAGTTATTGATACATTATTGTGGTGATTGCTAGAGAAAGCCAATCGGTCTGCTTCATATAGGTTGATGTGCTGACCCTTTGCTAAAACTAATAGGCCACCCTTTTATATTTTAGTGCTGTGACCCTTTGAAAAAGCCAGTAGGTCTGACTTACTTAAAATGATGGCCTTTATATTGTGACTTTATGTTACAAAAACTGAAATTCACTTAAAAAAACACAAAGGTTAAAACGACTTTATAGTTTTGTATAATAGTAACATCTTACTTTTCAGGGAAAGAAATTCCTCAGAAATTCCCAGAAAAAAACAAAGGTTAGAGTGACGTTATAGTTAGGTGAAAATGTCAGTTAAAACTGAGCGTTTTAAACTAAGAAAACCAAAGAAATTCAACAGTTATAGTTATGTAAAGTAACTAGAACTTGTGCCTTAAAGTGACTCGAACTTGCACTCTCGCCATGCACTGCTTGTACCCTCACATATTACATCACTAATGAAATGTTTAATAAATAGATTAAGAACATCCCTAATGGCATGTGAAATTACATCATTAATAAACTCACCAAGTGTGCAAGTTATAGTTACTTCAGATCATGATTTCTAGTTACATAACACCTGTAACTGGTTTTTATTAGTTTAAAATGTTTAGTTTTATATGACACTATCACCTTACTATAGCATCCCCGTAACTGTGTGTGTATGTGTGTGTACACACACAATATGCACACTCTGTAAGAGAAGAGAATTTCTCTTTAGTTTCCTCGATGTACAACTAAATAGTAATGCTCCTGAATGTGTCTGCATTCAAGTCTGTCACTTAATGACCATCACACAGAACTGCTCCACTTCTTAGCTTGCCTCTGTTCACCATTTCCTCTTCACTTTTGTTTTTTTGACTCTAAAGGTTCTCTTTTAGCCTGACAATCACTCTTTCCGATCCCTCCTGACTTCATATATACTGTTCTTCATAATGCCAGTGTCAGAGTAAATCAAAGCTTCTGTCAGTGCAAACGTTTTATGCCATTAAATGATGGTGATTCTGCCTTGTTTGCCTCTACCATCACCTGCGTTCAGGATGACTAAAGACTTCTTGGACTCTTAATCAAATTTGAAGAGGCCAGAGACTCAGTGGCGGCCGGCACAGGTAAGACAGGTGGGGTGGGGCAGGGGCGCGGTGGGGGTGAGTCGAGAGACGACGAGATAGGTAAAATTAAATGAAAAAATAAATATAACCACTTACCTTGCACTCGCCGCATCGCTGAGTTGGCGATGCAGCGAGCAAGGTAAGTGGTTTTATTTATTATTTTATTTAATTTTGCCTATCCCGTAGTCTGTCAACCTCTGCCCCACCGCTCTTACCTGTGCCGGCAGTAACTGCAGGGACTGAACACTAACATTCAACATTTGCACTTTCTAAAGCAATAGCACAACGGATGCAAAGACGTGTTACCCAATCTGAAAGGTAAAAAAGTTATTGAGAATCATATTGACAGTCAAGTAAACCGTGCCCATATTTCCATAGTATTGCCACAGTACAGTAAAATGTACACAAGAAAACAATCTTTACTCCCTCACAGATTGCATGTTACAAAGATTTTGCACAGAGCAACAACGCTCTTAATAGCCATCAGTCACTTCAATGTGAATTCACTTTTTTGCGTAAATGTAAATCTTTGGACCCTAGTTTTGTTTAAATATTTGCATATAATGCATATGAAAAAATGCCTTGGCATTAACCGTACAAGCAAAAGTGCAGAGTGTAATATGATAATTGTTTTCATTGTAGAGGAAGAGGAGGGGACATGATTTAGTCCGAATCATATCTTGAAGTACATTCAGAAAAGCAAGGGCTGTAAATTCCTCTAAAAGGTTGGCACATAAAACTCACGCTTGACAGAGACAATAATTCCAGGGTGTGCATCACCGAGCTGTTGCAGACTGCACAACCCTGCTTGCTTCCACCAAAGGGTGCAGCCGGTTTACTGCTCACGTAATGCGGCGCGGTGTCCTGTTTCAGTAATTGCTTTGTAATTCTAGACGTCAGAGCACAGTTTTCTGATAAAAAAAGAATGTGTTTAGATACATTTTAAGGGGCAGTACATTTAGGTTAAAGAAACGGCTCGTCAGTGCCAGAACAATAGAGCAACATAATGAATCATTAATGACCTCTGAAAGTCATAATGGCCTGTCACTAATGCCCATTAATGATCTCTCTGTACCACTGGTATGAGATGATGCTTCTGGACAGTACCTTAGAGAATACTTTAAATATGGCTTAAAGTTTCTCTCCTCTGCTCTCTGTGTCCGGCGCAAATGCGGACTATATCTGTCTGGAAGCATCAGCGTAAACAGAAGCATGGCTTTGGGCTTAAGAAAGTCTTATTCAGGTAAGATTGCTCTTTGAATTGTCTGCTCTGAGGGCTTACCGTGGGAGTTCATCTCTGCATGCGTTAATGTCGTCTTGTTACGGGATGTTTTTTGCTCTGATTCGTTGCAGTGGGGTTTCTTTCGCGTGGATCAGTTGCATGTGTTTAGGATAGCGTCAAATGTTGTCTGTGGAATGAATAACTCTCCCCAGCGGCTAGAAATAATGGCTATCCACAGGCTTCCAGACAGCACCTCGGTCCTTTTGTCCTGTTTCTTTCACAGCTTTACAACCACATTACTGCGAATTTAGATCTTAGCTCAGAAAATAGGTCTTCGGTTTAATTGAGGTAAACAAAAACAACTCCTGCACTGATGCGTACTTAAACACACCCCCTCTCTTATCTATTCCCCATCAAAAGGTATTTGACGCTCCGAGTCTTAACACCGACTGTTGTATTTACGGTCGCCGGGATTGATTGCAGCCAGTTTGGAGCCTGGGGGTCATCCTTTGCTAAATGAGGAGGAAGCAGGTCTGCGGAACAGACTCGCATCTTCAAAACCAACGCCCTGTATCCTCGCACCGAGCATCAGTCCTCGCACCGAGCATCACTTAGCTCCAGGAGCCATGATGCTGGACCCACTGCAGAGCACACAGTGTAAACCCCACTCCAACATGACTAGAAATAGAAATATATGTGCAGTATTTAGGAGAATTCAAGAAAAGGAAATCAATCCTCATTCAAGCATAGACCCATAAGAAGTTCATTATTGCATCTCCCAAGTGTTCAGTCGAGCCATGTCTCCCATAATCAATGGAAGGACATCAGACACACACTGATCCAGTAATCACCAATGAGTCATTTATATTACTACAGTTCGAGTCGCTTCTGTGGATGTTTATCGGTGTTTGTATATTGACAATTAAAAACAGGGACACACCAGGGGTACAGAAAATAGTTTAAAAAGCATAATATTTAGACTTCATTGTCTGGATAAATGCTCATAGTATTTATAAAAAAATTTAGAACCTATGCATTTGACTCCACGGTCGGTATAGGAAGCTGATTCTCCATGATGGCTTTCCTAATATTAATGTACCTTTTTACGATTGTCTTATTTTGCTTGCATATTCGTTAGTCTGCTCTTAATTAATTACCAGTACTCTGTTAAGGTACCATTTTCCGATGTGTACTTTTTCATTAAATAGTCATTGTGTACATTGTACATGATTAAGATGTTAACTGTTGAAATAGAGTATTATTGTGAGCAAAACAACAGGAACATTGTGCGCTATGTGATGGCGCCCTGATTTCACTTTAAAGTGTACATTTCAATTCAGTTAATTTGAGAAAATAGGGGTTTCGAACATTGTGGCATATTGCTTTTCTTTGGCATGCTCCTGTGATACTTAACCTCCATTACAAAGCCTTTCAGATCCCAGCAAAGTGCGTTTACATGAACATAATCGAAGTTGCTTTCCACATTTGTAATTTTCTGTTTAATTTACTCATCTTCTAAACAGACAGTTGTGCTTTTTACCCCAAAGCGAACTATTCTTTTGTTTTTTTTCCACACTGGATTCCTCTCATTCAAAAACAAATGCCAAAACTACGAGCATGTATCAATTTCAAGGTCTAGGCTGTGGTTCGTGGCTGCACCTAAAATATTTCAAACGTTTTAAGGCTGCAAAACAAAGAAATATAAAAGAGAAAAGTCTCACACAAACCAAGAAAGCCTGCATAAACACACGAGCAATTGCAACATGCACAAGTGTATCATGCTTATGCCGTATCACTTTGTCTTCTAAATGTCCACAAAGTCTCCTATATGCATTATAAATTATAGTTTTTATCAAGGAAAAATGTGTTTTTCAGCTTTCCTTTCTCCTCTGCCACCTCCTCTTTCTTACCTTTTCTGGTCTGCCTTACCAGAAAAGGTAAGAAAGAGGAGGTGGCAGAGGAGAAAGGGAAGCTGAAAAAACACATTTTTCTGTGATAAAAACTATAATTTATAATGCATATAGGAGACTTTGTGGACATTTAGAAGACAAAGTGATACGGCATAAGCATGATACACTTGTGCATGTTGCAATTGCTCGTGTGTTTATGCAGGCTTTCTTGGTTTGCTTAGGAGGCTGCATCCTTTAGGAATTTGCGGTACTTTCTGAATGGAGTCCAAGTATCATGTTGGCACTGTATTCGGTTGTGTTTCATATTGCTTAGATTTGAAACATGTGGGGCAATGGTGACGAGGTTAGAACAGACTAGATTATTGTTTAGCGATGGGGTATATTGGAGGGGGCTGCATTAATTATGTTATGGATCTGTGTGGAGTATGGCATGTGTGTGTGCTAAAGGACATTGCATCATGTTAATTATCCGGGTTTCTATGGTTGTTCTGCTCTTGTCTTTGAGTGGTTGTTATGTCTTGGGTCTTTATTTGGCTTTGATATAAAGCGAGGTGTTCTGGGTACTTGATATGTAGATTCGTCAGAGGATATGCATGTGTTGTTGAGGTGGCAAACAGCAAATTCTATGGCTTAAACCCACGCTGTACACATGATTATATCAATTGTTGTATTTCATGGGCACTATTTGTGTAGTGTGAAGTACAGATATTATGTTATAAGAATGTGCCATTGAGCTGGACATTTTTTAGCCAACCATATGGTTAGAGCCATGTTGCGACCATGGTAACACCGGAGGTTGTTTCCAATGTGTACTGTTGATATATGGAAAGACAGGGTTATGACATGATATGGATCTGCTGTTGCAAGTGGTTGGAGCCACGTTGTGTGTATGACATGGTCATGAATGAAGTCTAATGTGTACTGTTGGTTTAGTGCAAAAGTTGAGTATAGCTTGATATGAATATACAGTTGAGATGACAACCTCTGAGGAATATAGGTGACGTGGAGTTGTGCTGTGTGTGATGGTGCTAGGGGGTATGTATATTAGGTACTGTTAAAATATGGTATCCCATTGTGGTCTTATTATCTGCCGCAATGTCAGATCCTTCAATGCAGTCACAGGCTGCAACAGCTTGGGTGATTGGTCCTGGTGTTATTGCCTCTCCAGAAAGTGGGGTTTCCAGAGATTCTTGGAGCTGAGATGATGAGTGGGTTATGGATAGGTGCAAGAGGACTATTGGAAGCCCTGAGGCTGAAGTGGGACAAAAAGTAGGTGTAGAGAAGCTGGCTCACAAGGAGGACATGATGCCACTGAGATCAGCAGTTGAGACCATGAGAGCATAAGGTCATACACAGTAGTGTTAAATGAGCACTACAAAGGTAGCAAAGCGTAATGGGGGCCAGGCCTAACAGTAGTCAGACAATGTGCAAGTTAATTGCGAAGAAAACAGGGAGTGGGAAAAGGAGACTTTGGGAATCAAGCTTGGCAGGCCTTTGCGAGGCAAAGTGATGAAAGAAGGGAACACTGCTGAGGCTAGGATCAGAAAGGCAAAGACCAACATATGGGTAGAGAGAGGAGAGGATCTCAGGGGGCCAAAAGACCACAAAGTGATGTCCTAGAATTGTCAACTGAGGAAAAATGATGCATTGGGCCAAGCAGAGAAACTGGAGAAACAATCATATCACAGCTTTTCAACATAAATATGAATTTGCCTCACTTGGCACAAAATCAATCATCTGCTGGGTATAGTGGGGATTATAACAAAACTATTTGCTTGTGGCTCGAACGGATCAAATTAATACACTTGATACACAAGGAGACAACAACACCACCTCCCCTTTGCAAACAAAACAGTACAATTTGCAAGTACTGCCTGTTGTATTCAGGCATGTGAAACGGTGATAACTTTGATGAGATTGTAGAAACATACACATTTGTGGGCTAAATTGAATATTTTGGTGAGTGAATGAAAGATGGATGGCGAGCTATTATATATGTGAGCTTTAAAATGTTGGATGGAGAAAAGGTAGATTGTGAAACGTACCGAAAACATCAAAGCCAGACTGTGTTCCCTATAAATGGCAGTATGTAAAGGTACAATAATGAGGATGTTTTCCAAAACTATAATATGTAGTATACCATAGAAAACCTTTTTTTCCCAGTACTACCATTATCAGGCTCTTTCCGCACATATACAAAGTTATCATATCCAGGCTGATATTCAAGACCCATTAATATAAGCACCAAAAAGTCCCAAAACTCCTGTACATAAAAGCACCTTAGCAAAGCTAGAATTCAGAGCGCTAATAAGTAAAGTACATTAACCAGGGGACTACATCATACCAATTCCTTTGCAAAAGACAAAGAACTGTAGAACTTGTAACTGTTGAATGATATATTTATGCCATTAGAATTTATTAAAATATAACATCTGTGCTCTGATTATTCAAATATCCCTGTTGATGGGCTGGGATGAATGTTGGTGAACGGGTAAAGTGTGGATGGAGTCTTGAAAGAATTGAGGGTGAAACACTGTATGGTGACTAGTGTGTACAACAACACCGTAGCCGGTCCGTTTACCCAATCCGACAGAATGGGATGGCACTATAACACACAGGCTGGCTCTCAAAACTATAGTAGAGGCACCATGAACAATCCGCTATCTTCAGTATCCCTTCTAATTATTGGTACAATAGCCAGGTTAGTAAAAGCGCAGTAAGTAAGGGTACCATCGCTAGGCTATTTTCCCAATACTGCCAGAGCATGTCTAATTTCCCCAACATATAAAGGTATCATAGCCATGCTGGCTTTCAAGCCTCAGTATAGAAAGACTTCAAAGCCAGACCATTTTCTCCAAAGCCCCTTTATGTAAAGGCACAATTGAAAGGTCAGAAATCAGAACACTAGCAAGTCAAGCACCACAGCCAGTCTGTTTGGCATTACTCAAGTACGTCAAGGCACTACAGTAATGGTGATAGTTAGCCTTCCCTTCCCAGTATGTAAAATGTCCTACAGCCCCTGTGCACAAACATTGCCCAGGGCATGCTGCAGGTTCCCTGGTGTCACAACTCCTGTTAGAGCAAACAGAAATCATACTAGCCAACCTTACCGATTGATGAGCTAGGCAACCATTTGTGGAAAAACTCTTACCTACAGATTCGCAGTGTCATCCAACTGCTTTTTTGAAATCAGCAGATCAAAACAGTTAACGAGGGAAACTCAGCTCCCTGCGCAGAAAGAGAACTGGCAACGCGTTTATGAAAGCAGGCCAGAGTGCTGCTGTACACCCTGCCATAGCTTACATCACTGCACTGCAGAGGCTAAAATAAGTAACATGCACGTAGAAAAACTGCCTTTCCCTACGATTCTCAAGGAGCGGTCAGAGCCAGGCTCCACAGGGTGTAATGCGCTCTCCTGTAATGAGAAGTTGTGTGATGCCATTTCCAGTGATTCAATATACTACCTCTTTTTGGGTCCCTGCATGTTGGCAAGTACGAGGAAGCCGTCATATAAATTCAGAAACTGGCTCGAGAGTTAATCGGGGGTGGGAGAATAGTCACGAGGGTCTACAATGGTGGGAATAGTTAGGGGCTTGTGATACCCATTATTTTTAGGTGATAAGATGGGAAGTGGAGGTCTAGAGGGCGTTGAGGACACTTGGTGCAGTGGGAGAAATTTGAGTCAGCACCCAGAAGAGGAAGGAGGAAGCGAGACAAATTACGTAACAAACGGTGTCTGAAGTCCCTCCCGATTGGTTGAAATGCACTCAGGCCATCTGCCACTTGGGATGTGTGAGAGAGCGAAGCGCCTCCTGCATTGGGGTCGTAAGGACTAGGCGGGCCAACGACACAGGAGTGGAGAACTTCTAAGAGGCTGCTGAAAATGACAAGAATAAAGGGGTTCAGCCATTCAGGAATCACGGTAACGCTTTAAATAGATGTGTGTGTGCAGGGGTCACAACTCGACTAAACATATACTGGAAGTTTAAATTAGAATACATATAAGTATGCATAATTCATCTCCAGGGCAGGTATGGACATGTAGACGTCCTGGATGGGAAATGTATCACAATGAGGCCGTAGTGCATGCCTAGACATCAAATGTAGAAAGAGGACCTTTCTTGAGATGACTCAAATGCAACCTACCCATTCAAAGTATTTTTTCCAGAAATAATGTCTGAATATTCTCAGCTTTCAAATGGTTTCATGTGTATAGTCCCACTTTTACAGTGCATCTGGTTGCAAATTTCTCTGCATCTCTATTTTGAAGATGCTGCCATTTATATCTGTATGAATATCTTCTCACTTCACTATAGAAAGACACTACCGGATCCTTCAATGAAGGCTGTGTTCACGGGTGCTCAAAAGAGGCGGAGGTAATTACCTCTAGTAAACCCGACGCCCATTGACGCCCATTGACGCCACAGCTAATTGTAAATCCATTGCCAGTCTTTTTTTCCACACTCATTCTTAGCTTGTTCTCCAGGGATAATTAACTTCTTTTTTAAATCTGTTTTATCCTTTCAAATCCAAAGACTTAAAATATGTCTTTTCATCTACCCACCTGCTATTATAAATTCAAATTGCAGGGTCCATCAGGCAATTCCCTGATTGATGGTTATTATAAAATTTGTAGAACCTCTGTACAATGTCATCCTTATAAAAAATGACATATAACCAAGTTATCCTACCTTTTTTTTGTGTTGTAATTCTTTATTAACATTTCTTATAGGTGTACAACTGAGGGTTGAGAGATATACCATTGCCATACAGTACAATATCCAGTAAACGTGGTATAGTGAGGACCTAGGTGGCATGTACGAATTATATATTAGAGAGAAACATGCATGGGGGGGTAAATGGGGGTGTATGAGGGTAGTCCAGGGATGATTATGGGGCAGCAGTGGGGACTGGTAGCCATGGCGCCAGTGGAGGATCGGTAGCTGGGTTGGCCCTTGTGGCAAGTGAGTGCTGGTGTGAGGTGTATGTTGCTACCCATATTTGGAGGTGTATAGACAAATATATGGAGGGATATAGATTGGGGTAGTGGTGCTTGACAGTGTGAGGGGGAGGGTGGTGGTTCAGACCCCTGTGGCTTCGTCAATGGTACTGGGGGGCAAGTGGGGTATGCCGAGGTCCGGAGTGGGGTAGGCTGTGGGGGGGAGGGGTGGACATACTGGAGGGAGAGGCGTGGGGGGGAATGGCAAAAGTGCGTGATGTCCACTACTGGCTCTCTCTGCAGTACTCGTGCAGGGTTCAGGCGCTGACTTCCATGGGCATATAGGATTGGGTTCCCGTGGGGCTGCGGCACCAGGGCAGAAGGGGATGAGGGTGGGAGGGAGAGGGTGGGGGGTTGGTGGTAGGAGAAGAAGTGTAAAGATAGATATAGGTGTAAAGGAGATGCAGATGTACAAGTAAATGTAAAAGTAGAAGAGGTGCCACCACAAGGGGGGAGGGGGAAAGGGTGGGGGCGGGGGGGAGAAAAAAGGGGGGTAGCGTGTTGTGTATAAAGTAAGGGGGTGTTGGTGAGCAAAGGGGCGGGATGGGCTGTACGCATTTATTAGAAGCTGAGGGATCTCTGAGGGGAGTGGGGAAGGGAGGGCAGGGGAGATGGGATTGAGCTGTTGTATGGCGGGAGGAAAGTGTTATGTAGGTGGGGTGGTGTCCCTCGTGAATAGGAGTGACCTCACGCATTTTAAATCACCTGGCACCTTCTCTGGCTGTCGGCACTGCCGACGTCAGGGCCAGGGCTTTTATTGGGGCGGTCCCTTCGTCACATCCCTCCATGCGCAAAAAAAGGTGCCCAGGTCTGTAGATGACCTGTTCAAAGTAGGCGGTATGTATCATAGCCACTAATCAGGCCTCCTGCGATGGGGGGGGTCGGCGATCTCCATTGTCACAAGATACAGTTCTTGGCTGTGGCCAGCGCCGTGTAAAAAGGGGGGCGTTGAGGCCGGGAGAGCTCTGGAGAGTGCCGTAGATCATGCAGGAGGATGGTAGTGGGGGTGAGCGGTAGGCGAAGGGTCATGATGGTGCTCAGGGTGCTACCTACATAGGACCAGAAGGGCTGTACCGATTGGCTTTCGCATATAATATGGGTCGTGTCGCAAGTTGTGGACGTGAATCTCCAGCAGTTGGCATGAGGGAGCAGGACTGCCCTGTGTAGCTTTACTGGTGTCCAATGCCAATCATGCAGGGTCTTAAAGAGACAAAATTTCAGTCTTGCCTCCCTGGTGTCTTTGTCCAGTGCTTCCAAGAGTTCCGCCCATTCGTCATCCTCATAGGGGATGGACAACCATGTTTGCCATTTTGAACATAGGGCACGCAACGTGGGTTGTATGAAGAGATGGGATGTGAGTACCCCATAGAGTCCGGATGTCACCCCCTTGTGTTTTCACCATATATGGAGATAAGTTACCACCAGTGAGGCCGACAGGGACCAGGGGCGTGGTCCTAGGAATCTCCGCAGGCAGTGTTGCATTTGGATGTATTTCCAAGATTGTGATGCAGGGAGGTTGAATTCCTCTCTGAGCTTCACAAATGTTTTAAGGTTGCCAGTGTGGAGGAGCTGGTCCAGGGTGTTAATACCCTCTGCTTTCCACAGGGGCCATAACAGCTGCCGGTTATTGATGCGCATGCTGGTGTTCCCCCATATGGGGGCTTTTTCGTGGAAACTTGGGTGTGTGTTCAGCAGTCGGTGTGCCCATTGCCAGGGTTTGGACATGGCTAATAGCACTGGATTGGCAGGGTCTTGTTGGCACCTCCCGGGCCCATACAAAGGCAAGGAGCCTGCCCCTGCGGACAATAGGTGCCGTTTGATGTGGACCCATTGTAGTACGTCTGGGATCTCTGGCTGCAGATACGCCAGGAAGGAGAGCTGTACGGCGAGCGCATAGTGTTCCACTGATGGGAGGCTTAGACCCCGCAAGAGCGGCGGGCCTTCAATTTTGACACAGCCATATGGGGTCTCCATGATCCCCACTTGAAGGATTTTATCTTGGAGTCAACCTGGCGTAACTTGGCAAGGGGCACCTGGAGAGGAAGCATCCAGAGGGTGTAAATAAAGCGTGGTAGTGTCACCATGCGAACTGCTTATACCCTGTCCCACATGGAGAGTCCCAGCATTTTCCATTTGTCAAAGTCTCATTGCATCTGAGTGAGTAAGGGGTTGAGGTTGTCCGGGACCATCCCCTCTGTCCCTTTGTTAACCAGTATACCTAGGTACCTGAGACATGAGGGTTGCCATTGGAAGGGGTAGCCATGCACGGCAGCCTTCGTGGTTCCAGCTGAGATGGGTAGGGCCTCGCTTTTGTCCCAGTTGATTTTGTAGCCAGAGAAGGATGAGAAGTCGTTTATAATCTGGAGCAAGGATGGTAGAGAGCGGTGTAGGTCTGTAAGGGTGAGCAGAATGTCATCCGCGTACAGGTAGAGTTTGGATTCTCCTACCGAAAGGCCGATGCCAGAGAGGCTGGCCGATTTGCGAATAGCCGCCGCTAGAGGTTCCATGGCCAGGAGGAAAAGGAGTGAGGAGAGGGGGCAACACTGACGCGTCCCTCTGCGAATTGGGAATGGATCCATAAAGCCCCCGCAGTTCACCAATGCGGTTGGGTAATGGTATAGCAGTCGCACCTTGGCTATGAACTGATCGCCCAGGCCAAAGCGCTCCATCACTTGGAAAAGATAGGCCCACTCGATGCGGTCGAATGTTTTTTTCCGCGTCGAGTGAGAGTGCCAGTGCGTCAGTCCGAAGATCTTTGACGGACCATAACATGTGAGCTAGGGTTCGCAGGTGGTTTCGGGAGGACCGCTCAGGTACAAATTCCACTTGGGTGTGGTGCACCAGAGAGGGGAGAACTTTTCGGAGGCGGGATGCCAAGACACTAGCCAAGATTTTGATGTCACAGTTCAGCAGGGATATAGGGCGGTAACTGCCACATAACAGGGGATCTTTCCTCGGTTTGGGTAAGACTGTGATCACTGCTTTGTTGGAGAGGGGGTCTAGGGAGGACGTGTACTCCACCTCTTGAAAGGCATCTTTCAATGTGTCAGCTATTCCCTCTCCTGCCCATCGGTAGAATTCTGCCGGGAAGGCGTCGTCCCCGTAGCCTTATGATAGGGTAGATTGGCTGTTGCTTGCGCGATCTCCTCCCTGCTTTTGTCCCCCTCCAGGAGTTCCCTGCCCTTGTCCGATAGGCAAGGTAGAGCTGCCTCAGTGAGAAAGGCGGTCATTTTGCCCACATCAGCTAGTACCCCTAGGGTGTATAGAGACGTGTAAAATAGGGCAAATTTGTTCACGCTGTCCTGGGGCTGGGTAAGTGTTATTCCTGCAGCTGACTGTATAGCTGGTATGGCCATGGCAGTTTCCCACTGGCGAAGCTGCGCCGCCAGCAACCTCCCCACCTTTCCCCCCTGCTCATAGTGTCCCCCTTTCATTCGCTGCAAGGTGAATTCCGCTTTGGAGGTGTACAGGCTATTGAGTGCCGCGCTGGCCTGTTACAGGGATTGGCGGTGTTGTAGGGGGGGGCATGCTGTGTACAAGCTGGTATAGGACTTGATGTCCCATTCTAAAGCGGTTTGTCGGTCAGCATGCTGCCTGTTGGCCTGCGCTTCGTCTCTCATAAGTTGGCCTCTGATTGTGGCTTTGGCAGCGGCCCAGAGGGTTCTACCCGAGTCCACAGACCCTCGGTTGGTGGTGAGGTAGTCTCTGAGATGCACCTGCACTTGAGATTTGCCTACGGGGGTCCAGTGGGGATGGATGTTCATGCGCCAGGCTTTTCGGCCCGGCTTGGCTAGCCCCATCTCCAACGATAGGAGGACCGGGGAGTGATCAGACATCGCCGCCTCCAGTATGAGGGAATAGCGGAACAACTGTACTGCCCGGTGGGAAATGAGGAAGTAATCTAGGCGGGAAAGCGTGCCATGAGTCGGGGAGGTGAATGTGAACTCAGTGTCAGTCGTGTGGCAGATGTGCCAGTGGTCCTTCAGGCCAGTGTCTGTCAAGATATTGTCCATCAGGGCCCTGTCCGTGGCATTTCCCCTCTCGATGGGTCCCATTCAATCCAGAACTGGATCCCTTACCAAGTTCCAGTCCCCACCAATAACATATTGTGAGGCGTCTATCTCCACCAGTAGACGGTTCAGCTGGAAAAGGAATGATTTTTTCGCACCAGTCGGTGCATAAACAGAGCCTGCGCAGATGTGGTTGTCCCCAAGTCATAGTTTGGCAAATACGTATCGTCCGTTCGAGTCAGTCCAAGTCTTTGTCACTGTAGCCGGGAGAGATTTGCGGAGGAGGATAGCATGCTGCTGTGGATCACTTGTCCCACCCAGTCCCTGCGCAGCTTATCAGACTCTAAGGCGTCCAGAAGTGTGTCCTGCAAGAGCGCCACATCTACTCGTTTGGATTGCAAATAAGAAAGTATTTTTTGCCGTTTAATATAATGTGTTAGGCCATGCATGTTCCAGGTCACGGAATGGAGAGGGTGGGTGGCAACCATGATGGGGATGGGGTGGTGCAGTGATTGGGAAGGGGGCTTCACTTGGCCGTAAGGAGAGTCCTAGTTGGTAGAGAGAGCGCGCGGGTGGGAGTTATAGAGGACAGGAGAAGGGGGGGTGTAGGGGAGGTAGGGTGAAGAACAAACAACGAACAGGGGGGAAAAACAAGTGGGGAGGGTGCAGTGGGGAGAAGAAGAGGAGTGGGGAAAGAAGGGGGGGGTGAGTTGAGTTCTGGGGGATTGCCTGGTCCGCAGCAGGGGTGTTGAGGCTCGAGCAGGCCGCCTGAAGCAGTGGTGATGGGGTAGAGGTCCCAAAAGCAGGGGATCGAGGGATGCAGTGCTATTGTGCGGGGGGGATAAAGCAGAGGGGGGAGGCCAAGTGGGAACGGTGGTCCGCTGCTATGCAGCATTGGGGGGGTCCTAACATTTACAGCTTGTCTATGCTTGCTGGGGCGCCACCCAGGGAGGGGAGGCCACAGAGGGGAGGGGGCTGGGCATGTCCTATGATGCAACGTGAGAGTATCAATGTCAGGTGGGCTGGTGGGGAGTAACATGGATGGTGGGTGTGGGGTGGGGGGCCCATGAAAGCGACCCAGTGCGGCGCAGGGGTGCTGTAAGTGGGGTCATTGGTTCCGGGTCGCGGGATGTATACAGTCGTCCAATGGGATCAGGGTGGGCCGAAATAGAATAGGACCAGACATTGATACCAGTTACATTGTATGAAATATGAATCATAGAAACAGCATCTACATTAAACGCATACAGTCTATATAGCAGTTCAAACATCAATTCAGACAATCAGGCGAGCATAACAAATAATACTCAGCTGTCTGATGGCAGGAGGTCTTCCTGCTGCCTGGAGGGGCGTCTGCACCCTGTGCCGTCTGCAGTATGGGGAACCTGCACATGCCCCTTCCACTCTCAGTCTACATTCGAGGTGGGCTTTAAGGGGGAGAGGGATTTGTCTCTATGATGCTCCTGTATGAAGGTAGTGACCGTTTGGAGGGCTGAGGCATTTTTTTCATGGGTGCGGATGGATCTCTCATTGTCTCTGCCATGATTCAGTGAACCGCTGGTGGACCTCCTTCTGTTGTCCCATGTCGAGGGAGGGGGGCCAGGTTGCGCCCGCTCAGAGGCAGTAAGCTGAGTCTCCATGTCCTGTGATCCTATACGGTACAGAAATTAGCGCAAATCCTCTGGGTCATAGAAGTCCCTGGAATTGCTATCCTTAGTGATGCGGAAGGGGCAGGCTCAAAAAGCCCGTACTTAATGTTCATTTGCCGCAATTGAGGTCTCAGAGAAAGGAATGCCTTGCGGCAGTCATTGGTTTCTCTGGAGAAGTCCGCTGCAATGCGGATGTCGTGCCCATCGTATGTGAATGGGTCTTTGGTACGCGCCACCGCCAGTAGCTGTCGCGCCTACTTGTGTCACAAGAAGCAGGCGATGAGGTGGCAGGGGGCGCAGCAGGGTCCTTGCGTGGAGGTCTGATGCGATGAGCGCGTTGGATCTCCAGTGGTGGGTCAAAGGAAAGACTGACCAGTTCCGGGATGGAGGTTTTGAGGAATTCTCTGGTGTTCGGGCCTTCCGTTTTTTCGGAGAAGCCAAAAAATCCTGCTGCCATCTTTCAGGTCGATCAGCTTGCTGCGGAGAAATAGGAGTTCTTGATCTCTGTCTGTGACGGAGGCAAGGCGGCCCTCCACCACTGTCAGTCTCTGGTCCAGGCCCTCTGCCCACGCATGAAATCCCGCAGTGTCTGCTATGATCGATTTTGCCTCTGCTGCCAACGACGCGATGTTAGTGTCCACCCCTTCCAGCCGTTTGCTAACAGATGAGATTTCCAATAGTATGCAATCCATGGTCTCTCCTTGCGTGGTCTGGGAGGGGCTGCTGGCGGCAGGGTTGGGTCATTTTGTGGACATATTTCGCAGTTGTTTGAGCGCTTTTGCAAGCAGGAGCTGTCTGGAGGACTTGCTTCCTTGCTTGGGGGTGGACATCTGGCTGCTATTCCAGAATGGTGCATTGTGATAGCGCAGTGGTGCTGCAGGTGCCCGCAGACCAGGTCCAAGGTGCTCCGGCGGTGGGCCATCAGTAACTGCGGGGTGATCGCTTCTGCGGTATCCTGTAGCGGCTGAAGCTAGAGGGTGCAACACATATCACCCTCAGTGTTCTTGTTTGGCAGTGGGAGGCCCGTGAGGCTGGCGCCTAGGCTGGGATGTCGGCAGAACCCAGTCCGCCGGGAAGCGGGGTGGGGAGGTAGAATTCCGGGTCATCTTCAGAGAAGGTGAACGCACTGGCCCTCGTTCGCAGGTCAGCAGCCCCCCTGCAGTCTGGCTTGCTACTAGAGCATCAGTGGGCAAGCAGTGTGTACCGGATGTAGCGGTAGATGGTCCTCTGGACCTAGGCTCCTGGTCTGCGGTTCAGTTAAGGGGGTCGCTGAATGTCTGCGCAGGGTCACCTCGGTGGGTCAGCGGCCTGGCGCTGGGCACAGCTGGTTGGAGTCCTGTGTGACAGCCCCTTTCGTGGCAGAGACTTCCCACTGAGGCCGCTCCCAGGGGTTTGTGTGATGATCCCAGGGTCCAGCGGTGAAGAGAGGGGGGGCATCTGTTTTGGGTTAGGGCTGGATGTGCACTGAACAGCCCCCATACTGCCTGCCTTAGGGAGGGCTACTGTATGAGGTATGGGGCCTCGCTGGCTGCCTGGGTGGTGAGAGGGCGCCTATTGTCCCATGCCTGCAGGATAGGAGGTGGATCCGGGTCCTCGGGTGCTCACCTCTCCTTCAATGTCTGCATGAAGAGTCCCCAGGCTGTGGCCTGTTCTGTCGCGCTGTCCTCGTGCTCCGTCCGGTGGCACAAAGAGGGTGTGGACAGCTAGCACTGGGCCCAGAAGGAGTAGGAGCTGGCGGGGGCGACCCACCGTAGCAGAAGCGGTGCCCCCTGGATTCAGGAATGGCTAGCGGCAGCCCAATCTTGATGGGGAGCGGTTTACTACAGGGCTCGTGTCTAATGGGGGGGGGGAAGGGGTGGGCCCAGATAGCACACTCACCGTGAGGGAGAGGGGGGGGGTTAGGCCATGCAGCCTCCCATAGCATCCGTTTGCCCGACGCCGTTCTCCGCTGCACAGCTCCAGTGCAGGTGCGGGCTTGGCTCTCGCGGCCGGAGCAAGGAGAGTGGGGGGCGGGGCTTAGCACCTGCGCCAGAGCCAGGGCTTTAGTCATGCCTCCTGGCCCGAAGAACGTCGGGGCAAGGTCCCTCTGGTATGCGCCATGGAGGTGCCGGGTTGCGGGCTGCCGCCTGCCCGGGAGTCAAGGTAGCCTGGGAGGAGTGGGTCTCGGTCCTCCAGCCCTGCCAAGAAGGCCACAGCCCCCATTCGGAGCCCGTCCCGGAGCGGAGCTCTCTATTCAGGCAGCCATCTGTTCTCTTGGCCAGGCCATGCCCCCCCCCCACGTTATCCTACCTTAATGTCAAACTAGAGTCCATTTAAATGATTCTTTATTCTGCAGCCCAGGCTAGTCTCAATACAAAAAACATGTTATCAGACACCAGTCCTACGCCGAGACAACTTCACTAACTCCCCATGGACGCAAGAATCAAACTCACAATGGCATACATAATCTTTTACTGATGAGAGTGACGCATGGTTTCATAGGGAGAAAATTGAACTTAACAAAAACGAGAAGAGCAAGGCCCGCAGATTACTTAGTTACATTTGGCATGAAATATAAATTCTATTGCTATTTTAACTTGTACTCGAGTATGTGTGAGCGCCTGTTTGTAGATGCTTATTTATAGTTCATGATAAGAGGTTGTTTTTTTCTGTTTAGAAAAGGATGAAAACCTTGAAAAGTTAAGGAAAAATGATCATATAATCTGATAAATGCCAACAGCAGGTGACACTGTATTATCTTTCGAAACTGTTGTCACCTGAAGATATACAAACTAATCAATCTTCAGTCTCGTGTCACCAGAAAAGTGCCTTGCTGGAACTCAATATGATTATTATATATTGATCACAAAATATACTATCCTGGGGCAAGCACAAGATGTTTGGGTTGATTTTGAGTTTTGCTAGGAGATTTTATGTCCATCAGTGAGGTGGATCTAGATTATGCACTAAACAGACACGGGAAAATCTTCCATGTTATTAGTTTTTCACTATGCTGGAATGTTGCTGTCTCCACCATTAAATGAACACTTTGTTATTTAAAGTGAGGGCAATTCATCGAATGCCAGTGGTGGAGGATGAAAGCTCCAACACCAGCAGTATCACTGGTAATATCCCATTTATGTGAGCTACATGGTCTGTTCCCACGTGTCTAGACTCTCAGCCGATGAGTTCCCACATGTTGTGAACACTCTACCTGTATACTAAACTATCAAAGGCCCCACGTTTTTTAAAAAACTTTTGCACAGAGGTAAATCTACCATACATAATGGTAGACCTGACTCCCCAGATTTGGCTGGTGTTGTGCCAAGGTTTCTGAAAGAATTGTCATTGGGCAGTGGTGGACGCAATTGCAGTATATCTGCCATTTAAAGAGTTGAATATTGAGTTCTAAGACTTTGGAAGCATGCAGTGAGGATCCATCATTTATGCCAGACCCCCTGTCCCTCCCCAAATCAAATCCTTATTTTTAACCAGATACTGGGCACGCAGAGATCAACAACTGAAAAAGTAAAACAGATAAAAGAATAAAAGATGTACTCATAAAGGGTAAAGTTTAGCTATTTACAGCAAAAGGTGGGAAAATTATATAAGAAAACAAGAGCTAAATGCCATTACTCATTATCAATTAAAGTTTGGCTTTGGCAAAAATAACGTTACATCAGTTAGCGACTGCTTACAGTTACATGTGCTTAGTGGATTTGCCCTGGTGAACAAGGTTATTTTAGAATTATAAAATGCATTGCGCTCCACCTGCTTAAGTGGTGGTTGTCTCATGGGTGTATTCAGCGTGGACTACACAATGTCACTTAGGCTAATTTGGAGACTGTGGAATTAAAGTTGAAGACCTCACAAAATGCTTTGAAGTGAAAGGTGCTTCTCAGTAACAGTTTCTGGGTTTGAGGTCATTACTTGTTTGAACACCTTCTGGTGTTCAGGGTTCAGATATCGTTCTCAGGAAACCTATCAGACATGTTCGCAGATTTTTCAGGTTGGCTAAATTCTGACCATGTACTTATGCAACACCTATACTGAGGGAAAAAAGGAAGCTTGACTCCACAGCTCAGTTTGATAAGTTCATACCAGGAAGAGTTCTGATGCAATTAAGAACAGCTCTTCTGCTGCTGTGCAAGGTAAATAGGAATTTCTTCTTAATCCTTCTTGCTCCCTTTTAATGCCACAACCCTAGCCTTTCCCTAATGTTATGTTATGTTATGTTATGTTAGGGGCATTTCTAAAGCGCGAACGGTTACCCAAGGGTGTCCTGGCGCTAGCTGCTTTCCTCTGGGCATTGAGGTGGAGGCACATTTACAGGTTAAAGAGCCATGTTTTCAGTTGTTTCCTGAATGTTAGGAGATTGGTGGAGTTTCTCAAATGGAAGGGGAGATCATTCCAGGCCCTTGCGGCACCAGCAATGAAGCTTCTCCCACCCCATGAAACTCTTTTTATGGGCGGTACTGATACCAATTTTGCCCCCAAGGAGCGAAGTGTTCTTTTGGGCTGGTACCACAGCAGCTGCTGCTTGAGGTAGTCTGGGCCCGTGCCCTGCAGTGCCTTGTGCACGATGCACAGAGCTTTAAAACGTACCCTTTTCCTCACAGGCAGCCAGTGGAGTTTTTTGATTTCCTTAGCAATTGGCATAAATTTTAGTGTGCCGGTGAGCAATCTTGCAGCTGCATTTTGCAACTGTTGAAGCTTGTTCATAAAGCGTTCTTGAATGTTTAGGTAGAGACTATTACAGTAATCTAACCTAGACATGATAAGTGCCGTGACAACTGTCTGGCAAGAAGTGTAGTATTTTCCTAATCATTTTGAGGGTATAGAAGGTGATTGAAGCTACAGCATTTATCTGGTCACCCAAGTGGAGCTTGTCGTCAACTATCACTCCCGGTTCTTTGCCTTCCTGGTAGGTATGGAAAGAGTGCCTAATGCATGTGGCCACCAATTTGGGGCCCAGAAATTGGGGTCATTCCCGAATAAAATGACCTCAGTCTTGCCTGAGTTGAGTTTTAGGCAATTCTGAGACATCCACCTCCCAACTGCCTCCATACAGTCGTGGAACCGAATGTCAATTCCTGCTCCCTGTCCAGGACGCAGAGCCACCACAATTTGTGTGTCGTCTGCGTAGGAGGCAAGGTTGAAACCAAAGGAGCCAATTAGGGATGCTAAGGAAGAGACATACACGTTAAAAAGTGTCAGACTGAGGGAGGACCCCTGTGGTACACCGCAGGGCAGGGAGAAGGGTTTGGAACATGCTTACACAGCTTTTGAGTAGTGTAGCAATAGCATCATTTCAAGGGTCACTCAAGCCACCCCATCTCTAATTTTCACAATGCCCAGGGCTTTCTTTCCTGTGAAGAGCATTTGTCACCCAGATCTGCTACAAAACTAGTACCCCCCTGCCAGCTACAGAAGTGGCAATGACCAGTCCTGCATTGAAGCCAGTAGTCTGAGCTGGTCTGCGAGAACAATGTTTCTGCCACCTGGATAATTCGGTTCATCAAAGAGTTTTCCTGGATATAACTTTTCAAGCGAGGTGTATTGAAAAATATCAGTTATCATTAAGGTAGACTTCATCTTCATCAGCAACTGGCATAGTCAGAGGAATATTTATTTTACGTAAAAACATAGCAAAAAAATAACCTATTCAGATTTAAGTAATTTTAATATTATATATTTTAAGTTGCAAACATCGTAAAGCTATGTCTTTCAAAAACAGTCATTGTAAGTGATAATCTGTATTAATTTGAGGGTTTATTCTGCACTTTGGCCTTCACGGGGCACAGAGTGAGGCAGCCCGAACACATATCGCTAAATACACATCATCTCGGGCTTACTTTAGAAGCTGCACCTTGCTTTTAAGGCCCTTTGTAGACCTGCACCATTGACACTTGAAGAAGTGCACTTTTATTAAAAAAATAACGTTTCCTGGGTATATAATGGGAGGCGTGGCTTACGTCATGCCTCCCTTCTTTTATCAATGTGACTATACTGTGTTGAAAGGTTTGTCCATACACAGATCCTTATGAGTGCTCAAGCAGGCATAAAGACTGATTACTCAGTGGTGATCCAAAAATGTTGATATTCTCAAGCTTATGATTAGTATGCTATTAGTAATAACCATGTTTTTCGTCAAAAGTAGTAGTTACTGTGTAATTGATTAAATACACATTTAGGGGCCGATTATGATGTCATCAGGATAGGCTCCGAACGGGATTCGGATTCTGCTAATCCGATTCGGTACCTCTGTTCCCGACCGAATCGGTCACCTTTCCAGACGACCGAGTATGATGCAAGGAAGCTGTCCGGGCTGACCGACTCGGTTCCGAATGGGATTCAGGCAGCCCCCATCATTCCGAGCCGAATTGTACAGCCCAATGGAGACGGTTTCCGAACGAGCGAGTATGATGACCGATTCAGACAGCCGTTCCGACTAGGTGTGCCCAAGACAAAACGGCTTTTGGAATTGGTCTTTGGGGGCCTGTTGCAGGCCCCCCTTTACCCGGAGGTGACCGAATGTGGCACATGGGGGTGCCCAAGGGAACCCTCTTCCCAACCATGCACAATGTGGCAGGCACCATCTTGTGTCCGCTACAGGGTGCAAGGTTTTCCCCACCCACCCCTTTTTTCAATGGGAGTCCGACCGAACCGAGTCCGTAAGCATCCGGACACATCGTAATTGGTCGGTAGGACTCCCCGAATACGAATCGTTCAGAAAGCATTCCTAACCCGATTCGGTGGGAATGCTTTCCTGGTGGCATCGTAATCGGCCCCTTAGTTGCTTAATCGGCCTGCTTGCATGCTTCTGACTGAATGTTATGTTCAAAACAGTCTTGTATTGCAATATGGGCACAATGAGTTGTTTTGCGTGGGCACATGGCCACAATTCCTGCACTCTGCACAGAGAACTAGGAAGTCCATAGGGTAAAGATAGCCAGGCTCTAATGTTCAGGTGTACATGAGCTGCATGTAGCCTGCACTTCACAGAGTCATGTCCATGCTCACAGGAAAATCAGCACTCCTTTCTAGAGATAACTGTGGTCCCATCATTTAGGTGGTAAGATCCTCCATGCATCATAAGAGGCAGTACTCCTCCAAGCTGTCACAAGAATACAATTCAATACATAAAAGAATGCGCTTTATGTCCCTTTCTGTTATTGCTCAATCTGCAAAATTTACAGACCATCGTTTTCTTGCTTCATTCATAAAGTGCCTAGTAAGTAATTTAGTTGATACTATCTCTATGTAATTTCTAGAGGTAAAATAAATTCTCCCTTTAAGTAGGGTAATTTTGTTTTCATTTGGTACGTCTGCTAAAATTTAAAACACAGCTTATGAATTACAGTTTACTAAGGCTGTCAGTTTAGAATCTGTAATTATATGTTCTTATAAAAACTGGATCAAGAGCGAGGGCTAGTTCCTTGTTGTTCAGCAGTAGAGCCTTGGATGCAGTGTTCTATGCAGTGTGGAATGTGTTTCTGTAGGTATTGCACATTGCTCTTAAAATGACTCTGCGCCAGACCATTAACCCTTGGAATGCTCTAATAATTGAGGTGAGTGTGAATCTATAAAGTGTTCTGGTCATGGTTGGTGTCCTGGAACACAAGCCGAAAACATTTTCAGAGTTTGGTGTGAGACCAAAGCTTGTGGAACTGTTTGAGAATGTAGTGAGTGTAATGTCGGTGATTTGATATCTGATAAAGAAGCAAGTGCTGAAGTTGGACCACAGGTGTTGACTGATCAATAGCATGATTTGTAAAAACTACTGCAAAAGATGTTTTTTATCATGTTTTAACAATCATATTCCAAGTATGCACAAAGGAGCAGAAGTATAAAAATAATACAACGTTACTAGTAATTCACCTTTTATTGTTGGTACATTGTAGTTATCCATATATAATAGGAACACTTATCCTATCAATCTGTATGCTTTTAAACAAACAATGTATGGGCGATTTTTTGTGCAAGTAGTTCCTGAATTTGATTGTTTGTCGTTTTACCTAAATCTGAAATGGTGTATTCTTCCTGGTCTGTGAGGTTCTTTCAAGAAGCAACATCAAAGTCTTCTCACATGTAGTACAACATGTTTCCTCTTGCTGGTACAAAAACACGTATCCCAGAGACCCAAGACTAGGCCTGGGTGAAATTTTAATTTCACAAAGTTTCCCAAAATATCCGTTCTTTTACCTGAGTGTGCACCTTGCGTGAAAAGTTGTGCAAAATACTAGCTGTACTGGTTCCCACAGAAAATGTCTTGCTTAGAGGCATTTTCTGCTTGAAACATTCCCATGTCAGTACTGTGCAAAACGTTTGTAAGTGTGGCGTGAACTCCTTTAAATAAAAGTGATGCAAGATACCAGCATACAACATTTTGCAAAAAAAAGAATAATTTTGTGAAATTTTGTTGGAAATTTGTAAATTTTTTAAATAAAAAATATTGCACAATTTTGCATACCCCACACTCAGACTTTGTGAAATCAGGTTCACCCTGGCCGTGGTGCAGGGCTGCAAAGTTCTCCTAGCAGAAAATTGGCTTGTTCTGAAATGGCCAACATACCATTTCTCCCCACGCAACTGTTGTGTACCATAACCGCAAACGCGTTTATAATGCACGCCTATACCACACAAACCTTGTCTGTGCATATGCCTTTACTACCTATGCTTTTACAATGCTAACTAAGCATATTGAAGGTAAGGGAAACCCATATATATATATATATATATATATATATATATATATATATATATATATATATATATATATATATATATATATATGTACAAACAAAGTTCCCCTTGCGGTGGAGGCACACTCAGGATCGTCGCTCAGGTCTCATGTGCATAGCCCCTTAGAATTTGCTGCCAACGCGTTTCAAGCATTACGCCCTTCCTCATGGGCAGCCTGTGAAGCAAAAGAATGGCGGTCAACAAACCAGCGTTTTCCCTCATTAGTTTTTATTACTCCTTGATTCTAATTATGGTGCATTCTGGGGCTGGTAGTTGCAATAGAATACCACCAAACCATTTCAAGCTTTTAAAACAATCAATAATCGGGGAAACAAATGTCACATGAGAAATGCAATTGCAATACCAGGCATCTCCCGCTTCGCCTCGCCGCTCGAGCTCCAGCCGCAGCGAACCCACAGAGTTCATGTGGTGGTGCCATCCGTGACCCGGGCGGTCACTCAAATGTACAAACAAAGTCCCTCTTGCGGTGGAGGCACACTCAGGATCGTCGCTCAGGTCTCATGTGCATAGCCCCTTAGAATTTGCTGCCAACACGTTTCAAGCATTACGCCCTTCCTCATGAGCAGCCTGTGAAGCAAAAGAATGGCGGTCAACAAACCAGCGTTTTCCCTCATTAGTTTTTATTACTCCTTGATTCTAATTATGGTGCATTCTGGGGCTGGTAGTTGCAATAGAATACCGCCAAACCATTTCAAGCTTTTAAAACAATAAATAATCGGGGAAACAAATGTCACATGAGAAATGCAATTACAATACCAGGCATCTCCCGCTTCGCCTCGCCGCTCGAGCTCAAGCGGCAGCAAACCCACAGAGTTCATGTGGTGGTGCCATCCGTGACCCGGGGCGGTCACTCAAATGTACAAACAAAGTTCCCCTTGCAGTGGAGGCACACTCAGGATCCTCGCTCAGGTCTCATGTGCATAGCCCCTTAGAATTTGCTGCCAACGCGTTTCAAGCATTACGCCCTTCCTCATGGGCAGCCTGTGAAGCAAAAGAATGGCAGTCAACAAACCAGCGTTTTCCCTCATTAGTTTTTATTACTCCTTGATTCTAATTATGGTGCATTCTGGGGCTGGTAGTTGCAATAGAATACCGCCAAACCATTTCAAGCTTTTAAAACAATCAATAATCGGGGAAACAAATGTCACATGAGAAATGCAATTGCAATACCAGGCATCTCCCGCTTCGCCTCGCCGCTCGAGCTCCAGCGGCAGCGAACCCACAGAGGTCATGTGGTGGTGCCATCCGTGACCCGGGGCGGTCACTCAAATGTACAAACAAAGTTCCCCTTGCGGTGGAGGCACACTCAGGATCGTCGCTCAGGTCTCATGTGCATAGCCCCTTAGAATTTGCTGCCAACACGTTTCAAGCATTACGCCCTTCCTCATGGGCAGCCTGTGAAGCAAAAGAATGGCGGTCAACAAACCAGCGTTTTCCCTCATTAGTTTTTATTACTCCTTGATTCTAAGTATGGTGCATTCTGGGGCTGGTAGTTGCAATAGAATACCGCCAAACCATTTCAAGCTTTTAAAACAATCAATAATCGGGGAAACAAATGTCACATGAGAAATGCAATTGCAATACCAGGCATCTCCCGCTTTGCCTCGCCGCTTGAGCTCCAGCGGCAGCAAACCCACAGAGTTCATGTGGTGGTGCCATCCATGACCCGGGGCGGTCACTCAAATGTACAAACAAAGTTCCCCTTGCAGTGGAGGCACACTCAGGATCGTCGCTCAGGTCTCATGTGCATAGCCCCTTAGAATTTGCTGCCAACGCGTTTCAAGCATTACGCCCTTCCTCATGGGCAGCCTGTGAAGCAATAGAATGGCGGTCAACAAACCAGCATTTTCCCTCATTAGTTTTTATTACTCCTTGATTCTAATTATGGTGCATTCTGGGGCTGGTAGTTGCAATAGAATACCGCCAAACCATTTCAAGCTTTTAAAACAATCAATAATCGGGAAACAAATGTCACATGAGAAATGCAATTGCAATACCAGGCATCTCCCGCTTCGCCTCGCCGCTCGAGCTCCAGCGGCAGCGAACCCACAGAGTTCATGTGGTGGTGCCATTCGTGACCTGGGGCGGTCACTCAAATGTACAAACAAAGTTCCCCTTGCGGTGGAGGCACACTCAGGATCGTCGCTCAGGTCTCATGTGCATAGCACCTTAGAATTTGCTGCCAACGCGTTTCAAGCATTACGCCCTTCCTCATAGGCAGCCTGTGAAGCAAAAGAATGGCGGTCAACAAACCAGCGTTCGCTGCCGCTCAGGACACAAGTGGACTTCATCCTCCGAGCAGCAGTGCGCCAGAAGCTGCGTTTGCAGCGTGGTGCAAAAAGGGGCGTGGCCTCGGAACACCTCTCTGCAATCCAGCTCTGTGGCGCTTACTGGAGGTATCTGGTGGGCTAGTTGGCCCCCAGGGACCCTCAGGATTCAAGGGGACTTAATCCCTTAACTTATAACGCGCCAGGGGGTGCGTTTGCACAGTGGTGCAGGGAGGGGGCAGGGCCTGATATAACAAGTTAGCAATCTTGCTGTGTGGGACTTACTGGAGGTAAAAAAAGGGGGTGTTGGCCCCCAAGGTTGACGTTGGGGGCTAACTACCCCTCCTGTTACCTCCAGTAAATCCCACACAGTCGGATTGCTAAAAGGTGTTTGGAGGCCACGCTCACCTTTCTCCACCACTCTGAAAACGAGACTGCTATGTTATAGTTAGAAATTAGCATTTAAAAAACCTTTGATATTCACTGAAAAAACCATAGGTTTCAGGGACGTTATAGTTAGTTGGACATTTCACTCGTACAAAACCAGGGAAATTCCGCCGTTATAGTTAGTTCAGCTAACTATAACTCGCGCCCCCGCAATGCACTGCTGATAACAGCACATATTACATCATTCATGACATGGTCAGTGACATCACTGATGACATCACTGATGATATCTCAAATGACATCACTGATGACATCATCCACGTGAAAATCTGATGCACCTCCTCACACCCTAATATAACCTTTGATACACCCACTGTAAAATACAGACTACCATTTTCGAAACCATCGACACACCAATACCAGTTACTACATACGCACTCACTGATTCCTAGGTCTACACACACATCCACTCATTCACCCATACAATGACTCATACATGCAGTCACTCATCAATACAACACTATCATATGCACTCATACACCTATACAGACACTCACACTCCACCACTCATCCAGAGTTACTCACACACCTAGTCAGTCATGCAAAGAATCAATCACACTTCCATTTACTCACGTATACAGTTATACACACACCACATCACTTATTCATACAGAAACAAACGCATACTTACTCTCTTATACAATCACTGATAAAAGTACACACTCATCCATACAGCCACTCTCACAATCACTGACTCTCACGTATAGTCGTTTATATACTCCAACTCTCACATACACTGCCTTTTACATATGTAGTTACTTGGACATGTACCACTGAGACATCCATTCACTCACCAACACACCCATACACACACTCACCCACCCATACAGCTGTTTCCACATGCACTCTTGAACCCATACACCCAGTGAATCAACCACTCAAACATCTATGCACAGAGTCACACACCTCTCACCCACCCACACACACACTCAGGCACCCATACAAATACTCAGGCAACCAATCGATAACCCATATAGACACTCATGTAGCTACTGACCAACTCATGCAGCAGCTTATACAATAACAGACAGACTGATACAGACATTCACACAGTTTAGTCACTAACCCATGCATTCAGTAAGACACATTTAATCACTCACTTAAACAGTCAGTCACGCACCTACTAAATCCTCCATCCAGACACTTATACACCCACTCATTCTTCAATACACCTTGGCATATATATAAAACATATTTAAACTTTAAACAAACACACAGTCACTGGATGATGTCATCAGTGATGTCATCAGTGATGTCATTTGAGATGTCATCAGTGATGTTACTGACCATGTCATAAATGATGTAATATGTGGCGTCATCAGCAGTGCATTGTGGGGGCGTGAGTTATAGTTAGCTGAAGTAACTATAACTGCGGAATTTCTCTGGTTTTGTACGAGTGAAATGTCCAACTAACTATAACGTCCCTGAAACCTATGGTTTTTTCAGTGAATATTTATATATATATGTATATATATATATCAAAGCTCAGGTTTCACCCAACTGCTGAACTCTGGACGGGTGCTTTGGCCTGGTGACGTGAGGGTGATTCACGTTAAAAATTGAGGCTCAAAAACAGGCACAGAGCACTCACAGGACATACATAGTTTTTATTCTGAGCAAATGCATTTCGGACCTTCGCCTTCTTCAGTGCTCTTTCGAACTGCATTAAAACTGACACATGTTTAAATAACTTAAAGATGATCTCATTGGTGCAACTTTGAAATGACAAGCAACAAAGGACTGTGAAAGTTCTTGGTGCAAAATGCCGATTTTCTGTGGCAGCCATGTCAGCTTGTATAATCACTGCTCAAACCAGGTAAGAAACACTTCGTTTTGCCTCCTTTCAAAGTTCTTAAGTCTCTCATAGACAATGCAATGTTACACCTTGCATAGGGTAAAAAACGAAATATTTATGATGTAGCTTACATGCAGGCAAATCCACATAGTCCTTTGTGAGATAACAGCATTCGTTGCTCCAAACAAGGTGCCTTGATAACAGTCTCTCTGTCCCTCGCCGCTGCCGTGATTTTTAAATTGCATACTTCCCACAGGTTTTCGTCTGTATGACTGCATCCATTCAATTCAATAATTGACAACCCTCTAGGTTGATAGGAAAGTATCACATTTCCAGCACGGCGGTTCTAGCAGTAATTAAATCAAAGCTCAGGTTTCACCCAACTGCTGAACTCTGGACGGGTGCTTTGGCCTGGTGACGTGAGGGTGATTCACGTTAAAAATTGAGGCTCAAAAACAGGCACAGAGCACTCACGGGACTTACATAGTTTTTATTCTGAGCAAATGCATTTCGGACCTTCGCCTTCTTCAGTGCTCTTTCGAACTGCATTAAAACTGACACATGTTTAAATAACTTAAAGATGATCTCATTGGTGCAACTTTGAAATGACAAGCAACAAAGGACTGTGAAAGTTCTTGGTGCAAAATGCCGATTTTCTGTGGCAGCCATGTCAGCATGTATAATCACTGCTCAAACCAGGTAAGAAACACTTCGTTTTGCCTCCTTTCAAAGTTCTTAAGTCTCTCATAGACAATGTAATGTTACACCTTGCATAGGGTAAAAAACGAAATATTTATGATGTAGCTTACATGCAGGCAAATCCACATAGTCCTTTGTGAGATAACAGCATTCGTTGCTCCAAACAAGGTGCCTTGATAACAGTCTCTCTGTCCCTCGCCGCTGCCGTGATTTTTAAATTGCATACTTCCCCACAGGTTTTCGTCTGTATGACTGCATCCATTCAATTCAATAATTGACAACCCTATAGGTTGATAGGAAAGTATCACATTTCCAGCACGGCGGTTCTAGCAGTAATTAAATCAAAGCTCAGGTTTCACCCAACTGCTGAACTCTGGACGGGTGCTTTGGCCTGGTGACGTGAGGGTGATTCACGTTAAAAATTGAGGCTCAAAAACAGGCACGGAGCACTCACGGGACATACATAGTTTTTATTCTGAGCAAATGCATTTCGGACCTTCGCCTTCTTCAGTGCTCTTTCGAACTGCATTAAAACTGACACATGTTTAAATAACTTAAAGATGATCTCATTGGTGCAACTTTGAAATGACAAGCAACAAAGGACTGTGAAAGTTCTTGGTGCAAAATGCCGATTTTCTGTGGCAGCCATGTCAGCATGTATAATCACTGCTCAAACCAGGTAAGAAACATTTCGTTTTGCCTCCTTTCAAAGTTCTTAAGTCTCTCATAGACAATGCAATGTTACACCTTGCATAGGGTAAAAACGAAATATTTATGATGTAGCTTACATGCAGGCAAATCCACATAGTCCTTTGTGAGATAACAGCATTCGTTGCTCCAAACAAGGTGCCTTGATAACAGTCTCTCTGTCCCTCGCCGCTGCCGTGATTTTTAAATTGCATACTTCCCCACAGGTTTTCGTCTGTATGACTGCATCCATTCAATTCAATAATTGACAACCCTCTAGGTTGATAGGAAAGTATCACATTTCCAGCACGGCGGTTCTAGCAGTAATTAAATCAAAGCTCAGGTTTCACCCAACTGCTGAACTCTGGATGGGTGCTTTGGCCTGGTGACGTGAGGGTGATTCACGTTAAAAATTGAGGCTCAAAAACAGGCACGGAGCACTCACGGCCCGGGACATACATAGTTTTTATTCTGAGCAAATGCATTTCGGACCTTCGCCTTTTTCAGTGCTCTTTCGAACTGCATTAAAACTGACACATGATGTAATATGTGACGTCATCAGCAGTGCATTGTGGGGGCGTGAGTTATAGTTAGCTGAAGTAACTATAACGGCGGAATTTCTCTGGTTTTGTACGAGTGAAATGTCCAACTAATTATAACATCCCTGAAACCTATGGTTTTTTCAGTGAATATTTATATATATATGTATATATATATATGTGTAAATACACACACACATTTATAGATATTACTTATTTTTTAACACCCCCTCCCAATTATTCATAAAACAAATATTTTCTTTTTGGAGGGAACCCCACAAACCTCCCACCCTTTTTTGCAACCTTACCATCCTAATCCCTTACCCACCCTTACACCCCAATAACACCCTAGAACTTTATACCCTTACCCACCCCTAAACTCCAAAAGTACCTTAACCACTCAATACCCTTACCCACCCAAACCACCCACCCTTTTTGTAACCTTACCATCCTATTCACTTACCTGCTCTTAAACCCTAAAACACCCTTACCACTCAATACCCTTGCCTACCCCTAAACAATAAAAACACCGTCATCACCCAGTACCCTTACCCACACCTAAACCCTAAAACACCCGTCCCACTGACACCCTCACTCAACCCTAAACCCTAAAAAAATCCCTTAGCACCCAATACTGTTTCCCAGCCTTAAAACCCAAACACACCCTTAATACCCAATACTCGTACCCACCCCTAAAATCACATTTACCACCCAATATTCCTATCCACCCCTAAACGGTGAAAACAATCTCACCACCCTATAACCTTACCCACCCCTAAACACTAAAAACACCCCTACCACCCTGTACCCTTACTCAGCCCTTGACCCTAGAACACCCTTACCATCCTATACAAATACCCACCCTTAAACACTAAAAACACCCTTACCACTCTAAACCCATAACCACACCTAAACCCTAAAACCATCCTTACCACCCTATACCTTTACCCACCCCTAAACACTAAAAACATCCTTACTACCCATTCCCCTAAACGCTAAAACATCCTTACCACCCTTTCCCTTAAACCCTAAAAACACCCTCACCTCCATTAGCCTTACCCAACTCTGAACCTTAAAACACCCTTACCGTCCTATACCCCTACCCTACCCCTAAATCCTAAAAATCCCCTTACTACCTTACACCATTACCCACTCCTAAACCCTTAAACACCCTGCCCATCCAATATCCAATACTCTTACTCAACCCTAAACCCTAAAAACACCCTCACCACCCTTACCCACCGCTAAACCCTGAAGGCACCCTCACCACCGTATAATTTTACACACCTCTATACACACTACACACTCCTACCATCCTATACCTTTACCCGCCCCTACAACATACAAACACCCTTGCCATCTATCTATCTATCTATCTATCTATCTATCTGTATATTTATTTGTATATATGTACAAACATGCATATATGTAAAAACACACATACACTTACCTTAAATATACTTACCTTTTGTTGTAAAGGTATGCGGGGTAAAGGCATATGCATGATAAAGGCATTGCGTGGTAAAGGATTCTTGGTAAACGCATGTCGTTGTAAAGACAGCAGTCTAAAGGCTGTCTTTTCGCACAACTAGTGGATTTATTTCATATCCGGCCAGTCTCAAATTAGTAGAAGGGAAATTCAAGTCATTTATTAGAGAAGGGAAATTCCATTCTGTAGAACGTACATTGACTGCTCATTGTTTATTGGGCTACATGCCACAGCAGAGGTCCAATATCTTGGAATACACAAGTGCAGAGAAATTTCCTACAATTGTTATTAAAGTAGTCAAATATTGGAAAACCACGTGCAAATAAATCAGTCCGTTTTCATAATTGTTTCAAATTAGCATACAATTATGTTATTTGTTCTTAATCTTGAATTGATTTGATTTGATACCTGAAAAAGGTTTTGAACTGAAATCTAATAAAGACTATAAAAATTATTCTGTGGAATGTGTTCCCAGCAAACCAGGATGAGTAGATACTCATTATAAGATTGTTTTAATAATTTTGAAAACAATAGAATTGTATGAAAATTTTGATTCAGGATGATTGTATATTTCCCAAGCAGTAGAACATTTGTACATTAAAAAAAAGAGAATTGGTTCGCCATCATTTAAGGAAACCATTATTGATTTCTTGTTGCTATATACATGCTCTGCTTGGAATGAGTGGTGTGAGTGCATATATTTTTGCAGCTATGCCTTTTTTAATCCATAAGGGCTATTTGAAGTTGAAACCTCAAATCTTACATATAGTTATGATATTTTAAATATAAATGAGATGGCATAAACATCTTTTGTGCACAAGAATGTGAGTTCGAGATCTTCTTTGCAGTTACATGTCTTGCTTTTTAATATGGGCAGATGAAGATAGTAATTTTGACCTTTTGGTAGGCAGAGATAGTGAGATGCTAATATTGAGAAAGTATTTGGCAGCTGATTCTGCTTGTACTGGTGGCCCATATTGGGGCGGAATAGCAGAATATGTTAAGTGATCATTATAATGAGGATATCTGTTACACAGTACCTTTAGGCTACCTCTCTGGGAGAAAGAGGACATTGTGGAGTGTGCTGACAGGTGGTCATATCTGGACATCAGAAATCATTTTTAAAATGTATCTTTTAAAAGCTGATTTGAAGAAATAAACTCAGACCTCAGACATAAAGAGGCATGTCACACAGATAGATTTGTGTACGAAAGTGCTAGGGGAGGTTTTGGCCACTAATGAATTGAGGTAGGTATGATAGAACATTATCATGGGCATTGTTAAAAATGGTGTTCCTTGCAAGACTCTCCTGGTGTGGGGTAGGAAATGCCTTACTTCATTCTCATGAAAGGCCTGAGTCTGTCAATCTAGCTACTTTGTAAATATGACAGAGTAGATCCTTGCATTGTATGATGTCAACATTTGCACTGACATGTATTTTTTGTAAAAAACGTACTTGTCACTTATCACGTGCTTCAAAGATATCATTGGAGAATTTAAGTAATACTGTTTTAGATCCATTCCGATGTCAGAATCTGGATTTGTAAGGAGTGGTGAAACTGTTGTTGAAAAAGATGTGCATGGAGTAGAAAGAATTCCTTTCGTGAGGATCTTGTTTGCAACAACATGTTTTTTTTATAGGCAAGTAGTTGTTACTGATAGCTTGGTTGAGTTTTGCTTTCTTAAGTAGAGGCATGTGGATGGCATTATAAGGTTTTTGTAAACTGAAATGCTACGTTTCTGGTCAGTAAATGGTGTTGTGTGCAGACTGGAATGTATTTTCATTCTCTCGGTAATTTGATGGGTGTGGCATTGCTGGGTGGAGTGCAGTAATGTGAACTTAGCCCTTTGTGGTCTTTTCAGAGACAGAGTGAATGAAAAGCAGAGTTCAGTGACTCATCTGGTTAACTCAGATCAGGTTAGGGGTGTTTTTTAGGTGGCTTGCCATTGTGTTGAATTTTGTCATTTGAAAAATTTTAAGATTATTCCACTCTGGGGTCTATGCATCTATGTTGTATAGCTAGTGAAATGATTTTTAATAAATTGCAGATCTGATGATTTCTGTTAGTACTATTTGAAGTGAAGTTTTTTATATGTGCTGTGGTGGTGTTTTTTTTAATTCTTGGCACAAGAAATTGTTTTGTATTAAGATTTATTTGGTTGGTGATATTCTCAGGGCCGAGACCAGACCGACATTTATCATTTATTTGAACCAAATAAGAGTGGTGTTAAATGATACATTTGTTTCCTTGTGGTTGGATTCATTGCTGAGGAGCAGCTATCTCCAAGCAATGAAACATGGTCAGTGGGTGAAATGTACCTTCAAACAGATCCTTTGCAGAAGTGATGTGTGTCATAATGTATCAGAAGTTGTTCTGAAGAGTGGTCAGTACAGTGCTTTGTGGGGTCCCTTGGTCGCCTTGTTGCTGTAGATATTGTTTTTTTAATGCCAGAGAGGTTAATTGTAAGAGGCATGTATTAGTGGCTTATCTTAGAGCAACCGATGCAGGACACAATGTTGATATGTAAGTTCTGCAGGAGTAACAGCTTGAATGGGGTAGAATTTAAGTGCTTTAGAAAAGATCTGTGTGGGGGCCTTAAGTGGAGTTATTCCAAAGGGTAAACTCTCTGAGCAGTAGAAATATGATGGCTTTCACTCTGTGTTTTGAGATGAAGTCTACGTATAACATTAAGTCGCTAGCGTAGCATTCATCAGATATACATTAATGGTGTGTTTATGATTGCCATGGACTTTGTTTAGTAAGCCTTGTATTTTCCATTGTGAATCGGATATAACGTATGTGTTGGGAAAGGAGAATACTTGGATTTGTGTCATTATGAGCATCTTTGCTGAGCTCCTTCGGGGTGATGCTAGATTGTTGCTGTTGGTGGTGTTCACCTACTGTAGACATGCCGCAGAACACTTCATAAATGAATTTCTTGAAGGTTAGTGATGCAAACAATGGTCGCTGATGGTTTATGTGATTGTTGATTAGTGGTACTGAGGGTTGTCTTGAGAGATATTTGCTAAGGAATGTTATTTTGTGAGTAGATACAATTACGAAGTGTTGGAATTCCTTGGTGTGAGATTTTTAGCCAGTGGTGGTTTGATTATTATTGATAATGTCTTAGATGAATAGCTTTGTGATTTGAGCTTGTGTGAGATAGAGGTGTTAGGATTGAATATATAAATTGTTTTTCTGTGGGTCTCAACGATTGGTGTTTTCAGTTTCTGGGATGACTGGTAGTTTGAATCTTATTATAATAAAACCTGTCCGGTGCGCTGCACACTAGCATTTTTCGTCACTGTAGACCCTATTGCCTGCAACGGAGGTTGAAGAACCTTGCAAATATGTGGGATACCAGGCATGTATGAATTTGCTACACCAGTTGGATTGATAGTAATTTATTACACAGATGGACAGCCGGATTAGGTTGAGCCAGTGTAGCTCCCCTCCCACCCTCCTCCTCGGAGTGGACATGAATCTCCCTGCCCCTATCACTAGCTGATCTAACCCTGGCATTCTGTAGTTTCACTTAATGCAGAGTAAAGGGGGCCGGAATAATTCAAACATGTCGGAGCCACTGACCTTGTCATTGCATGTTTTAGTGCTGCAGGGACGACCTTCATTACATGTTTAATGGAGCAATCATAAAATGTTTGTTGGCCTTTGTAGATCAACGGTCATCGAAGAACTCAACGGTTATGGAAATCTTTTTTCATGTTTTTTTTATAATAAACAATGATACTGTGACAGCTTGCTGCTTTGAAATATGAACAGTTCGGCTGTAGCGCCTTGATGCCTTTAGGTATTTGTTGTGCTTCTATACATTTTTGTCATTTCAATTAATTTCATATAGAATCGATTATATGGGTGCTGGTCGGTGAGGGGGAGTCTTCCAGATTATCTCGCTGCATGGGTACATCTCTCATGAGCTGTGATGCTGACTTAAAAGTAAATAGGATTTCATATTGACTGATGTAGCTTACGTCCCTATGTGACGTGCTAATTAAGCTTTGCCTCGATTAATGAAATTCCTCGTGTTAGAGCAAGTATTCTTAAGCATGGGACTCACACTTTAAAACCTTGTCTGGCCCCGAAGGATATTTAACCAAATTTTAAGATGCGATGTCACAGGCAGAGACAGAAGAAAGTGTTATATATTTATAAATTCAAGATACTAGCAGAAGCGTTGGATGTTTGCATGTAGACGGTGGAGGCTCAGCGTGGTTATTAGTGTGTAATGCAGGAAGCTGAGAGCCCTAATGGATTGAACGAGAGAAAAGGGCAGGGGAGGAAAGAGACAGGGTAATATGCTGGAGTGAATTACAGGAAGACTATTCCATGGAGGGGCTTTGCAACCACAATAACCCAAGCGATCTGCAACAGCTGAGAGGTCCCTGCAATGGAATCATTTCTGCATAATGCGTCCATTTGTAAGAATCTCTTTGTCTCTCTTCCGCTCTAAGTGCTGTCTTCAATGGTTACCTTTTATCTGTGTTTACTCATACTATTAACATTAATTTTCCTAATCTAGAGCTGGAATGATTGAGGAATAAATTTTTCCTTAAAGGGGTCCTCCTTTGGAAGTGTTAGAAATCAAGAATATCCCGTGGCAAGCAATGCTGTCTGTAATGAATGGCCAAGAGCTGAAAGAAATATCAGAAGGTTTAATTAGCACTAAAACCTTCTCTTTTGGTAACACAATGTTATCTTGTTGCTTTTAGAGTCAGTTTTTTGCATTATATGTTGGCACCATGTGAGATGGGCATAGAAAGAGAAGATTATTTTTAACCACAGCCAATGGGATTATTCCCGGTCCAGCAACTGCTCGGTGGCGATTTACATCTGGTTTTAGGACCTAATCCTGGAGACAAGCCCCTCAAATACCCTTCCAAATCCACTCAGGAAAGACAAAATTCACAAGCATGTTTGAAAATGTACGTTAGGCGAACATAAAACCCACTTACAGTTGAAAAATGAGCCAAAGAGTTCATACCTGTAGAGATTTAGCCAGTCAGATGGAACCTGTGACGATGGAAATTTGCAAATATTGTTCTTTTTCAATAGTTTACTATTTTACGTTGGAGGTGGGGCCGTGGGTGTTCTAACCAAAGTAGCAGATGGCAGATATTCGAAGTGCAGTGAACACCTACAAAGTTGTAGCTTTGTGGATATGCACATACCATACAATTAAGAGGAAATAAGTGTATGACAACTAGAGGAGACCTAAAAATGTACAACTAGCATAGACGATACCTACTCACTTTTTTTTTTTAACTCAATTAAAAATCAGCTGTTAACTCAAATTGTAAGGAGGACTCTTACTTTAAAAAAAGATTTCTCACTTTAAAAAAAAAGAAATTTCAGCATACTGACAGTTGACCCTATGCACACAGGTAAAATTAGTTGTAAAATCAAGTTTACAAGGAAATCTACCTTTTTACAAGTGCCAGGTATCCACAAAGCAATTCCTGGCAGGTGTGGGCCCTTTTATGGGTGTAGAGATCTCCGCCAGGAATGCAGAGACCTCTCCAGTCATAAATTCCACTAAAGACACAGAAAGCAAGTGCTTTAATGCGTGCCTAGCCATGAACGTTTGGTATCACCTACACACATGGATGTTTGATCAAATTCCCAAATGACGAGCCAAAGCCTTCCCACCTTGGAAATGGTTGCGATTGACTCCAGCACAGCGCTAGCGTAAAATTCCCTTCCAGGGTGAGAAGGAGACTGCATCACCCCCAAATGAAAGGGTAAGAGGTTTCTACATGGGGAAAAATATTTTCCCTTTGGGGAAAAATTATAAAAAATAAAAAATGTGCATTTGAATCCATTCCACTGTGCAGAGATCTCTGCAGTGGACCGCTCCCTACAGAGGGGATTGATCACCAAACCATAATCCAGGTTAATTTCCCAAGAAATCTGCACAGCTTCAGTGAGAATTTCTTGAGGAGTTGATGAATTCAAAAAAGTTGCAAATCTGCACCAGCAGAAGAAGTTACAACGGCAAGAGTAGATTAACTTATTTTTAAAATAGTGCTCTGTATTATTAAGTTAAGAAAAACCTTTAGAGTAATCGAAATAAAAAACCCAAAATATATTTAAAAAAACTAGAAAGTTTAGTGAAAAACTATTAAAGCTGTTTTAAAGCAAGGCTAACTCTTATCGCATGAACTAAAATCAACATTAATCAAAGCACCACTGCTCACATGAACATTTGACCCTCATTAAATTAGTCAGAGGTGTAGGAAAGGAAATCATTTGTTTAATGCCCCCTCCCCCCACACGTTTTGAAATCATTCATGCCCAGAGCCATCAAAGAATATCAGCCTGTGCTCCCAGCAGGAAGGAAACCAGTTCAGACACTGGCAGAGAGGAAAAATGAGACCCCATAGCCATAAAAAGAGTCTAGAAGGAGGGAGGAAGGCAGTTGGAGGAAGGCTCAGGCTATTTTGGATAAGGGTTTCTGGGAAAATGCAATACATTGGGAGAACAAGTGCTGAAGAAGGAGGTTGGGTTTTTGAGAAAAAGTTGCCATGATTGGGTGTATGGAATTCTCCAGTCGCTGAAAAGTGCATAAGACTGGTACCTCACCATCACCACCTCAGAGTATTCCCAGAAATTGAGAGAAACATCTGAACAGAAAAAAGACTGCCTGACTGCTGGAAGATAGAAAATCTGAGGGCAAAAGGCAAGTAGTTGCCTACTGTTGTTGTTACAAGAATATAGACAGCAGTAGGGCTCCATGGCTGCAATAAAGTGCAGCTGCCCACTATCAACTGGACCCTGCTTGAGCCCTTGCTGGACAGAAAACTAGTCCTCAGAACCTTACTTTAAGTACTTGGGAGCTGTAGGAGTGACTGGGAAGAACATTTGTTGAAGCAGGAGAAATGTAGGACTCAGTGCCTGTTTCCAATTCCAGAAGACCAGAACGGGGTCCTGAGACTTCCTCAGGGACAGAAAACCTTTTTCGGCAAGATTTCCAGATTCTTTCCACTCTGTGCTTTTTGCTGCAAAGGAACAGGCTTAAATTGGGCCCTGAAGTAAGATATCTGAGACTGTGGAAACTATCCTGGTTACTGCTTTTAGCCTTGCCATGCTGGAAGATTTGGAGAACTAAAAAACATAAAGCAGTCTGAAGAAAAAACCTTCGACCAGGGTGCAGTGACAGATCCATCCAAATGGAGAAGCAACCTCACGGCTACAAACTCCTTGTTTGCCTTGCTCAGAGCTTATGGCACCAAAACAGAATGTTTTAGTGTGATCTTGATGATGATGTATCTAGCGGTTTGCTGGTATTTCCCCACAGGGCAAACATTGACACACTCTTGTGTCGGTGTTTACCCCCTGTGATTGCCACTTTCCTTTTATATGGGAGTGGCCGAGAGCCCCTGCCACCCTGCAGACACACATTTCACCACCTACAAACACAGCACTGTTTAATTAGTTGCTGCAATGCAGGCGGCATATGCCCTTCACCATGAATGACATGGCACAAAGTCTGCATACCGTATCTGACATTGAGGGACTCTCGCTGACTTCGGCATCTTGTTTTGCTTCACTGTAGGACATTGAGACCTAAAAAGTCTACTCAGTCCTGAAGTAAAAATGCTGACTGGTATGACCTGCTTAGCTTACTCGACCTCTGCTCTCTCACAGTTGGCCTAATATCACATTTAGGTTCTGGTCAACAGCAAACAGTGACTTTCTATTGGTGTTTTGAGTTTTCTTCTATATTTTTGCCTTAAACATTTTACAACTTACACCTCTGTTTTCCCTTATGTCAATTATGTTGATGTCTTTTTACGTATACATTTTTCCTTGTTTTTTAGACAATTGTTTAGGCATTTTATTGTGAGGTAATTTATGATATGTTGTTTGGTTCTTGTACGTAACACACATTTCATGGGCAATTGTCAGCTGGATGGGCCATTGCTGCAAGGAACTGAACAGAGATTCTAATAGAATTGTGTAATAATCTAATCACAATTTCAGACAAGGTCGATAAATAATTAAAATAGAGGTTTCACAATACACACGATGTTGATAGTGAATCAATGTTTCCAGCATACAATCGCAAAATATGGTAATACTGTCAGAGAGTTTCATATTTGTACCTACTTAAGTTACAAGACCCACTCGGTCTCCACCTTGTTTTCTTCTGAATGTAGGAATGCATATACATAATATATTTTAAACCTGATATATATACATATATGATACATTTCACTCAACCTAGGTGCATGTTAAAGAAAATCAAAAATGGACCAAAAATCAATGGTAAAGGATAGTACAATATGTGGCCATTTTAGAATGGTCGAATCTGCAATATCCCCTTAGCAACAATCATTTGCATCAATGGCATTAGTGTGTCCTTCACTTTCCCTATTTTTTAAATGTAAATGTTTCAACAGTTCAGTTTTCAAAACACTTGTGGTAGAGTTCCACACTAATTTCATATATATTATAGTTCATTATCAAACATATAAATAAATGGTAGTTCCAATTTTGTCGACCTAATCACGTGTCTCTCAACACTTGTCACTGTGGCAACATATATGGATACACATACACATATTCCATATTTGTAAAACTGTGCCCATCCTAAACATTCACAAAGAAAATGTGCTACTATAGTATAAATTAATTATTTAAGCATAATAGGCATCTCCAATTATCATAATAAAACATATCATTTTAGTATTAAGCCCCAGTTGGCATTTTTTAAAACTATGCAACAATCAGTTCTGGCAAGCAAGATGGACTTAATATCATTTGTTTTAGTATATACCAGTGGAGAAGTGTGGCTCAATGGTTAGAGCGGCAGACCCTGATGCAGAGATCTGGCCCGGGACCAGGGTTCAATTCCCGCCTCAGCGGGTCTTCGACTCAATTTCCTCGGACCTGATAATTCTCGCCTCGGTGCCTATTCTAATCATGGGTCCCACTCTGGGCAATAGCTTGCTTAATCTCCACAACGGCCCCAACAGCGCTGGGATGCCTGGCTTCACCCTGGGGGTGCCCAGGAGTGGACATTTCACAGGGAAAAGCCAGGAAGGGTTCCACAGCGGTATGCGTACAGCGCCAGGACACCCCTTTGGGGGTATAAGTGCGCTTTACAAGTACAAATTTCATTTCATACCATAATAGTGTGGATCTTACTTCCTGGCATATTGCTCAAGTGGGCGAATGCATTCTTTTCCTCCCTATGCAGTACATTTTCAGAGGTATATTCTCCCACTATGTTGCTCACAATGTGATAAAAGACATTCCTATGTTTAATCTCTTGTAGAGCGACCGTCTACGAGACCCGTTGGTCAGAAGTGACCTGAGCCCGACAGCACCTACAGAAACATAAATAATGCAATAAAATGCATTAGCCCACTTGGGCAAAATGCCAGGAAATAAGATCCACACTATTATGGTAGAGCCACTCAGACACCTACTCAACCATGGATACACACAGTCTCAAAGAGACTCACATATTATATATGTGTTACAAATAGTATTACTCTTTAGTAGTACACAAACTATTATTTAAGTTTTGTAGTATCTCAGTATATATCTTTAACACTCAGAAACTTTTAGAAAACACTCACACTCCCTGAATGATGCCATCAGTGATGTAATTTGAGATGTCATCCGTGATGTCATCAGTGATGCCATCAGTGATGTCACTGACCATGTCATGAGTGATGTAATATGTGCGGTCATAAGAAGTTCAGGAGGTCATCAAGGGGTCCCCTAATGGGAAAGCATGTGGCTGTGACGTCTTTGCAGCCGAATTTTATAAGGTTTTTTTGCCCCAATTAATTGAAATTCTAGTCGAGCTATTCAACGCAATATTAGAAGGAAGTCATCTCCCCAAGTCTTTCTCTGAGGCAGTTATAATAAGCTTCATCAAAAAAGGCAACCCCCAACAATCCAGGCTCGTATCAGCCAATCAGCCTACTTAACGCTGACTACAAATTGTTTACTAAAATCATGGCAGCAAGAATAACTACTTCTGCCCAATTAGTGGTTCATAGAGATCAGTCAGGGTTTTTGCCTGGGAGAACGATGGCAAGCAATACCAACTTTCTAGTCTAGGCAATTGATTATTATATACATAAAAACACAGACGTTACTATAATCATGATAGACGATGAAAAAGCTTTTGATTTAGTTCCTTGGGAGATTCTGTTTGCAATTCTAACGAAATTTAATTTCCCCTTACAACTCGTCAATTTACTAAACAACCTTTATAACAATGCCGAAGCAAAGATCATAATAAATTCTCAAACCGTTGGATCACTACAAATCAAACGAGGTACTCGGCAAGGGTGCCCAATGTCACCAGTGCTCTTTGAGTTATTTATAGAGCCTCTAGCGTCCCTACTACGACAGGATCCACAAATTAGAGCACCCCTCCCGGGAGCTCCAAAACTAAAACTTTTTGCAGACGACATAATTCTATGTTTGTCTGCTGAGAAACATAATATTTTGAATGTCTTTAAAAAAATCAAATCCTTTTCGGACCTGAGGGATATAAGATTAATCATTCTAAATCTGAAATTTTGCTTTTTAACTGCTCTGACCAGGTCCTTCCATTAGATATGCGCAATCAGGTTCGTTCGACCAGGGCAATCAGATATTTAGGGATATATGTGTCACATGATCCTTCACAGCTATATCAGCTCAATTACGAAATTACGCTTATGAAGGCTAGAAATCTTTTAAAGCAGTGGCAGACCTTACCACCCTCGTTGATAGGGAGAATTGCTGTAGTTAAAATGATGATTCTGCCTTTATTTCCTTTTATTTTTTCAAATTTATTATTTATAGTCCCTTCTAAATTTTTCAATGAGGTAGACCAAAGCTTCGGCATTTTGTTTGGTCTGGCAGGAAACCTCGTACAAAACTAGAGACTCTACAGCTACCAATTGCAGACGGTGGACTCGCACTCCCTCACTTTAAAAAGTATTACCAAGCAGCATTTTTCGATTGGTGCACAAGGTCACTTACCAGACGTGATCTGGGTAGCAATTTTTATTTGAAGCAAATGCTCTTAGAATCCGGTTCCCAGCTTGTTCCTTTCATCAAAATTCTGAGGCTCCCTAAGCGCAGTAGATATAAGACACCCCAATTCATTTCTGATAGGTTTTTTCAATTGAAGCAGGAATATCAGTTTATCGCTTTCCACCCAGAAATGATAATTTCCCATAGTAGGGGGATAGGTCTTCAAATAAGTCAAAAAAGCATAACAGCTTGGGAAAGATCAGGAGTACTCCGCTTTAGGGACTTCTTCGTAGGAGACGAAATTAAATTCTGGAATCAAATTAAACATTCCCATCCAGAACTTCGATCTTCACTACTCTTTTCCTTTTTTCAATTTTGGAACTTTTTAAGTAGCTCACAAGTCCCTCCAGATCTCCAAGCAATTCTGATTAGTTTTAACTATTATGTGAAAGAGAGCAGAGGGACAGGTAACTGGTCCAAAATCTTACTTAGTCAACTTCAGGCCAAAGCTGTGCCGCTAGCACTACATAAGATCCAAAACTCTACTGGTTGTAGGCTGGATACGCAAACATGGAAAGCTTATAATATCTGGGTGTATAAAGCCATAGGGGGTGCCAATTATAAACGTATGGCTTTCCTTTCCAAATGGCAACTTTATTACACTCCATCTCGTCTCTCCAAAATGTACCCCTCCATTTCGAGAGCATGTTTCAGATGCAATCATCATATTGGGGACTGGTTTCATATTTGCTTTGCATGTCCTGCTCCAACTAAATTTTGGAACAAAATACACCAGTGGCTTAGCAACAAGCTCGAAATAAATTTAGTGCCCGAGCCAAGTACGGTTCTTCTCGGAATGACCAATACACTTGGTTTACCTATTCGAGAACAGCAGTATGTTTTTATTGCATTACTTGTTGCTAAATCTCTGATCTTGCAAAGATTGAAGGAGGCCGAGCCCCCAACATTTTCTCAATGGCTACTGAAGATGTCCCGAATTGAGGTGAAAGAAAAGCTATTTTCGCAAAGAGTAGGAGCCTTAAGCAAATTTGATCAAATCTGGGGTAGGAAATAGGCCTACGCTTGCTTATATCCATGAAAAGGGAGCTTTCATATACTAAAATATAGGTTTTGTATTTATGTGAACTTATTAGTATTTATCATATATATTAATGTTAATTCTATCCTGATGAATTGTTTATTTATGTTTGCTTTTACTAACTGCAAAATAAAACTTTCTATAAAAAAAAAAGTGAGGTCACAAGCATGGCATTGCAGGAGAATAAGTTATAGTTAGCTCCAGTAACTATAACTGCTGAATTTTATTGGTTTTGTACGAGTGAAACATGAGCTTAACTGTAATGTCCCTGTAACCTTTGTTTTTTTCTGTGAAAATCTGTCTGCCTATCTATCTACCTATCTATCTATCTATCTATCTATCTTGCTATCTATCTATCCATCTATCTATCTATCTATAACTACCTACTGGCGGTAGTCAGTAGGTAGTTATAGTTAGGACCTAATTTCCATAGGAAGAGCGTTTTTGTTTTGCCAATAACATTGGTGACATTTGCGAATCCTCGTGAAATTTTCTAAACTAATATGACACTCACTGCAGCTGCTCTCTTGCAAGTTTCATGGAGATCCGTTAAGCGGGGGCCGATAAAAAGGGGATCCCAAAACACGTTTTCCCCATGTTAATTCCAATAGAGATTTTAGACACGATTACAGCCCGAACTGCTGAATGGAATTACACCAAATTGTACAAATAGGTAGCTGTTGGTCCAGAAAGTCACATTTTTTATAACTGCCATAAATCCGTTCAGTAGTTGTAGAAGTATTAAGGAAAATCCCAATTTGTATATATAGGGACGTGGATCCTCCGAGGATCTGACAGTCCGCGTCCTCAAATCTGATTGGCTGCCAACACTTCAAACCAGGAACTGTTGGCAGCCATCTTGAGACTCAAAAAAAGAAGGGGGCAGGGTAGAAATACCCTGACCCACCCTAGCCCTCTAGGGGTTCCCACAGGGATCCCGCAGGGCCAAAAAAACATTTTTATAAATCTAATTTCGGCAGGGGTCATGCTAAATCCAGGGCTCTTACCCAAAAGTTTTTTAAAATGAAGCGTTAGCTCCCGCTTTTCGTTAGTAATCGGACCCCGGGTAGGCCAGGTTCTGGGGGCATTTTCATAATAAAGGAGGGGAGCGCACGGACCACCCCTTCTGGGTCTTCATAATGCCCCGGGTACCACCACCTCTCCAGGGCTTATTTGTTTTAAAATGGGGGGCCTCTTGGACCCTCAGGCCCCAGGGACCACCACCTCTCTGGGGTCACATGCCAAAAAAGAATTGGAGGGTTCCTTTGGGCCCTCCTGTGCCCCAGGGACAACCACTACCCTGGGACCATAGTAAATGTGTAGTGGGGGGCCTCAGTGACCTCCGCAGCCCTGGGGACCATCACCTTCGTGGGGCCTAGTTCATTTTTCAAAAATGCGAAGGGGGCTGCGGGCCCCCCTTCTGGGCTGTTCTCAGCCCCGGGAACCGCAACCTCTCCAGGGCAGGCCCTACAAGAATAAAGGAGGGGGCCTCCCTCTTGGAGCCATAGATGGCCCTGTAGACCACAACCCCCAAGGGCCATCTCCTGCTATTTCCCGGGGTGTCAACCCCCAGAAAATAGCTGCTTGCTATGGCTTGGGTAGAGCTGCATTGCTCCCACCAAGCCACAAAAATCGCTCTGCTTTCAGCAAGCTAGAGCATTAAAAATGCTCTTGCTTGCTGGAAGCGGAGCAGAATTGCTTTAACACACAGGGAGCTGCTGTGTGTGAAATCAATGCCGGCTCCTGCAGGAGGTGGGGAGCCAGCAGGGACCGCAGGGGCCTTCAGGCTCCCCGTGGTCCTAGTGGAGGTTCGGGTCCCTGGGGCCGAATTTGGCCTGGAGAGTGGGGCCGCGCAGTCCCCCTCCCCATCTCTAAATGGCTGGGCCCCGGAGGATGGGGTTCCCAGGGCCGTTATCACCCTGGGGGGGGGGGGGTGTGACCACCCTCCCCTGCTAGTCCCTGGGGCCGAAATTGGCCCAGGGAGGGGGGCTTCATGGCCCCCCTCCCCCATTCCAAAAAGGCCTGGCCCTGCGGGATGTGATCCCCGGGGCCAGATTTGGCCCAGGGAAGGGGGACCATGTGGCCCCCTTCGCTAATAAAACAAAAAAAAAATTAAATAAAAAGCCTGCCCGGACAAAACCATAGAAATTCAGCAGTTATAGTTACCTAAGCTAACTACAACTTACGCCCAACCAATGCGCTGCTTATGAGCTCACATATTACATCACTGGATAAAAACGTAAAAGGAGGGGCCTTGCAGCCTCCTCCCTGAGCCTTCTATGGCTCTTGGGGCCCCATCCCATTGGGGCCATAGGTGGATGCCAAATAATTCACTGTATGTGTCTTAATGTCACTCTATTATTACAGGCCCATGTCCCAGTGGTTTACACTTAGTAGTCATTTTTCCTTCTCAATGTGATAAAATGAGGGCCACTGAGTTTGTCAGGAAATTTACATCTGTTATCTGTCAGTAGCACAAAGAGACAACTTGGAAGAAGCATACACTCTAAAATACACCTGTTCTGTTTGTGTGTTTTGGGAATTTTCATTGTGTCCTGCAGTACTTCTGGCTGGAATCGATTCAGATGTGTGAGAGAACTTAGGACATGATTAACTGTGCAATACTGAATTATAACAGAATCAGTCGAACATTTTTGTCTGAAAACTAACTAGATTTTAACTAGATCTACTCGCCTTTATAAGCCAATTTGCTTCTGGTACTGACCAGTGCCTAGCCTTTCCTTCTTTTTCAAAGTGTTTATAAACTGTTGCTGACTTCTGCTAGCGGACCGATGGTAATGCTGACATGTGATAGACTCTTCTTTAAATCATGGCAGTTTTCGGAGATTATCCTGAGAGGTGACTGCAGCACTGCCAAATTGTCCTATGTCATGTGTCACAGCTTCAGGTAGTCTGGGCTGTTTAGCCAGCAGCACTCTCAGACCCAGATCCTCCTTGCTGCCCTGAGTAGCAGGTCTTCCTCTTGCCATCCATTTTCTGCAGTTTGCCTTGCTTTCTCCTGTTTCTGCCTCGTCTTCTTGGTATTCTGCCTTGTTTATTGTTGCTTTCTGACTTGTTTTTTTGCTGTATTCTGCCTTGTTTACTGTTGTTTTAGTCTTTTTTTGCCACATTCTCCCTTGTTTACTGCTGTTCTTTTCCCACTCGCTTTTTCTGCCCGTTTCTGCCACCACTGATCTAGTTTCCCGCATGTCCTGCCCACCGCCACCCAGTGTTCCTCCCTCCTTCCAGCACCTACTTAATGGAGGCCGCAGCGTGGGTGCATTTGGCGTGCCAAAGGCGTCACAAAGGCAATCCCATTTGCACCCTTCTGTGCCTTTACCACGCCCAGTGCCAGGACCCTTTCCCGCCAACCTCAGATTCACCGCCTCCGAGCCCTGGACCCCAGATTCTGCAACACCCAACTATTACCGCACTTCTCCATGATCAACGGTAGGACCTTTCAGCTGCCTTCACTGTCTCTTCTCCTCCAACACCAGAACTCCTGAAAGCACGTCAACCCCACCGTCACACTGACCACGACGGCTTCGGAGCAACTCGACTGCCTCCTCAACACACTATCACTCTGCAAGCACACCACCTAAATCTGGGACATCATCACCAACCTCATGCCGACATCATCTTCCTCACAGAGACCTGGCTCACCCCCGTCATCACCTCAGCAACACCCAACAATTACAATATAGCACACCTGAACTGTATCAACAAACATGGAGGTGGGATCCCCATCATCCACAAAGTAAACAACCACTGCACCACCAACATAGGGGACACCACCCCAATCATGGAACACCTCAATTTCAAACTCCAAACAGTTAGCAAATCCACCATCAGCGGCACCCTTGCTTACAGACCTCCAGGACCATGCCCCAGCTTCTGCAATGCCTTTTCCGACTTCATCGCCCCACTCACCATTGATTCCAAGGACTTCATCTTCTGTGGAGACCTCAATTTCCACCTCAACGACCTCAACTACACCAACACCTCCAACCTTCTCAAAAGCATGAACAACATCGGCCTCACCAAACTAGTCACCAGCCCCACACACAACACATCACACACACTTGACCCCATCTTCACGGCCAGCAACAGAGTTAAGTACAGTCATGTCACTGAACTCACCTGTACAGACCACGCCATCATTCCACTTCATCATCACTGGACCTCCTGGCACCACTCCTGAGCCACCCAGCACCCCCACCACAGTTGGAGTAAAGTGTCAGAGAGCCAGTGGACCGATGCTCTCAACACAAACTGTCAAGAACTTCACCTCCTGGACCACCGACTGTGCCAACACAGTCACCCCCATCAAGCACAGCAAATGCAAAAGATCCACCTAACAGGTCAGATAGTGCACCATAAAGTTGAGAACCGCGTAACGCAACTGCAAGCAATTAGAAAGAAAATGGCACACCAGCAAGGAATCCGTAGACAGAGCCACCTTCAAGACAGTCCTCAACCACTACCACCAACTCCTGAAGGAGACAAAAAAGAACGCCCTGGTGGACCGCATCAAAGCCAACTCCAACCACAGCAAAGAACTCTTCTAGATTGTAAGAGAGTTCTTCAACCCCTCAGCCACCAAAAGCATCATCATACCTTCCCAGGAACTTTGCGATACTCACAACAAGATTTCCATCTACATGAACTTAGAACCACGGCACACCCACTCCAACCTTTTTCTACCTAGCTCCCTCAGAAGCAAACCTGAACGCCTACTCACCACCTGAGAACAGCTTACCACAAAGAACACCACAACAATAATGAACTCCATCCACTCAGATGCCCTCAAGGACCCCTGTCCTCACCACATTTTTAAGCTCTAGAGCAAGAAGATCAGCAGCAAGCTCACCACCATTCTCAACACCAGTATCACAACAGCCACCTTCCCCAAAGAACGGAAACACGCAGAAGTCAAACCCATTCTCAAGAATCCATCCGCTGACCCAAATGAACTAAAAAACTACCATCCTTTCTCTCTGCTCCCCTGCCCTGCCAAAGTCCATGAAAAGCTATCAACCACCTACTCATTAAACACCAGGAGAACAACCATCTTCTGGACACCTCCCAATATGGATTTTGCACCAACCACTGCACCAAAACTGCCCTAATTTCTGCCACTGATGACATCAGAACCCTCGTTGATTGGAGAAACAACAGCCCTGATCCTCCTTGACCTCTCTGCAGTGTTTGCACCATATTCCACAACACCAGATCAGAAGACTACATCACATCGGAATCCAAGGAGACGCCCTCAAGTAGATAGCCTTCTCTCTCAGTGGAAGAACCCATAGAGTCTGCCTACCACCATTCACCTCAGAACCTAAGAACATCATATGCAGTGTTCCTCAAGGCTCTTCTCTCAGCCCCATTCTGTTCAACACCTACCTGACCCCCTTGGCCAACATCGTCAGAGACCATGGACTAAACACAATTTCCTATGCAGACGACACCCAGCTCATCCTCTCACTCTCAGAAGACCCTATCACCAAGAGAGTCCACTTCTGCAGGTGTATGGTGAGTGTCACCGACAGGATGTGAAACAACTGCCTGAAACTCATCATAGACAGAACGAAAGTGCTGATCTTTGGCAACAACACCTCCCTGTGGGCTGACTGCTCGTGGCTCTCAGAACTAGGACCCTCACCCATGCTGAAAGACCGTGGTTGGAATCTCTGCAAACTCACCATGAAAACTGTTAGACCTGGCATCTTTGGCGTGTTTTTCCCGTCTTTTTTGCTTCTGGCCTCCTGTGTTTGACTGTGTGCCGCATTTTGTTTTTGGCTGGGTTTAGAACTCTGGGCACTTTACCACTGCTGATCAGTGCAAAAGTGTAAGTGCTCTCTGTGTAAATTGTGATTATGATTGGTTATTCATGATTGGCATATTTGATTTACTGGTAAGTCCGTAGTAAAGTGCACTGTGTGTGCCTAGGGCCAGTAAATCAAATGCTACTAGTGGGCTTGCAGCACTGATTGTGCCACCCACATGAGTAGCCCTGCAACCATGTCTCAGGCTAGCCACTGCAGTGTCTGTGAGTGCAGTTTTAAACTGCCAGTTCGACTTGGCAAGTGCATACGCTTATCAGGCCCAAACCTTCCATTTTTCCACATGTAGGACACCCCAAAGGTAGGCTCAAGGTAGACCGTTGAGCAGGGTGCAGTGTATGCGAAAGGTAGGACAAGTACTATTATATTTTACATGTCCTGGTGTGAAATAATGCCAATTTTGTTTTGCACTATTGCAAGGACTATCTCTCCCATAGGTTATAATTAGAGCTGCTTGTAATCTCTTACAAGTGTAACTCCCTAGGGGAAGAGATAGATATTTGGAGTTTGGGGTCCCTGAACTCACAATTTAAAAATACATCTTTTAGTGAAGTTGGTTTTTAAATTGCATGTTTGAAAATGCCACATTTTAAGAGAGTTTTCTTGCTTTGCCATTCTGTGCCTCTGCCTGCCTGTGGAATCCACGTCTGGTTTAGACTGACAGTTGGGCTGTTTGTGCTTTCACTTTAGACAGTCACACAAAGGGAGCGGAGGTGAGCCCTGCATATCCTGATGGCCCATCACCAGGCTGATGGGTCTTCCTGAGTTAGAGTGGTGGGAGGAGTTGCCACTGACAACTGAATAGGGCTGTACCTGTCCTAACACAAAGCTGTCTCCATCCTCTTGTAGTGTGTATGGAGCCAGGTCAGGGAAAGGCAGGGTCTTGTGCACTACAAAATCTTTCCTTGGAAGTTTGGCCTGCTTAAAAAAGCATAAACTGGTATAAGTACTGGAGCTATGACACCATAACTGCAGAACACTTCTGGACTAAGACGAGATTCTGCCAAGAAGAAGAGCTGGAGAAGCTGTAGGAGGGGAACTGCCACTTTGCTTGTTGTTGTGTTGTGCTGGCCTGCTGCTTCTGTATTGGACAGTGAAAAGACTGGACTTTGCTTTCTTCATCCTGCTTGCCAAGGTTCTCCTAGGGCTTGCGTGTGCTTGCCTCCTGTTGGAAGCCAAAGACTTCATCCACATCTTGTTGCCAGTACTGGGACTCTTCTGATGTGAGTCCTGCTTTGCAAAGTTTTGGCAAAACCAGTCCTGGGCCCTTGGAACTAAGTGGATGAGCTATAACTCCGACAAATGCAACCCTGACGCCGTCATCGATGCCACTGTCTGCACCGAAATTTTAGTCCCCGCTCGTGAGAAGCACAATGCATCGACTGCGATGACATCATGGCCGCGACCTCACCGACGATGCCGCTTCATGCCATCATTGATGCCACTGCCTGGACTGTGGGTGAGGACACCGCTCGTGAAGAGTGTAAGGCATTTACTTGTCTCATTTTGTGCTCCTGGTTTGTCAACGACAGCACCATCGACTCCAACTTCGTCCAACAACGCCACTGCCTGCACTGTGACTGAGGGCACCACTTGTAAAGAGCACGACGCATCGCCCTGTTTCACCCGCAGCCTTAAGTCTAGCAACGACAGCGCTTCTGCATCGATGCCACGCGCTGCCTGCACCAAAGCTGTGGTCACTACTTGTGAGGAGCACAACGCATCGGTCGTGACAACATAGCAGTCCTGATGCCTGCTTACACATGCACTCCTGACTTCTACATAATGGAGATTGATCCGCAACACGTGGAGCTTCAAGGTCGACTTCTGCACCGACTTCATGAACTGATGCCTGCCGACGCTGGTGACACTTCATCTTTGGATTTCATCATAAGGTCCCAGAGGCCTCTTCATTTCTAAATGTACTGTTTTGCACGGCTTCCTGATGGCACACCTCTGAACTGTTGGATTTGTGTTGTTCACTATACCATGATAGCCCCGGTTGGCGCAATCGACTTCAAGGAACTGTATTTTTGGTTTATTCTTGCAAAATTCATATCTTTCCTTGTGTATGTTGGATTATTGTCATTTTGGTCTTGTTTTATTCAGATAAAAATTGGTTATGTTTCAAAACTAGTATGGTGTCCATTTGTAGTGTTTTAACTGTTACTGTGTGTGTTTTGTAAAAATGCTTTACACATTGCCTCTGAGATAATCCTGACTGCTCATGTTAAGCTAGCAAGGGGGTGTGTAGGGGTTATCCTAGCTTTGTAATCCCCTTACCCTGACAAGAATAAGTATCCCTACTTGGACTGGGTGCAAGCCACTGCCAACTAGAGACCCATATTTCTAACAAAATCCCAGATAAATGCAGTCTAATCTGCCTGCTTCCTCAGTCTGCTCTGGAAAATCTTCAAATAACTCCTCATCAACACGAGATGCACTGTCACTCAAGCCCTAGTCACCAGCTGCCTGGAATACGGCAAGACACTCTACTCAGGAATCACCATTCACCTGCGGAGGAGAATGTAAACCATACAAAACTTCGCAACCAGATTCATCCTCGACCTCCCCAAATGGACTCACATCATCCCTCATCTCAGGAAACTCCACTGGCTCCCCATACAGAAGAGATGTCAATTCAAAGTGCTAATCCACACCTACAGAGGCCAGCACAACCAAGCAACAGCCTACATCAACCACCACTTGAACTTCCACCACCCCTCTAGACACCTGTGCTCTGCCTCCTTCCTCATGCACATCCCCCTCATTTGCAATTTCAACAGTGGAGGACACTCCTCTTACCTCACTGCTAAATCCTGGAATGAACTCCCCCTTAACCTCTAGACCTCCACCTCTCTCCTAGAATTCTGGAAGGCACTCAAGACCCGGCTATCCAACTGAACCCAAAGAAGCAGCTAGACCCTCAGCACCTGGATACCCTCAAGGGTGATTAGCCACGCTTTACAGATCCAGGTTGATTGATTGATATCTTCTAAGACTTCTTCACTGGAGGCAATGCTTAATTTGAGTCAGTGATTTCTGGTGCTCAGCACCGGCCCTTAATTGTCAACGCCAGCACTTATGACAGCTGCCACATGGTGGCACTGTTTGTGTGATTTAGAAATAAGCAGAACAACAGTTGTATTCTTAATTCAATATACATTAAAAGCAACTAATTCCTGCTGCCCAAGCCATTCCTTTAGCTTTGGGGGCCTCAGCCATTCTGAACTGTCCCACTTGTTGCAGTGTGATGATTAGTAGTTGTGTAGGTACTGTGACGGTAGCGCTGACATGGGCAATGTGTGGTGCAAGCTGCAGTGGCCTCCTGATGAGGGCCCTTGCATATATTGGGGCATATTCACAAGGATTTATCGCTGAGTTATCGCCACCCTAACGCATCAAAAGTGGAGAAAGATTTAACGCCCCATTCACAAGCGGGTGCAAACTGCAGACATCGCCAGTATTCCCGCGATACCTGCCGCAAAACTTATCTCCACGGGTGACACCACAAACTAACCCTAATGAGATGCAGAGTAGGCGTTCCCGTGCAAAAACACACGAAAACACCACAACACCACTTTCACAACGAACTGCCAGATCTGCGATGAAAACCAAAAACAGGTGATAAGCCACGGTAGCAGCAGGGATTTAACACCTGCCTTCTGCTGGTGTTAAGCAGGACGACTACCTGCAGTATGAAAGGGAGCCCAGCCCAGAGCCACATCTGAAGACCCACAGATGCCATGGAGACAATGATCATGCAGCCCGGAGACCCAAGAGGGCCCCAACACCCACCGCCACCACACCCAGGCCCCCCCGACCACCCCCTCCTCGGACAAACACATACCGTGCACGACACAAGATCCACAAAAAGCGCATGATGTCGCACAATGACAACAAGAAACACACGTGTGGTCAGAAGAACGAGAAACAGTCACTCATCATTGAAGTAACAACCAAAAACTTTATTAAAATACAACACAAAACACCAATGCAGAAGACTCCTGTCAGGTCCGTCCGGGACAATCCTGATGTCACAGCCTGGAAAATAAAGCACAAAATCAGAACGTGTGTCATGCGCACATCAAAGGAGCGAGACACAGAGAAACAGAGAAGGAAAGAAAGGCAGAGAGAGAGAGAAAGAAAGAAAGGGTGAGGGAGAAGGAGAGAGAGAAAGGAAGAGAGGGAGAGGGAGAGAGAGAGAAGGAAAGGAAGGCAGAGAGAGAAACAGAGAAGGAAAGGAAGGCAGAGAGAGACAGAGAAGGAAAGGAAGGCAGAGAGAGACATAGAAGGAAAGGAAGGCAGAGAGAGAGACAGAGAAGGAAAGGAAGGGAGAGAGAAGGAGAGGAAGGCAGAGAGACAGAGAGAAGGAAAGGAAGAGAGAGAGAGTGAGAGAGAGAAGGAGGGACACTGCCGCCCCGCGCACCCAGGCACCACGGCTCACCTGCTGCCACCAGTGTGTCTCCAACCAAGTGCGAGTATACACTGCAAGCCACCAGGTCTGCAATCTGTAATCGAGGCAAGAGTCAATCATGGCAGAGGCCATCTCACTGCACATGGCAACAATGCCTGTCTGCCCCCGCGCACACATGCAGCCGCACCTTACCCCCTCCCGCCGGCCAGCGCTGGCTGTCCGCCCTTGCGCACCCAGGCCCCACTGCTCACCTGCTACCAACGGTGTGTCCACCAGTGGGCACACCACATGCCCGTGCAAGCTCCACGCCCCGGTCCCGCCACCATGGCATGCTCCACATCATGCGGACCCGCACCGCAGCCCAGCAGTTCCCACACATGGCGCTGAGTCCTGAGGCATCAATGGCAGAGACCACATCACTCCACACGTCATCATCGCAGGCTGCACACCCGCTCAGCAATTTCGGGGCCACTAACCCTGTGCAACCCCAGTCAGCGCCACGTGGTGGTAGGCCCGTGACGGCCGCAAGGCTTCGGGTGCCACTAACCCTGTGCAACCCCAGTCAGCGCCACGTGGTGGAAGGCCTGTGCGGCCGCAAGGCTTCGGGTGCCACTAACCCTGTGCGCAACAACTCATGAGTCCTACATGATTGAGCCCCGTGGAACATCCGTCATCCAGTCACCTCCGGCAGTAGGGAATGTGACGTTGTCGGCCCCTTATATTCTCGGGGTCACATGGCCTGTGACGCCTGCGCCGGATGGGTGTGGTGTGTGTGCAAACCTGCCCTCAGGGAGTGGCTGTGACATGCTGACAACTAGACCAGTGACCTGCAGACCACTAGCGTGTAGACCTGCGACATGTGGTTATGTGCCCCCCCCCTCGGAGCGTAAGCGGAGTGGTCTGGCCTGGCGTATGCGGGCCAGCGCAGGGCTTGCAACAATGACTCAGGGGCTCCGTTCGTGGTGCAGTCCATGTCCGGGCAAGGAAGTGACTAATGCATGTGTCCCTGTTGTAGTGTCTATGGCACCCAGAACGCAATCGGCAACGTAGCACACTGTGACTGGAATCCCACTAGATGAGCATCATTGACGTTAGGGTGAATCACTGACCCTACATACATCCACACATTCATACTTGAATGATGAAAGACATGACACAGCAGTGCGTTACTGAATGTTTATTGCACATCCAGTGGAGTTTTGCAGCTGGAGCAGTACAGGGCCATGCCAACCCCACTTCATAATACGGGCCCGTGGAGGGCCAGCCAGAGTCCATCGGGGAATGACAAGTACAGCGGAAGAGGAAGAGTACAGTCCGCATTCTGGTCGCCGTGTCATTGGTCACCAAACAGGATATGGCAGTCCATGTCACGGTCCAAGGTGAGTGCCGCAGAGTGTATCGGGGGTCAGTGGAAGGTCATGGGGCCATGTGCGGCACCAAGGAGCAACAGGCCAGGTGGCGGAAATGAATACTAGTGCCTCCTTCTGATCCCAAAGCCAGCCACGTCCTCGTCCTCGGATGTGTGCCCTGCCCCACCTGTGGGAGGTGCAGTTCCGGCTGCAGCACTGTGTGCCACTGACACATCAGGGGCCGGAGGTGGATTGTCGGCCGCACTGTGTGGCAGTGACACATCAGGTGCCGGAGTGGAAATGTCTGCCGCACTGTGAGGCACGGACACACCAGGGGGCGGAGATGTGGATGGTGTAGGGGCAGCAGCATTCATCTGCACCAGGCCTTGTGGCAGCAATGCCATGATGAGGACATGCAGGGCATGGTAGATCCCAGCTACATTTCACTGATGTGCAGCGGTGGCTGCCATCCTTTCCGCCTCCATCCACACCATGTCCTCCATGAGCCTCCGCATGTGTGCCATCCCACGGCTGAGATCGCTGGAGCCACTCTGAGCGGACAGGTGTTCTTGTCTCCGAGTCATGACTCCAGCGATGTCAGCCAGGGCTCGTTGGAGACCATGGAGCGGCGTGTGGGTGTCCGTTAGGGACTGGAGGTGGTCCCTGATGGGACTCAGACACCCATGGATGGCGTCGAGTTTGGTAGCCATGAGGTCGAACCCCACCCGCACCTGCTCAGCCATCTCCCTCTGGCCCTCCAACACATGGCGTTGGAAGGCCATGTGTTGTTCGGGGGGGTCTTGGGAGACAGCCGGGGTTGTTGGTGCCTCCTGCTGGGTGGTTTGTGGAGTGGGTGGGGTCTCCTCGATGCAGCCGGGCTGCCCTGGTCCTGGAGGTGATTGGCGGATGAGTTCAATGATGTCTTGGAGGGCTTGGGTGTCGATGCCGGTGGTGTCCTCCTCGTCATCAGTGAAGAGTGGCTGGGACTGCTCTGCAGGTGGCGTTGACGGTGCCCCTGCAATGTGAAGGGGAGATGCGGTGTTACAATGTGTCCACATGTATGTGGCCGCATGGTACATGTTGACATTCAGACGGCATGGCAATGTACACTGTGACAGTGTGTAGATCTGGGCCATGATCTAGAGCCATTGTGGGTGTGCACTGTGCTCTGCTTGGTTGTGCATGTGTGCCATTGTGGCCATCTCCCCCCATCCCCCCAGTACCTGGTGGTTACTCACCCTGTTGCCGTAGTGTTGTGTCATGTCGAGCAGTGTCCGGTGCCCCGACTCCTGCCACGGTCTCCACACTGATGACTGTCGACACCAGCTCCTCCATGTCATCCAGCTCCAGCTGTGGCGCTGGGCTCCCACCTCCAGTCTGCATTGCTGCCTTCTGGTTGCTTGCGAGTTTCTCCTTGGTCTTGCGCTTGATGTCAATCCATCGCCTCTTGACCTCGTCCATTGACCTCTTGTGCTCTCTGACGGCATTCACCTTGTTCACGATGGACCGACATAATCCATTTTTGGTGCCCAATGACACATTGGAGGCGACGAACAGTTGTTGATGGTGTTCTATCACCTCCGTGACCAGGATCCTATTCTCCTGCGGAGTGAACTTCGTCTTCCTCTTCTTCTTGTCCTTGCCCTTCCCTGTCACCGAGGTCCCAGGCTGGTCGTCCGGGGTGCTTGTGGGGTTCCGCTCGTCTTCTGCGCCTGCTCCGGCTGCCTCCATGGTGCTTCGGTGTTGGTCATTTTGTGTTTGTGTGTTTTTTCTCCTTTTGTAGTGATTTTCCCGCCTGCCGTGTGTGTATGGCAGGCCTGGCGCTGCTTATCGCTGATTTCCTCATCGCGAATGGGCTCATCGCACGTTTTTTGGTGTTGGGGTTTGTATTTTTGACTCGGTCGCGGTGGTTGTTTCGCGGACATTGGCCGCGTTTTCGGAGGACTATCGCATGGTACCGCCGTGTTGTGAATTCCGGGTTAACACGGGGTTATTTTCCCGCGATAGACTGCGATGTGTAAAGTTGCGTTAACATTTTCTGGAGATGTTTAGCGCACGTTCTTGTGAATATCCCCCATTGTTTTTTACAAATTAAGCACTGCCGGGAGGAACACACAATTATATTAATAGGAACACAGATTGGGCACATATTGCATGTGTAAATTCACTGATTTCTCAAAATATACACAACTGAAAACATTGCATTTCAAGTTATTTTGGCCATGGAATTATATGATTACTTCACAACACATGAAAGATAAACATTCTGAAGTGATAGTTCAGAGCCAGGTCACTTTCAGTTATCTTTCTAAGATTCTAGAACTACTGGCATTTTACAAGTTAAATATTAGGCTAAGACATCAAATAATATCAATCATGTGAAGAGTTCAAACCAGGTCGACCTTCAGTAAATTCTCTTAACAAGAAATTAGGGTTTCTTTAATTGGAATGCAAACTTGTTATTTATGCCTGCAATCTGTTTGGAATGTTAAATGAACAGTAATATTTGTTGGACCACTCTTGTTTTATATACAAAATTCTAAATGATTTCTAAAGTTTTAAATGTCCAATTACCTTTACTTAATTGTCGTTGATTGTTTCACAGTGGACCAAAATTAAAATAATTCATATCTAAATCCCTTTCTAGCCGTATTTTTATAAGCATGTTTGATACACAGTGTTACAAATGTAAATGTAAACTTCCTAAAGCCTGTAGTGCAGATAGAGTGAACTGTGGAAGAACACCCTTTCAATAAACACCCAATGATGATTTTCAGACTAGGGAAAAATGATTGAAATTTGATTCTGATGTAGCATAACATTTTGGCCGGAAGCAAAAAAAAATCTCTATCAGTAGCAATTTGTACACTTTTAATAGACATTTTTGACTTTCTGAATTTCTTCCAGACAAAAAAAAGGTAAATCGTTTCTCAATATGAATTAACTTAGAAGCATCACAATTGATTGACACAATAGTAAAAATATAAGAAACTGGAGAGGTACTATCAACTTTATTAAGTTAATCTTTCCACAAAAAGTCATGTTTAGTTTTTTCTATCTCTCAAAAAAATTTGTTGTCCTTGCTGTTAAGATATTTACAGTTTGTTTCCTTTCATGAGTTACTATGCAAATTTGACGATGGGCTAGAAGGAGAGGGCAGTTGCTTGGATTTAAAAATACAATGTATTGGACGTGGCCCTTTTTGCAGGGTCATTCTAGAACTTTTTGCCTTCCTCCTGTATTTCTCCTGACCTGCTTTTTATTGGTTTGATGACTCTGGGCACTTTACCACTGCTGATCAGTGCTAAAGTGTATGTGCTCTCTCTGGTAAACTTGGTAAGATTGGTCTACACCTGTTTGGCATATTTAATTTACCTTTAAGTCCCTTGTACAATGGTATCCCATATACCGAGGGCCTGTAAATTAAATGCATCTAGAGGGCCTGTAGTGCTACTTGCGCCACCAACAGAAGTAGCCTTTCAAACCTGTCTCAGGCCTTTGCCGCAGCAGGGCCTGCGCGCACAGTTTGCTGCCATAGTGACGTGGCATGTAAAGAGGTTGCCACGTCTGCAACTCCCCATTTACTACATATAAATCACCCCTAAGGTAGGCCCTAGCTAGCCCTGTGGGCAGGGTGCTGTGTAGGTAAACGGTAGGACATGTGCCTTTACTGTGTGGCATGTCCTGGTAGTGACAAACAGCCTATTTGGTTTCTCATTGCTGTGAGGCTGCCCTCTCATAGGTTTGCATTGGGGATTCCCTGATATGTGCTTCAGTGGTAATTTATGATATAAGAGGGGTAGCTTGGCCATGATTGGTATGTTTGGAATAGTAGTAATACATCCTGCTAATTGGTGAAATGTATTTGTTATTACTATTTTAGAAATGCCACTTTTAGAAGTGGGCATTTCTGTGTGCTTATGAGTCTTTGTGCCTTGCCTGGATGTGGATTCACCATTTGGTTTAGACTGACAGGAGAGAGGGGATGTGCATTCACTCTAGACAGTCACAAGGGGGGTTGAGGTGTGTCCTGCCCTTCCTGGGTGACTCAGCGCTAGGCTGAATAGACCTTGGCTGCATTTAGAGTGGCAGGAGAAGTTTCCCTTGCACCTGAATAGGCCTGGTCTGCATTTAGAGTGGTGGGAGGAGTTGCACCTGCACCTGAATAGGTTTGTGACTGCCTTTTACAATGCTGTCTCCGCCCCCATGTAGTATGTCTGGGGACTGGGCTTGAGATGTGAATGGGGGTGTCATGCACATCTAAACAGTCTTTGAAGTGCCCCCTAGAACAAAGACTTTTTGACTATAAGTACAGGGGCTGTGTGACCCCATGATTTCAGACACTGCATGGGATTTGTAACTAGGCGCTGCTGGTTCTACATACTACACATTGCCAGAAGGAACTGCTGCACTGCCAAGAGGAATCACTATGTGAACTTGCTTGCTTTGCAGTACTGACCTGTGGCCTGTTAGGTCACAAGAAGGACTGCCACTTTGCTTTAGAAAGACCCGAGAAGTTCCACTGTTGTTCGGCTGAGGGCTGGCCGGCAAGGATGGGTGTGCACGCTCTCCACCGCCAGCCCCCTAGGACCATGAGGATGAGCATGCAGACCCGGGGAGACCGGCCGGAGACTGGTGAGCAGCAGGAGGGACCGGTGCATCCCGGACCCGAGTCGCGCTGCCTGGGTGGGGCAGCAGAAGACCTGGCAAGGCCTACTCTCCAGCCATGACCACACTGGCCACAGCAGCAGCCCCTCAGTGTGGGCGTGGACCACTGCCCCTTTCCCTTACGAAGAGGGAGAGGCTCCTGTGAAGTCCCTCCACTGACTGTCGTGGTGCATGTTGCACAGTCAGGGTGACACAGTGATTGGATATTCCAGTGTTGTGGGTGCTTTACCCAACTGCCACATCTTTATGCCCTATTGTTAATGTCTGTTGGCTTTATGCTACAGGGACAGGATATCCAATATTCTTTCAAAGGGCACATTACGTACTTACAGTGAGGGTGTTGTGCATAATGTGGGCAAGATGTATTTGAAACGTGTGCAACATATAAGGATTTACTTATTGCCCTACTTGTGCTGTTATGACAGTGGCCCGATTGGCCAAGTGATTTATGAATCTGTGTGACTTCCTGGCAAGTGCCTAGTGGCACAGTAATTTATGTGATTATGGTCTAAAGTGTTTTATGTACAATACAAAGGATATTTTTTAATACCCTCATGTGGAGTCTCTTTTTGTGGTGTGCCTAGTGTGTCACTGGTGTGTGTGTGTTGCAGAATAGCTTTACACATTGCCTCTGGGATAAGCCTGACTGCTCTGCCAAGCTACCAAGGGGTGAGCAGGCGCTATCTTAGGTGTCTAACTCGCTTACCTTGACTAGAGTGGTGGGTTCTGCCTGCCTGGCTTAGGTGCATACCCTAGCCAATCAGGCTAGCAAACCAGAAACCCCATTTCTAACATTGGTGCAAGCGATGAGTTACGACTTGCGTTTGTGCAGTACCACAGTGACTCATTGTTGCACTACAAACTCTGCACTTAGACAATCACATGTTTTGTTTTTCTCCTGATTTTCTCTCATTAGTCATTATTTATTGTGTACTCCTGCTTCACCTCTTATGTTGTTGAACGTGTGTATTTAGTGCCTTGCCAAAATGGAATCTGCCTTTAACCTACATGATCTGTGGGAAAACAGTCTGGAGGAGCTAAAGGGTTTCTGCAGGGAGAGGAAAATAATAGTGACTGCAAATGATGCCCAGCTATGCCCTCAGAAAGTCATGCTCAGGTGGCAAGAGGACAGATGGGAAAAGGACTATCAGAGGGCCTTGTTGCTGATCAGTTTCCTGAAGAGGCATCCACAGAGATCCAGGAGGGTGGTGATGATTCTGAGAGAGGCCCAGATGAGGACCCTGAGACAAGGGAGGACTCTGAGTGGGAGGGTTTCCAGTCCATACTCCTGGAGGGCGGTGGCCCTGGAGAGTCTGAACAGGAGGAAGGAAATGACAGGGCAGTGACACCAGTAGGTAGAGAGGACCCCATGGAGAGGGAATCCCTTACTGGGTCTAGTGCCAGGAGTAGTGTCATCTCCCTTTCTCCCTTTCTCTGTCCCCAGAGGAGTTGGCGGACAGGAGGGAAGCTGGTGTTGGAAAGGCTCAAATTGGGGCATACCAAGGAGCTAGCGCAGCTGGTTGTGGAGGAGAGAAAGGCTAATGTTGAGAGATCCTTAGTTCACAAGAGGATGGCGGAGGCAAAGAGGGCCTTTGCCAGACACAAACTAGTTCTGGAGGATAGGTTGTCCCTTGAGCGTAGTTTCAGTGTTCTGGATTCACCAGTGAGAGTAGAGTCCAGTGGTGGCAGCAATGTTGTGTCCAGTGTAGAAACGTCCACTCCCAGATCCCAGAGCATGGTACCTAGTTCCCAGGAGGAGGGTGTCACACCTGAAGGGCATAGGTTGAGGTTCAAGAGCAGTAGGAAACTGTCTCACCAGTCTTGGGGGGAGTTTGTGGAAGAATGTTGTGATGCACTGGAGAGTTGGGTGAAAGGTAGCACAGAAAACAATTTTGAAGGGCTGTTCAATCTGATTGTCAGAGAGCACATGCTCCGTTGTTGTTTTCCAGGCTACACCAACACCTGTTGGAGTGTAGGTTCTCTGATCCCAGGGAACTTGCACAGGAGGAAGACCTCTGGGGGAGTGTCAGAGGGTCTGGAAAGGCATTTGGGAGTGATCCTAAAGGGAGTGGCTTATGTATTTCCCAACCGAGGGTGGTAGGAAAGGTTTGTGGTAGCCCAGATAGTTCCCAGTGTAGTGGGAAAGGGTAGAGGGTCCAAGGTCCCTTCTCAGGTGAGGAGGAGGGGTGGGGGTGGGCAGAGTCCCAGGTTGCCCAAATCCCAGTACCAGAGCCTGGTTGGTTCCATTAGGGAGCGCCAGGAGAGGAGCCTAGTCTTACTGGAAGGCCATTGGCTGAGGGGATCTCCTAGTGTCAGGAGAACTTAGGGGGCGTCTGTAAGCAGTGTTCCACCAGTTCTGGTATCTGTCAGCACCACTCTTGAGTAGAGGGTGTGGAGACCCAGATGGAGAGTTGAGAGGGGGAGGTAGTCCCCAGGGGGAGAACCAGTGGGTCAGGGGCCAGCTCTGAGGATATAGCTCCCTATGAATGACCCTAGTGACACTGCTTCTGGTTTGTGGGGTCTTCGCGCACTGTCAGATGGGCAGGGGTCGGGAGATCAGTGCCAGGCAGACTGTCACGCAACACATGAGGTATGTGTTACCCTTGGAGGGGCAGGTGTGCTCTCTAGGAAGCCCTGGCTTGCCAGGCACTGGCTCAGCCGCAGGGGTATTCCCTGGGTTGGGAGGCCAGGTTCAGGTTGTAGTATCTGATCTGACCTGGAGGGCAACTGCTAGCAGTGTCCTTATCATTTTGTCTTCTGGGGGTACCACTCCAGGTGGGAGGATGCAGAACTCTGGAAGGGGGTGCAGGGGAAGGGAGTACGCACCTCTGGCTCTGGTTCAACCTGAGGGTTTGGTCTCTGGGTTGGGAGACCAGTTGCAGGGTAGAAACCCTGAACTAGTGGGAGAATTGTGTGGGAGGGCTGAAACCAGCACCCTGACAGTTCTAGGTTCTGGGGGTACCTCTCCTAAGAGGAGGGTGCGGAACCCCTGAAGGAGGGGTGGGAGAGGAAAGCCTCGTCCATGACCCCTGGTCAGTCTGTATGTGCAGACCCTAGGTTGAGGGACTAGTGGCAGAGTAGAGCTTCTGCACTGGTGGGAGGTAGAGTGTAGCAAGGATACTATTTACCTGGGGCTACCACCCTCCACTATGTGAGATGGCAGGGATCAGAAACACCTGGATGGCCTTGGGCCTGGTTCTGGCCGCGGACAGCGTAGGAGTCCCCATGGGTTAGCTTGGTTGGTCCTGAGAGCATAGACAGAAGGATGTTTTCAGATTGGCGTAGAACAGGAATGTGCCCCTGTGGGCCAGGGTCCATGTTCTATCGCCTCAAGCAGGGACGCCCATCAAAGTATTGATTTGTCTACCCTGGCTTTATGTCATGTAGCTCAGTTACATAGACTATGTCTTCTGATCTGGGAAGGCACTGAAATGAAATTCAATCAGCACTTTCAGACAAACAATAGAAATCCATATAATCTCAGATTCACATATCAGATAAGTAACACCAAAGTAAAGTTTTTGACATACAAATTTATGTTGCAAATCGGAAAGTTGAAACTGCATCACACAGAGAATGTACAGCAACAAATAGCATATTGTATGCCAAAAGTCATCATCAAGTAAATCTTAAATGGAGCATCCCTTATGAGGAGTTGTTAAGAAGGAACTGTTTCCTAGAACCAGAATTCACTTAAAATAGCATGGCAGTAAAAAAGAGATTTCTGACATTGAGATACCTGGCAAAGGTAATAGAAACATGGGTCCATGTTTTACTGTTTTAATCAGTACAATTGTATTCATTCAGCCCATGATTGGAATCATAATGGACAGCAAGGGAGTAAACAGGAAATTTAAATACCCCGACTTTTAAGCAAACATCTGATGGAACCAAAGACTAAGCCTCCCTTGAAGAGCTCCCTTGTCTCTTCCATCACAGCATCTATCCATTCATGCCTTTGACCCTCCATATACCCGCTGTTATCCATCATTTCTTCTTTACATTCTGTTTTTGTCCTTCATTTAATCTTTCACCATTCTATCTATCCCTTGGCTATTCCATCCATCTACACATCCATCATTTATACATGCATCCACACATACAGCCATCCACCAATAAAGCCTTTCATCTATCAATTAATCCATCCATCCCTCTCCGATTTCAATTTATTCTGCCATCCTTTCACACATCCATCCACCTATGAAATCCCCAATCCTTTCACATACCCATCCTTTCAACCACTCATCTATCCATCCTTCCCATTACCCTTACTACTTTTCTTTCACCCATCCTTACTTTCTCCTTTCCTTCCCACCTTCCATCCTTCTTTCCCTTTTCCATCAACTCATCTTTGTTTCTTCCTTATTGCATTAATTATCAGCTTTAGTCTGCTGAGTTGCAAACAAGAGAGGACCATAAAGAATCCCATCCCTGCGGTAGCTGCTAAAGTGGAAGGGGTTCACAATGCCCCTGATAGACAGCATGTGATTTTAAATTTTCATTGCAGCTGATGGGGTGTTAGCCTCAAGGAAATTTGAAAGATGCCAGTTGACATATTTTTCTACTGAGTTATGCATGGAAATTGGACGATAATTCCCTGGGCATGTTGCATCAAGATTAGGCTTTTTCAGAATGGCTTTAACCATTTTGTGTTTCTATGCCTGAGGCACCAGACCCTTCTGTAGAGAAAGGTTGACCATCATAAGCAGTGTGGGGAAAACTATGTCTGCTCCAAGACCTAGGATTCTTGTCGTAACGGGGTCAAGTGGGGATCTAGATTACATTTTCCTTAAAAGGGCAGCAAAAGTATCAAGAGAAGGGGGAAGTTCCAACAGGAATGATGTGGTAGTCTCCTTAGAGTTGTTAAGAATTCTAGGGAGTGTGGGGTAAGAACTTCCCTCCAGCTTTTGAAAGGAGAGGTAGATCTCCAAGATTTTAGTTTTGAAGAAGGTGGCCAGAGAGAGGCTCTTTGGAATTAGGTTCCAGCAAAGTTTTAGGGGAGTTGGCAGCTTCAATAATTCTTGCATTTTGAAAGGATGCCTGGGCTGCCCATATTGCTTTGTAGTAGGTTCTAACAGCTTCCTGATATTTGGTCGCGCTTCAGTACCTTGGCTGTGTTGAAAACCAAAAACACGGCATTGGACCAAGGACACTGCATCAGAAACCAAGGACCATATGTCGTGCAGTGGAGGTGAGGCACCGTGGGTGCAGGTGAGGCATTGGTTCCTTAGGGCAGTGCAGGGTTGTTGAAGCTTGTAGTGCTCCAGCACAATGCATTGTACAGATGAGGTAATGCGTCATTGTGGGTGCGAGACTTTGGTCCCAGAAGGTGATGCAGCGTTGGTGCGGCGTCAATGTCGAGGGTGTGGGGTGTCGATTCCTCATCGTCGGAGTCAAACGCTGAGCTGGGTATGTGTCGGAGTTTGAATGGGGCACCACGGACATCGTTGGTGTGGTGTCAAGACTCACGCTGCAACAGTTCTTCAGAAGCGCTGTGGCAAGATCGGGGCTGCATTGAAGTCGCTGTCGTGGTGTCACGGTCGTGGCGTTGCACGCCCGGTGAGCTGTGCAGGCAGCGGCAATGCATCTATTTCACAGAAAGACACCGGTTTTGACTGACGCTTTGGTGTTGAGGCGTCGATTTCTTGTTTGCAGCACGAAATTCACCTCCAAGGGCCCAGGACAGGTTTTGGCAGCACTTGGCAGGTCAGGACTCACAGCAGAGGAGCCCAGGTGCTGGTTGCAAGATGCAGGTGAAGTCTTTGATGTCCCTGAGACTTCAGCAACAGGAGGCAAGCTCAGTCAAGCCCTTGGAGAACCTTAGAAAGCAGGATACATAAAGTAATGTCCAGTCTTCTCACTCCCAGGCAAGAAGCACAGGCAGCAGGCCAACACAGCAAAGCAAGCAGTAAAGTGGCAGTTCCTCTTGACAGCACAACAGCTCTTCTTCCTGGCAGAATGTCCTCAGTCGAAAGTATTCTGAGCATATGATGTAAGAGGTCCAGTACTTATATGCATTTTAGCCTTTCAAGTAGGGAGGCTTCAAAGAAAGGTCTTTGCAGTGCACAAAACCGAGCCCTTCCTGGCTCTATCTCCAGACACACAGCGGGGGAGGAGGGGGTTTGCAGCTCTTTTTGTGACGGCACTTACAGCCCTATTCAGATGCAAGTGTCAACCCCTCTCCCCACTCTAGCTCAGGAAGACGCATCAGCCTGGTGATGGGCCATCAGGATATGCAGGGCACACCTCAGCTCCATTTGTGTGTGACTGTCTAGAGAGAATTCGCAAAGCCCAGCTGTCATCCTGACCCAGACGTATATTCTAGGGACAGGCAGAGGCACAGAATGGTTAAAGTAGGAAAATGGCAGCTTTCTAAAAGTGGCATTTGCAGACCTGCAATTTAAAACTCAACTTCACTAAAAGAAGTGTTTTTAATATGTGATTCCAGAGACACCAAACTCCAATTTTCTATCTGCTCCCAATTGGAAGATACACTTGTAAAGTGTTACTTGGCAGCTTCAATCTTAACCTATGGGAGAGATAGGCCTTGCTGTAGTGAAAAACAGATTTAGCAGTTTTCACTACCAGGACATGTAAAACTCAAAAGCACATGTCCTACCTTTCAAATACACTGCACCCTGCCCATGGGGCTACTTTGGGCCTACCTTAGGCATGCCTTACATATAATAAAAGGGAAGGTTTGTGCCTGGCATGTAGGTGAAATTGCCAGGCCAACATAACAGTTTAAAACTGTGGACCCAGGCTCTGCAGTGGAAGGTTTGAGACACGATTGAAGGGCTACTCATGTGGGTGGCACAATCAGTGCAGCATGCCCACTAGTTGCATTTGATTTTCAGTCCCTGGGCACATGTGGTGCACTGTACTAGGGACTTACCAGTGAATCAAATATGCCAATCATGGAGAAACCAAATGCCATTACATTTTAGACACAGAGCAGATGCACTTTAGCACTGGTCAGCAATAGTAAAGTGCCCAGAGTACTAAAACCAGTGAAAACGAAGTTCAGCACACAGTCACAAACAGGAGGTCAGAGGCAAAAAGATAGGGGAAACCATGCCAAAAAAATGCCAGGTCTAACAGAGGGCAGAAAAGGTCACCAAGAATTTAGGTACAAGTTCAAAGTTTAGAAAGTGCTCACTCAGTCCATTAGGACGTTAGAAAAGGGAGCCTGCCTCATGGAACTATGTAAGCAGCACCATGATCTTTTGAGGAAATATATTAGATATAGTTCACAAATTAATTGGTTATTTATTAATACCTACTTTTTTAGTATTGTATTGTATTGTATTGTATATAATATTTATAGAGCGCACTAACACCCAACGGGTACCCTGGCGCTATGATACGTAAAGTCAGCCATCATCAAACGGAGAAGGTAGAGCCAAGATAGACAGTACCCCTCGACAGGACAAGATCAGTCTCTAGGGAACAGCCACGTTTTAATCCTTTTCCTGAACAGAAGCATGGTATTGGACTGTCTAATTCCAAGTGGTAGTTCATTCCATAGCCTCGCGGCAGCAATGCTAAAAGCCCTCCCTCCCAATTTGACCTTATTAAACCTTGACACCTTCGCCAAGCTGGCAGAAGAGGAGCGAAGGTGCCGAGTGGGAGTATACCAGACAAGTTTCTTCTGTAGGGGCTTAGGTCCGGTCCCATGTAGGGCCTTGAACACTATGCATAGGGATTTAAAGTGTATTCTCTGCAACACTGGGAGCCAGTGTAACTCAGCTAAGCACCATGATGCAGAGGAATCCCGCGGCCTAGACAGAGCTAATTTAGCTGCCATATTTTGAACTCGTTGCAGTCGCTGAATCAGATATTTAGGTGACTCAGTGGGCCAGAAATGTATTGAACCGAAGTGCCAGCTTGCAGCATTATTTTCTATCACTTGGAGAAGAATAACATCATCTATGTATGGCAGAGGCGGCTGGGGTCAGACCTCTCTTCAAAGTACTTGGGTAGGATGTTATATTACTAACATGGCTGCTGCGTAGTTTAGTTGTAAGGAGGGAAAGGCTTCCTCACATACTGAAGATTTCACATAGGCAAGTAGTTTCATGACATATTCCAGCGTTAGGCTTAAAGTATTTTTGATATGGACAGACTTCAAGGTGCGCCCTGGAGTAGTTAGTGGTAAGGTCAGCAGCAACAAATACCTAAATTAGGTATTTCATAGAGCATGATACCTCCAGCTACGGAGTGACAGATGTTGATGCACAAAGTAAGAAGCGTTAGAGGCTGTAGAAAATGTGAGCGGTTAAACTGTACAATTATTTTCACAGCAAAATTACATGGGATCATTCAGAGATTCCAATTATATTACTCAAGTCCATTCATATACACCATACTTTCTTACTTTGACCACATTAACACTACATAACTGCACTTTTCCTTGTATCGTTTTGGAAGAGTCTTGACTTCAACATATATATGTCCTGGACTTATCTGAAAAATAAAAACAGCCCTGGCAAAAAAGTTTTAGTCTCTGTTAGACCTGGCTTGTCCAGCGGGTTTATCCCCAGACTTTTTGCTTTTTATCCTCCTGTTTTGGACCCTGTTTTTATTGGTTTTATGACTCTGGGCACTTTACCACTTCTGATCAGTGCTAAAGTGCATTTGCTTTTCCTGTAAATTATAATTATGGATTGCTGATTCCATGATTGGCATGTTTGATTTACTGGTAAGTCCCTAGTACAGTGCACTGTGTGAGCACAGGCCCTGTAAATCAACTGCTGCTAGTGGGCCTGCAGCACTGATTGTGCCACCCGCATGAGCAGCCTGTAAATATAACTTAGACCTGCCAGTGCAGTGTCTGTGCGCAGTTTGGTACAGCCATGTCAACCTGGCAAGTGCACCCACTTGCCAGGCCCTAACATTTTTTAACATGTGAGTCACCCCTAAGATAGGCCCAAGGTACCTCTGTGAGCAGGGAGCAGTGTTTGTGAAAAGTAGGACATGTCCTGATGTGTGTGGCATGTCCTGATAGTGAAATACTGCCAATTTCGTTTTTCTTTATTGAAAGGCTATCTGTCCCATAAGATAGAATGGGAGTTTATTTATAACATCTTATAAATATAAATTCCCATTGGGAGAATATAGAAAGATGGAGTTTAGTATGCCTGAACTCAGAATATAAAAATGCACCTTTTAGTAAAGATGATTTTTATATTGTGTGTTTGAAAATACCACTTTTGGAAAGTGGGTATTTTCTTGCTTAGACTTCCTGTGTGCCTCTGCTGGTTTGTGGATTGACTGTCTGGCTTTTGAATGACAGGGGCTGGGGATGTGCATTCTCTCAGACGGCCAACGGGGGGGGGGTTAATGTGTGTCCTGCCTTTCCTGAATGAGTCAGGGCTGGGCTGAATAGACCTGGGTTGCATTTAGAGTAGTGGGAGGAGATTTCCCTGCACCTGAATAGGCCTGGTCTGCCGTACAAAATGCTGTCTCCACCTCCTGTTGGAAAGCTGCACCAGAGAGGAAAGAACTGTTTTTGACTGAGCACAGAGCCTCTTTGACACCAGAGAACAAAAATAAATGGACTATAAATGTTTGGGCCCAGACCCCTGAACTTTAGATTACTTCTGACTAAGAAACCTGCCAGTAAGAAGAACCGGGAAAGCTGGAGAAGGAGTACTGCCCCTGTGCTGTGTGCTGTTTGGGTTGGCCTGCAGTGGTTGCTTCTGTCTTGGGCAGGGAAAGGACTGGACTGTGCTTTCATCATCCTGCTGTTAGAGTTTTCTCCAAGGGCTTGAAGTAGAGCTTGCCTCCTGTTGGAAGTCTCAGGGATAGAAAAGACTTCAAAGATCATTTTTGGAATTCAAGATGAACCTTTACCAAGGAGAAGAGCTGGAAGAAACTGGAGGAGGAGTACTGCCTCTTTGCTGTGTGCTGTCTGGGTTGGCCTGCAGTAGCTGTTTCTGCCAAGGAGAGGATCTGTGTGTATCCTGCTTGAGAAAGTGTCTCCAAGGGATTGGAAGTGGAGCTTGCCCCCTGTTCAAGAGGTCTCAGGAACAGCAAAGACCTCACCATACTTCTGGGCACAGTCTCTGGAACCGCTGGCTTCAGTAAACACAGAAGAAATGGGCAACCAACTCTGTCACCAAGTCCGTCGCAGGATTCCGTGTCCTGAAGGCCCCGCAGAAGGCACCGCAGCACTTCGCACCACATCCTTGGTCTCCCCGACGCCGTCTTGGTGATCGTCACCGAGCCGTTGCTCGCACTGCGTCCTGTGGGCACTGCATTCTGCACCGCCTCGCTTCACCCTGCCTGGACGTCACCGACACCGTTGCTGCTCGACCGTAACATCGACCGGCTCCGTCGCCTGCAACGCAACCTGCCAGCACCCCATCGAGCACCGCTTCACCCTGCACCGTAAGCCTTGGCTTCACCGGCGCCGTCTGGACAATCGTCACTGAGCTGCTGCCTGCACCGCATCGTGAGGGTACCGCACCCTGCACAGCTTCCATTCTTGCAACGCAACTGCAAAGGTTGCCCTTACCGGCTTGTACCATTGTGTCGGCCGCAACGAGAAAGGTACTGTTTTCAGGGCTGTCTTCGCTTTAGCTGACCACAAACCGACGCGGTCAGCTCAAATTGTTAAGCTCATTATTTTCAGCATCGCAGTAGCCCCGGATGGAGCTACCGACTCGGAGGAACTGTGTTCTTCAGCTATTTAAAGGTTATCTTGCAAAGTAACTATTTTGACAATATTGCATGTTGCATTCTTTTTATCGTTTTGGGTCTTGTTTGGTTTAGATAAAGATTACTTATTTTTCTAAACTGGTGTGGCGTCCATTTGTAATGTTTTCACTGTATTACTGTATGTGTGCACAAATGCTTTACACACTGCCTCTGAGATAAGCCTGTCTGCTCATGCCTGCCTCTGAGATAAGCCTGTCTGCTCGTGCCAGGCTACCAAGCGGGTGAGCAGGAGTTATTTTAGAAGTGTATCCCCCATACCCTGACGAGGAAGAAGGGTCCCTATTTGGACAAAGGTGCAAACCATTGCCAACTAGTGACCCCATTTCTAACAGTCTCCAAGGGAAATACCCACTGAGATTAATGGTCAGGGCAGCCCTGCACATGTCTTATTCTTTGTTGCCTCATAATTTACTGAACTCAACCAGACAGACATCCTGATGGTAAAAGTCTGGACAAGTAAATATGCAGTGAATGTTTGGGGATTACTGCTGATTCTGTCCCCGAAATTACTGAATTATTGACCACATGAAAAATCTACTACACTTAAGACTCATATTTGTTTAATTTGTGTTTACACAATTACATGTTAAAACCAGAAATTGCAGAATAGCACCACTGATCTTACTAGTAGAGCTTAAGGTGAACCTCATTGTATGAGGGTTATCACTTGGACGTTATGGAAGAACATGCTCTCTCTCTCGCCGCTGCAAATAGTCATCTCTGCCAACGTGTGTGAATGCAAAAGTCACAGAACAGCAGTTTACATTCCCGAAAGGATCTCCAGATGACTTTTATGATATAAATGAAAGAATACTACTAATATATTTTTTTTTCCGGGGTTTTATATAGCGTGAACTTGACCCGAAGGTATCAGAGCACTTTACATGAGCACCAGTTGCGTTACAGACGGACACATTCATTTTTTTTTGTTTGCTAGGCATGGGGAGATTAAGTGATATGCCCAGAATCACAGGATGTTGAGCGTCCCTGCAGAGACTCGAACCCGGTTCCCCAGCGTCGAGGTCGACCGCTCTAGCCTTAAGGCCACATTCTCTCCCCCTATATTGAAGCCAGGGAAGACTATTAGGAACTAGAATACAGGCAAATATATTCTCAGACATATTGGCCATCAAGAAATAGGAAATTAAGCAGCAACAGATGTTGCTAATGGTGACATCGATAGTGAGCAATGAAGACTATGGGGTCGATTCCGATCTCGGTCGGTAGGGCTCCGAATCGGATTCGGCTTTACCGGATCCGAGTCGGAGGCTTTGTTTCCGACCGAGTCGTACTGAGGTCCGGACGCCCAAGTACGATGCGATTGAATGCGAAATCGCCGACCGACTCGTTTCTGGGTCCGAACCGCTCCGTCCGACTCGTTCGCACTCGATCCGTACCGCGCAATGGAGACGTTTTACGACCGAGCCAGTACGATGCACGATCCGGACAGCCGGATCGAGTTGGAGCCTCCGAAACGAAAAAGCTCTCAGAAGCGGACTTCGGGGGTCCGTGCCGGACCCCCCTTCACCCGTAGCCGTACGAGTCGGACACAGGGGGGACCCATGGGTCCCCCCTATACATGCGTGTACGGTGCGGATGGCACCAACGCGTACCCACTACAGGGGGCCCCCTTGTGCGCAACGTACCCATTGAGTCAATGGGAGCCCATGTACGCGTCGTACGACTGGCTCCCATTGACTTCAATGGGAGTCCGACCGAACCGAGTCCGGCAGCATACGGCCGCATCGTACTCGCTCGGTCAAACTGCAGGGGTCCGGCTCGGTCGGATAACAATCCGGATCCGGATCGGTCGGAGAGCTTTCCGACCCAGATCGGAATCGGCCCCTTTGTCTTTAATTCACCCATCAGAAGTGTGGGAAAGCTTTCATGAAAGCCTGAGGTCTCATCTTCCCACTTGACATGCCCTAGAGAGAAAGACCTGATACTGTTCCTTGTAGATAATTGATTTACTGGTTGAGAGAGGTGAAACCCTACTCAAACAGCAATCACAATTCTGGTCAGGGTGAAACACAAGCAAACCCCAAATTAACCTGTGCTCGTCCCTCTGGTAGCGTGGCACAAAAGCAGCCATGCTTAATTTAAAAGCAATGTTTAAGCAATGTGTAACGTATTTATGCAGCACTTCAAACAGTAATAAAGTGAAAACAGAGCACTAAAAAAATCGCACACCAACTCAGAAAAATAGAGTAAAATGTGATGTCATTTGAGACCAAAATTACAAAAATCCAATCAGTAGAACTTTCCATATGCAATTTTGAAGATTTAGGTAAAAATAGTGCCAAAAGGTGCATAGTGGCCACTTTGGACTGGGAAAGTTGCAAGCTCAGGCTGACCATGATGAAGCGCAGTAAGGCACAGGACCAAGTTTGGGCAGCTGAGGTTTGTACCTTATGTCCTTGGTGTGCAATGTGCCCGACGTTGTTTTGTGCGGCTTTGCGTTGTCCAGCATCAGGTCCGGTGAATCTGCGAGGCTTTGCGGGACTTTCCATCACTCTGCGTTGGGTCTGATGAGCTGTGTGGTGAGGCTTTGTGGAGCTTTGTATTGCTCGGAGTCGGTTCTGATGAAACTGGCAGCTGTGCGACGAGGCTTTGTGCTGCTCGACGTCAGTTCCCAATAAGGCTGGTAGCTGTGCGGCAAGCGTTTGCGTCACTTTACGTCTGATTTGGTGTAAAGCACAGATGGGCTGGCATAGCACCTTCAGGCCCACTTCCAAGGATCCATGACTGGCGTTGCACCACTTGAGGGGCAAGACTCCTAGCAGACAGACTCCAGGTGCTGGGTTCAAGGTGGTTAGAGCCTTTTTTGTCCCTGAGTCTCTGACCAGGAGGCCAGGCAACTAGCCCTTGGAGTCAATCTTGGGCTCAAGATCCAGTCCTTTTCAATCTGGCAGTAGGCAGCAGTCCAGCAGAGTAGCAGGGCAGCATAGTAGCAGCCCTTCTTGTAGCAGAGCAGCACAGCAGTCCTTCTGAGTCTTACACAGTCCAGAGGTTTACTCAAGAGTTGGGTCTGAGGCTGCACTATTTATACCTGGTGCCCACTTTGAAGTAGGAGAAGAATCTGGAGGTTCCCACCCCCAGAGGAGTTTGAGATTTCCTGCCTTCCAGCACTGGCCCTAGCTTGTCTGGGATCGCACTAGACTGGTGTCAAGCCCTTTGTGAATGTGCTGGGGCAGGGCCTTTGTGATGTGCAAGTGTGGTAGGTGACATCTCCTCCCCCTCTCAAGCCTATCAAGGCAGAGTTAGCCCTTTCTGCCAATACCGATTCCCCCTTTGTCTCACTATCCTGGAACAATACACAAAGACCAATTAAACCTAGTCATGTGACCCAGTATACAGGCTGCAGGCATCAAGTGGTTAGGACCTCCTTCTCCATGTATTTCACCGCTATCTCCCTTAAACAGTGAACCTCATCTCTGCATAGCCCCTCTGTCACATTTATTTAATGTTTTATAGTGCTACTTATCCCAAAGTTCTGCATCAGAGGGCTTTACATCTCCCACACACATGATGTACAGAGTCAATGAATCATGTATATATCAATGCTTTTTACTCAGAGTGTCACACACAACCAACCCACAGGCCTCGTTAGTGCGGCAGCCAATCTATTTCTGTGCGTAACACATTGTTTTAAATAATGATTCATAGAAGTTGCCATCACAAGCTGCAGCTACGTGGCATTATAAATACATGTCACTATTCCCTAGGGCTACAACCAGGATTTAAATCAGTGACCCTCCGTCTACAGACCTCGACATCTGAAGTGATTACATTAACCAACTGAACCTTCTTTGCAGAACAATCCATTTCCCACAGATACGTTAACTTGCATTAATTTTTAATTTAAGGTATGTGCATGACATATTATGTCAAGTTACCTGTAGGTGAAAGGCCAACAAAACGATTATAGTATATTTAGTTTTTTTTTAACTGCTTGTCTGACACCTGCCGCCCTCCACCACACTCACTGAGCCTGCCACTTGTCTTCTCAGGATCATAGTTCATCCTATTTTTTTATGCTGCTCAGAAATCTGTAAACTACTCAAGCATGATGGGCAAAGCAAACTGCAACAATGTTAGACTTTTTTTAAATCTGTGCAGGATATTTTGCGAGTTACTAAGACATGGTGCTCAGATAGGATGAGACAGGCCCCTAGTCTTTACACTCTAGTCACTGGCAACTTAGCAAGGAGCTAGGGGATCTCGAAAATGGTGCATCTCCCCCTACACCACAAGCTTGCCACCGTGTGTGGGGGCACTGTTCGCACAACCCTAAAGCAAGCGCTGCCAGCAGTAGGCATGGGTGTGAAATTCTGCTTTGCTCACGGAGTTTGCTGAGTTTTTCCCACTCCACACTCCGCGTAGCACACGGAGTTCCAAAAGGAGTGACGTTTTTTCCCTCGCTTGCCCTCACCAACATTAAGTTGGCGAGCGCGAGTGAGGAACGTCTTACTCCAGACCACCTACCTCCCTGCGAGATTTCTCAATGCGGATTTCTGATACTCAGCAACATGAATATAAATCACTTTGCTACAAAATAGTTAGCATTTAATAAATGATGCATGTTATTTCAGGTGTGTTTTTGACCAGATAATATTTGTTAATTCGAACTATGTGCTCATCAACAATACTATACATTCGTGCATTCCAAACGATAATCTTCATTAGCTGAAAAAATATTTAAATGAAAACAAGAAGCTTTTGAAAAGAATGTTCGGAGCAACTAGTTTTCTCATTCTCGACGATAGATGGCACTTGCGAGCCACATTTCTCTCACGCTTAGCCCCTGAAAAGCCTTCAATCGAGCTGTTTGAAAAAGAAAAGCAGTTATGCGAACTTTGGCCCAGATGTATCAAAGGCTTTTACCCATTATCTGTCTATGGGAAAATGTGTTCGTTCATCTGGCCCAATTTGTATTTTAGAGCTATATGGCCCAATGTAGAGTGTATTTGCACATATCTTAACTAATTGCTTCCATATTTAGGAAGAGTGTCTGTATTTATTAGAATAACAGTGCTAACAAGTCCATTGTTTTTAGGATAATTGTCTTGAATGTATTCTAGTAAAATGCATTTTAGACCAAACGGTTCGGGAAGTGACACATTATTATATAATGTGTTCATTTCGGAGGACTCGAACTTTGAACCTCGTGAAAATCAACAGCGTCCTTCAAACCTGCCATGCACCGTTCCAAGGTTGCCGGATTTACAGATAGCTATTTAACACTGTGCTATTTATTTGAAAGACTACAGTGGCAAAGAAACTTGGAAAGGCTTACCTGGAGCCTTCCAGGTGTCTGCTTAGATAGATAGCGTTGGGGCTTCTTTAAAGATGCTCGAGGAAGATTCAGACGAAATGTAGCGGAAATCATAGAGGCCCCTATTGGAGGAGAGTAGGCAAATGAAAGATGTAGTTTACTTTGGATAAGTAAGCAAATAAGTAATCTTTACTAGATTTGTAACCCAAAAAAAAAGAAGCATAAGGAAAAATGTATGACATAAATACATATAGAATGAAAGAGATGATACATGGGTGTTGGTGAGAAACCAGATTATGGTCTTCAGAATGCAGTCTGACATATATTTCCTTTACAAAAATACCGCATCTTTGGTGTTAATAATAGAACATCCATACACAAGAGCACAATGTTTGTAAACGATATTTAGGTCACAATATCCGGACTGTATTTCTGAATGTGATGTTGTGACATATGGACGCGGGTCCATGTACACATAATCAAAAAAGTGCTAGTAACTGGGTAACCTCTAAAATGTGTGCACTAAAACTATTAACTATAATTTGGCAATTCGAATGCCCCCCAACACAAACAATTTCATTGCATCTCTTACCGTTTCTACTTGGTGAGTTTAAAAAAATGTATTTTCTTTTCATATATTTAATCCTCAAGCCAACTGAGGTGCTGGGCCTTTGCAAACTAAAGCATTTCAAACCCAGACCAGAAAGCCTACACAGAGTGTCACTCACAACCTTTTGCATTTACCCAGAGTGTTCAAGTACTAACATATAAAACTGAACAAGAGAATGTTTTGGCAAAATAGGTTTTGTTGACAGTACGTTTTTCAAAATACTGGACTGAGATTTTCGTAACTAAATATTAATACTGTCCCACTTAGGTCTGCAGGACTGCTGTAAAGGGCCTGATTATGAGTAGGGCTGAAAACATTGTGATGTACAGTTACTCTGATTGAATCATTTACTGTGTGTAGTTAATACCTTCTAATATAAGTGTGTGTGGGTAAAATGAGAAATTGAATTCAATGTCAGTCCTTTCTGAACTAAATTCCATATATATCGAATTTCTCCGGCATGTTCTCCCAAATAAATTTTGCAATGGCGTTATTGTGGAAGTGTAGGGTGTGCCACAAAACTCAGAATTCAAATCCCTGTGAAATCTCCCATTTGGAAAGGGTCAGAGTTTTACTCCAGTCACATAACCAGGACCTAAACCACACGTAGACGTATAGCACTGGAAAGTATCTTGGACCTCCCGATTAAAACTGTTATTTTGAAGCTATAACTGGGTCCGACTGTTTTCACATTTTACCTTTTCAATAGGCTATTGAGCTGTGCAGAGTAATCTCATTTTATGGAGGCACATTTCATCCCACCATAAGTTCTTTGTATTGATTACACACGCAGCTTCAGCTGCTCGTAAAGAATAAAAGTAATTTAGAGACCGCTCATCACCCATTCCCCATCGGCGTACAGCCCACTACAGTTGTATTAGCACTTGGGGTGTTCACCTCTTAATTCCCAGAATCTCACAATGCCACTACACTGGAATGATAGATCTCAATTTTCGCCCAAACAACTCTTAAACACAGGTTGGTGAAATGTCTCAATAAATACCATGAAATCTGCTGTCTCCGAAGCAACTAGGTCGAAGTGTTCAGGGTTTCCGTTTGCAAAGTCCATAATATTTTGGAGTGAACTCAACTTGCAGATATTTATAGTCATGCTGTCAATTTTATTAACAGTCGCTCACCAGGTGTAATTTTTCTGTTTTTGTACAAATTGATGCAGTATAACCATAGAAAACCCACAAGACTAGTGCAAGTAAATGATCTCATTGCTGCATCCGACAGCAAACTGGAAGTAAAGTGATACATCTTTTATCACAAACGATAAGCCGCATGTTAACACTGATGATAGGAGCATTCAACTGACAACAGTAACGGACAAAAGCAGAATGTTCACACCTAAACATTCTACATTGGAAAGCACCAAGGGGGGAAGAGATGGTTGAATGGGAACTTGGCACAAAATACCACACTCGTACTTAAACCTGGCAGGCCTGAAACAAATGGGTTGCCAACAGTAAACATGGACACACATTACTATGCTATAACTTTAAAAATGGGGTGTCAATGGACCTGAAATAAAGGAATGGAAGCAGTACCTAATTTGAGCCAATGGTTGTCGGTGGCAACCACCAGCACTCATTTTTGGGGACAGGCACTTATTTTTCATCATCTGACATTTTCTGAGAGCAAGATAGAGACAAATACACAATCAGGAAAGGTGGATGAAGAGAAAGACAAAAAAAAGTAATCAAGGGAGAAAGTAGGAGCCATCAAGATTGAGCTAATGTGGCAGGGAGTGTCTGGCAGTGGAAAAAAGACGCATGGGATGGATTCAGGACTACACATCCTTGGTATTCGGTCTGTTGACATTTATTAGTGCTGGCAGGCTTCCGAGCAGTGCTCTGTGCGCCAGCCCTCATTACTTTACAAATTAAGCACTGGGTGCACGGTAGGTCTAGAGAAGTCATGTTCACACTGCAAAAGGTTGCAGGCGGTCCACTATTGAACTAATGAGCCATATTTCAGGCAGCTGCAAAAAGAGAATGCCATGCACAAATTGCACCACATTACAGAGTAACTCAGCTGTCTGGTATGCAGTTGACTCCTGTTAACATGCAGTACACCTGCGTGCAGAGGAGGTAAGGAACCATGAGTTCAATTTTTGTCACTGTGTAGGAATAACATATCGTGAGTATCCTGTGTGCATCTTCTTTCCAAACAAGCACAAGTGCACACAATTACACAGACAAGCATACACATTCTGTTATTTTTAATCCTCCACTGTCCCTGAGTCTAGTAACTGCGCTATTAGTGCCCTGCTGCTGACTTCTATCTAAATTGAAAATAGATTCAACAAAAGGATTCAGAGCAATCAGGCTGGCCCAGCGAGCGAAAGGCCCGAGCCAAGGAAAAGATCTGACTTCAACTTATAAAAAGATTTGCTCTGTGATTTGGCTGGCCTTTCTCTTCCTTGGGAGTAGGCTATTATTGGCCTCTGATTGTAAGGCTCCTGTAGCCTCACATTAAATAAAGAAGTCAATTAATTGTGTAACCACTTGAATAACCTTCCATTTACAAACAAATATTTGCATCCACTCAAGATTATTTTAAGACCAGGTAAATGAATTTGAATATAGGCAGTGCATTTGTGGCTAGTACTGTTTCAATAGGACTTCTTTTTTAATGGTTACATTAAATGTATTTGTTTTTATAGTTCTCTTAATTGTGGAAAACGGAGACAGGGGGAACTGTATGAATAGATCACCTTCTTTCAATTATGGTAACTATTTAAAATGAATTGATTAGATATGTTTGTATCAAGTAAATCCTCAATGATCTCAGTATTTCTTCTCATTTGTACCTACAACTGCACATATCAGAATTTAGTACGTTGTGTTTAAGCACCAAATCTCTCCAATCATTTCTGCAAATTTGACATTGGTGATCACACTTTCTAAATTATAAATTACAGATTCAATTTATCCAGACTTTTTCCCTCTTCAGATTCCTCTTGCTACTGACGAAAATCTACTGCTTTTCTGAATTTAGTGTAAAAGCATGTGTAGGATTTGAGTGGTAAAATGGATGTTCACAGGTGATGTGTGGGTGGTTTACATGCAAAATGGTTGTCTGTGGTTATTGAACTTTAATCTGCATGAAATTTTTTAACCCTGAAAATAGAGGTCAATATGCTTCTAAAAAGGGAAGTGCTAAGTGCGTTTCCAGTGTGGCAAAGATGGAATACAAATCTGTACTCTCAGAAGTACCACTCCTCACAGGTGCAGATTTATAATGTTATCTTCTTCATAAAACTCAATGGTAGGACGCCTAGAATGCTGTGCCAGGCTGAGCTTTTTTATTATAATGCTGAGTGAGACGGGTGATTTTTTAAAACGAGCTATTGCCCCAGTACATAATTGTACATAGTCAACAACTAAACATTGTGGAAAGACAGCCCGATGTGCAAGTGCACATTGTATTTGAAGGAAAATGCCCCCTATTGGCTCCTTTTTGCGTGGTCACTCTGACTTTTTGCTAGATTTTCTTGCTGGTTTTTGGACTCTGCACACAGGGACACTGCTGTCTTGTGCCCAGTATATGTGCTCCGACCCTAAAAACATACACAGTTGGCTATACTCTTAATTGGCATATTTACCTTCCCTATAAGTCCCTAGTATGTTGTACTACATGTATCCAGGTCCTGTAAATTAAATGCTACAAGGGGGCTGCAGCACTCATTGTGCCACCCACTAAAAAGGCTCTGTAAAACATATGTCCAGGTGTACCCTTGCAGCCTGTGTGTGCAGTTTTAAACTGCCATTCCGACCTGGAAAAATAAACCTTTTGCCAGTGCTAAAGCTTCCATTTCTAGGACCTATACATTACCCCGAAGGTAAGCCTTAAATACCCATAGTGCAGGGTGCATGGTATTTAAAAACTAGGACATATATGTTTAGAGTTTTACATGTCCTGGCAGTGAAAAACCTACAAAGTTGTTTTTCTCTGTGGCAACGCTGACACTGCCATAGAAAAATACTTGGTTACAATATAGCAATTTACAGTGCTTAGTTTCAGTTTGGGCACTGCTAGAAGTATGGTTAAAGGACTCATTTTAAAAGTAATTTACATTACAACTTAATGGTAAAGTCAGATTTTATATTCCTTCTTTGAAAATTGCTCTTTTCTAAAGTTGCTATTTTCCTGCCCCCGGGCCAAATGTGAGTTTCTGTCAGTGTCTAGTGCCACCTGATGGCTCCCCTGGAGTGGAATGTGTATTGGTCCCAGACAGTGGACAAAAGACTTATGTGGGGAGAGCATGATGGCCTGGGGGACTGTGCGCATCCCCTGCCTGAGCTTCAAAGGACACCTACCCTGTCATTGCAGATGTAGCTCACATCCAAGCCTGCCTCCTGTTGTCTTCCTCGTCAGCTTCGCTCCAAACCCAATGGGAGGGGGAAGCTTCCCCAAAACTTGTTTAGTGTCTACAATGGAGGGTTTGCCTATTATTAAACCACACCTCTGGGTAGTCTCAGGGGAAGAAATGTTCTGCCATGTTGAATCTAAGCAGAGAATGGCACTGTGGTATAGTTTACAGTAAAGCACACAGGACGTTCGGCAAAAGCTTGTAGGGTCACCCTGTAGAACATTTACTCCATTAGTTAGTGAGAGGCCAGGAGTTTCCCCCACCCACAGACTGGCACTCAGCAAAAAAGTGGCATCCCCATTACCCCTCTCAGACCATTCCTGGGCCTGAGAAGAATCATCAGGTCTACCCTGCTGCTTGGAGAACCTGAAGGAAGCCTGGACCTGTTTGCTCAGCCTTGGTCTATTGGCTATCCTCCTATTAGAGGTACAGGGACACAACCTGCTTCCAGAGGCCTCTCTCCTAGCAACTGCCCATCCGACCAGTTCCAACTGGACCAGCCCTGGAACCTGGAGCTGGCCTCTGTTGGAGTGAGTCCTAAACCCCAAGTGGTTTCCCCCAGGTCCTGGACCCTTGGCTGGTGTTAGATTGTACTCCTCCTGACCAAACTGCAAAAGCTATGACTTAGCAAACTTTGTGGCCGCTTTTCCTCAGAGAACCAGTGGGAGACCTGGACGGGCATTGAGCCAAAGCCGTAAACATTGACTCGCCGGTCGGATTCAACTTACTGGTTTGCCCTGCTGGAGAATATCTGACTTCCAGCAAAGTTTCTAAGTCTGAATGTAGAGTGCTTCATCGGGACCAACGCCAAGCAGAAACCTGTTGAGGCCTTCCTTGGAACAGACTTTGAACTTGCCTGCTCAAAGTTTTCCCGCCATTGACAACAACCACACCAGGAGCCCACTCTTCAGGAACCCGTCCTCATCAAGCACTGCTTTGAATCCAGCATGCAGCTTACCCTACCAATGACTCATCACAGCCATTTTTCTCCATAAACGTTTCTAAGTTTTAAAGTAAACTTCCAACAAGACAACCGTTGCCCCTGTATCCAATCCGTGCTTCATCGCAGTTAGCCTGAACTTTTGACTTTGAACCGGTATAGATTGGTCGGTTGCCGCTTTGTTCTTTTTGGCACTATTTGTTTATGCAAACTTTAAAAATTCATACCTCCGGTTCTACTTATTGGATATTTGCATCTTGGTGTCATTTTATTTATTAAAATGTACTCTATTTTTTTAAATTGTTTTAGAATTTTTCTTACGTTGTGTCTTCCCTTTTTTACTGTTTGTGTACTGTATACTTTACACATTACCTCTAAGTTAAGCCTGACTGCTTTGTGCCAAGCTATGAGAGGTTTAAGCGCAGGTTTATTTAGTAACTTTTGCGGTTTACCCTGACAAGGATTGTGGTTATTATTTGAAGTGAGCTCTCACACCCCTCAACTAATATCCCAACTTCTTACAAATAGTCTACTTCTTATCCCACCAGAGCATTCATAAATATTGGTACTCTTCACTGTCATCCACATCAGGAGCACATGGTTCCCTTCTGGGATCTGTGTCAGCTATTCCTTGCTTTGATACACGTTTTACCTCTGCATGGCAAAACATCTCCCCACCCCACACACAAAAACACAACAGGTATTGTTAAATCCAAAAGTTCTGTCTCCAATATGCAAATACATAAAAAGTTAGGGATGCATTATCGATGCCTGTAATTGATATCCCATTAAAGGCAAACCTATTGCCTTTATCAATACAAACCCACTTTCAACAAATGGATGATGTTACATGCTGTAGATGCACAATGAATATTCTTCTTACTCCTCAAAAGTGTACAGGTGAGTTTAGTATGTGGATGTTTTTATATCATGTACAGAGGGATACTGTGTCAGTGCATGATTTCAACATAAATGCAGTCCTTTACAAACTCCCCAGAAAAAGCAACTGACATATACGTGCAATAAAGTAAAAGTAAACAAATAAAAGTCTACCTGTTAAAAATTATTCCCAGCAATATGATGAGAGGAGGATGGAGCAGGGTCAGACAAAAGGGAGTGGCAGCGCAGAGCTCCGACTAGTGAGTTGAGAGCTCCCATCAGTGAGGAGAGAGCTGCTATCCTGGGCAACTCCTCCGTTATGGCGGAGGAGCATCCCCCACTAGGTGGCAGCAAAGTTAAACATATGAAAAATAAAATGATAATAAAACAATTTTATTATAATTTTATTTGTCTTCCTACCTGCAACAGCGGGGAGAAGTGGTGATGGGCACTACTAAGTGCGCATGCATGGCCAGCCAAACCATCATGCGCACTTAGCATTTCTCCACCCAGCTGTGTTGTACAGCCGGGTGGAGAAAAGCCACAGGCTCCCAGTCCCTGTCTGAGGGATGAACTAGGGTGCTCAGACCAATCCCAGCACTGCTCTCATGCTGGGAATACTAGAGCAGCATCAGGAATTGGAATCTGGGATCCTGCACAGTGTGACCAGCGCAGGACCGGACCAGGATCAGCAGAGCAGCAAAGCGGCAGGTAAGTAAAGTTTTATATTTTTGTCTATGTGCTTATTTATGTATTATTCTCCCCCCCCCTCACTCCTCACACCCCTGCCCACTGGCTGCTATGTCACTTCCTGAGAGAGCTGGTGTGAGTGGAGAGCTCCCATCACCAAAGCATGAGCTGTCGCACCATTCTCGAAGGAAAGGGCTCCGAGCAGTGAGGAAAGAGGAAGCAGGAGCACGGTCAGGGAGGAGGAAATAGCAGAGCAGCAAAGCGATTGCAACGCTATGCCAGGAGGGGAGAACTGCTGCTCCACTTCCTGAGGAAAGGGGTCTCACCAGTGAGGAGAGAGCTGCATTGAGACTCCCAGAGGGGAGAGCTTCCTGTAGTGAGGGTAGAAGAGGAAGTGACAGCAGAGTCGAGCAGTGAAGGGAGAGCTGCCATACCACTTCTAGGAGTAACAGGAGCGAGCCCAGGTGAGAGGAAAGAGGAGTAGGTAGAGGGGGCGGCAAAAGGGAGAAGCAAAGCAGTGAGGACAGAACTCCCACATCACTCCTCACAAGGAGGGGAGGGAGAACTCCCAGCAGTGAGTGGAGAGGACAAGGGAGTAGGAAAGAGCAGGTGGCAATAGACACGTAAGATCGGCAAGGGAAAAGGATGGAAGATCGAACTGGTGTTTGACAGTTGGGGCTCTTGCCCCCAGAATATTATGTGGCAAGGCTTTAATTCACACAACTTGGAACCAGGCATTGAGATCTGCAAGGGAAGAATGCAGTAGTTGGCCACGCTAAAGTCTTACACTCAAGTTCTGGCAAAATAATTAAAACAAAGTTGGCCGCAGTGCAAAAAAAAGCAAAATAGGTTTGCTGTATGTCTATAGATTATTTATGACATAAATAAATGTTTTTGTGATCACTGATTGTACTTTTTAGATTTTAAATCGCGTCTCATGCATTGCAATTCAAGCTCTCCATAGGAGGTAGATTGATACACCAAGCATCCAATGAAATAAGGTGAGAGACAAATTCTCCTGTGGGATGTAAGAGATTTTGTATGTATATTTTGATTAGTGAAAAATGTTTGCCAGACAGCTAAATATGTCTGTAGCCACTGGAAAAATTGACCTTTTCTTTGATTGCTTTCCAGGAAATTCAAGTCAGCATTTGTTAGTACTGTGTTTTAGGTCCCCAATGCTCTGAAAAGAGCTAGTCATTACCATTGGTGTTACCTGTACCTAAAGTCTCCACTAAATAGATTTCTGAAACTGGAGAAAAAACACATAAAGAATTAGGGGACACAAATTTCTAGGACGCATATTCCTGGCCTTTAGGAAACATTTGAATAAAGTGATAATACACAATAGTCAGAGTCAAACAATATACTGGATATTACTTGAAATCAGCGCAACAAAATTGGTACGAAAAAAGATAAAATCATGTTTTCCGCTAGCAGAAACGATGCATCTAACAAATACTAAAGCTAAAACATTCTTAAAGGCCACCCTAAGTGGCCATACATTAAATGGCCTATGTTGGACTTGGCCCATTTTGCAGGGTCATCACTGAACTTTTTGCCTTCCTCCTGGTATTTTTTCTGACCTGGTGTTGGTGGTTTTAGGACTCTGGGCACTTTAGCACTGCTGTCCAGTGTAAAGTGCGTGTGCACTCTGTGGTAAACATGGTAAGATTGGTCTACACCTGTTTGGCGTATTTAATTTACCTGTCAGTCCCTTGTAAAGTGGTATCTCAGATGCCCAGGGCCAGTAAATTAAATGCTACTGATGGGCTTGCAGCGCTGCTTGCGCCACCCACCGAAGTAGCCCTTCAGACCTGTCTCAGGCCTCTGCCATTGCAGGGCCTGCGCGCGCAGTTTACTGCCGCTGTGACGTGGCACATAAAGTGGGTGCCACGTCTGTGACCCCCCTTTTACTGCATGTCAGTCACCCCTAAGGTAGGCCCTAGCTAGCCCTATGGGCAGGGTGCATTGTAGGTAAAAGGTAGGACATGTACCTTAATTGTGTGACATGTCCTGGTAGTGACAAACAGCCATTTTGGTTTCTCACTACTGTGAGGCTGCCCTCTCATAGGAATGCATTGGGGATTCCCTGATATGTGTGTCAGTGGTAATGCCTGATATGAGAGGAGCAGCGTGGTCAAGTTTGGTATGTTTGGAATAGTAATAATAAATGCTGCATAATGGTGTGCGCAGATTTATTATCACTATTTTAGAAATGCAACTTTTAGAAGTTGGCATTTCTGTGTGCTATGTGTCTTTGCCTGCCTGATGTGTATTGCATGTCTGGCTCTGGAGTGACAGGGGCTGGTGAGGTGTGTGGCTCCAGAGGGGCAGGGTGAGTCAGCGCTAGGCTGAATAGGCAGATCTGCATTTGGAGTAGTGGGAGGAGTAGCCCCTGACCCTGAATAGGTCTGTGCCTGCCTTGTTCAATGCTGGCTCTGCCCCCCTGTGGTGTGTCTGGGGTCAGAGCTCAACCTGACAAAGGAGGGAGTGAGCACTGTATAGAAAATGCTCCCATACCCCCCAGATCCAGTTGGGACTGGATCCCCAAGCCCTGTGCCAGGGCAAAACAAAGACACAGCCTGGTATAAATATTGGCGCTGTGACCCCTTGAAGGGGTGCTGACTTGTACCTGTTTAGGGGCTGGAAGGACTGCTGGGCAAGGAGGTACCGCCGTGGGACCCAGCTGCTGTTTCATAGGGGCCCCTACATGCTGGCCTGCCAGTGCCCAGCTCTACCCCTCAAAAAAACCTGGATCCTAGCGCCTCGTGAGCGCTACATCTTTGTTGCTGATGCCAGGACGGGAGGAGCGCTTGTGCCCTGCAGCGTGGGCCGCACTCACCTCCCTAACTGACTGAAGCCCCAGAGAGGGGGACCTCTCCGCCCCAGGACGTGAGGAGTGCCCCAGGGGTCTTGCTGCCCGTTGTTCCGAGGGAATCCTTGCGTGGGGATTCCCCTGTGCTGCCTAGAAGTGGAGCGGGAGCCTACCCCGCATTTTGGTGCACAGAAGAGCCGCTGCCACAGCGACCCGGAAGCCAGGCACCCGTTGCCTGACTGTGGGCAGGGCCAGGAAAAGGAAGCTGACGTCCGATTGAAGGAGAGGCAGCGCGACTCCGGAAGTCAGGCAGAGTTGTGCCTGATGGTGGGCGGTAGCCTACCCCGCATTGGTGAGCCTCCAAAAGAGGGACAGGAGCCTCGCAGGCTCCCTGCCGAGGTCCCGAGTGTAGCAGCAGGGACCGGGCGCAGTGAGAAGAGGCCTCATGAGTGGGGGTCTGCCAGGCACACTGTCAGTGCCTGAATCCTGCACAGAACAGCCACGGTGAGTGGGGCTGAAATTTGAGCATTGTGGGTGCCGTGAGTGGCACCGGAAGAGCCCCGGTGAAGGGGGCTCTCAAGGCACTGTGGGCGCCAGTGCTGCTTTTCACAGCTGCACCGCGAGAGCGCGGGCAGCTGCAATGACGGGGGCATTTCTTTCTATTTCTATATATGAAGAGGTAGGGGTGAGATGCACCCCCGCCCCACAGTGCTTCACGCACGTTGTCTTCGCTGCGGAGGCAGCCAGAGGAGCACTAGAGGTGCCTACGATCATTTGGTGACCCAGCTGCATCGCCTGATTGCAGGCAGCTGCAACGTTGAGGGGGCATTGTTTTGGGTCTCAAGAGAGACCAGGGTGGGTTACACCCTCGCCCCCTGATTTCTGGTGCTAGCCGGTTGGGCCTGCACCCTGCTGCAGTGACAGCTTAGAGCCCTGACTTTTGGTGGACGTAGGGCATTGCGGGGAAGTCCCCGATGGGCCCCTGAGGAAGGCCAGTTGGCCTGTGAGCACCTGATGTATTGGGAGGGCGTAAGGCTCTAATGTGATGCATAATGTGTTTATGCCTTATGTGATGCATAATGTGTTTATGCATAATATGATGCATAATGTGTTTATGCCTAATGTGGTGCATAATGTGTTTATGCCTAATGTGATGATGCTGAGTACAGTATTTTACCAGTAGTTGCTGGTTGTTTCATATTTACTACTTGTGCTTTCTAATGGTTCTGACAGCGGCCCGATTGGCTCTGTCATGTATATAATCCCCTGTGAAGTATTGCCTAGTGCCAGGTGGCACAGTATACATTTGTGATTATGATTCCAATGTGTTTATGTATAATATAAAGGCTATTTTTGATATAACCTTGTGTGGAGTTTCTTTTATGATGTGCCTAGTGTGTCGCTGCTGTGTGAGTGTGTTGCGCAAACGCTTTACACATTGCCTCTGGGATAAGCCTGACTGCTCGTGCCAAGCTACCAAGTGGGTGAGCAGGGGTTATCTTCGGTGTGTAACTCCCTTGCCCTGACTGGAGTGGTGGTTTCTGCCTGGCTTAGGCGCTTGCCCTAGCCAGCCAGAAATCCCATTTCTAACAGCCTAATACAAATTTGAAACATTTTTGAACTTTTTCGCAACAATATAAACTTGGTTACTCTTCTTCTCATCATCATGTACTGGTCACTCAACAGGAAATTTGTTGAGCCCCAACAGTTTAGGAAGATATTTTTTCTCAACAATTTGACTTTAACAATTCTGATATGAAGGGAGGGCATATACAGAGAAAGTGCAACAATGTCTCCTCTTGTACTAAACACAAAAGACAAAGGGCACTGGCCACATACCTCATCTCAAACAATGTCTAGAGAATAAAGTGTGAGCACATATATTTCTTTCTTGTGCCTTAGAGATTGTAGAAAGATTACCTTTTTCATCACATTTTCAATGGTTTTTGGATGAATGTCAGGTTGCATGTAGAGCTGTCTAGGCACATTAGCTCCTGTGACAGCTCCTTTAATTTTATTCCTGTCAAGGGGATCACCTTAATAAAGCAGTTCTTAGTACCCCTTAGACTATTTTAAATCACCCTGTACACCACCCTATTCTTACATCCTAACTTGCACTCACCATTACAGCTAAAATCTGAATATCTATCATAAAGAGCCCCCCTCATGTGGCCAGTTGGGCACTGGAGTGCGGCCCCAACAGGCAGCAGCCCAATGATGAAGCATGACACCGATCTGGGTGTGTGTGGGCAATCACTTCTGATCACTCGGATCCCCCCGGATCCCTCAGATCCATCCCCTAGTCCCGACCGACAACTTTATATCTTTTCTTTCTCCTTCTATTCTTCCTGGAGAAGCTCCATCCCCCTCCCACGCTGATACAATGTGCTAGCCATCTTGAAAGCATATAAAATGTTATTTTATATATTTTCATATTGAAAGATGACTAGCCACCACTGTCGGCTTTGTCACTGTTGATGCAATTTAAAAGCATCACATACTGATATAGCCAAAAGCAGTGAGATAAAGATATTGCCATTGCTGGACCAATTGATTTGGTCAATGCTTGTTTCAAACAGTATGGGACTGTGAATAAGGAGGTGCATGAATATGCTATCGTGTTTATTGAGGACTATGAAACCAGCAAAAGTATCCATGACCCAATGAATGCAATTAGACCTAAAATGCCCATCAAAAGAGGAACGCTCATGAAAACCAAACCTCCAACATAGTTTCTGTTTTTGATCATGGCACTCCAAACCTAGCAACCTTTTTCTAAAAAGAATGAAAATGTCTCAAATAAGAAATCATAGCACGTATTCACTAGTGCACCATTTAATGGAAATAACAAGCACAGAAGGTTGATTTATGAAATAAGAGAACTACATGCGGAGGTCTCCACCTCTGTCAGGACATATGTTTCCTACTTTTTATGATCTACAATCACTCCCCTACTCCTCCCTACCCCCTGCAGTTCTAGGGGCGACCCATTTCTCTTCCATCCTGGGAAAGAGAATTATGTTATCACTGTACTCGAGTACATGTTTGACGCTTTCCGGAGCGGAAAGGCGATGCATCGGAGTTTGTGAATCCCACATATGTACTAGTTTGTGGCCATTCCCAAGCCTTCGAGGCGAACCACGTGTTGAAATGTCCACATTCCATCCCCTTGAGTGGGAATCACCATTGTGGAGATTTACACACTCGTGGAGGAGATGATCAAAATGCCAAATGGGTCCAACACCTACCAAGTATCCCTTCGTCAGTTCCTTAGAAGTGTAGAAAGAACATTTGATTGTACATATTTCTTAACAACCGAACTTACTTGTGAATAGACCCCAAATTCGTCATTTCACAAAAAGATTTATCAAACCTTATTTGTATTTAACTCCACTACTTCCTAAGCTTACCACGCGTGCCTTCACCTGACTAACTATCTATGGTAGTCTAAAAATCCTTTCAGTTTTGCATCCGAGCCCTTCAGTCAAAAGGCAACAAATAACACAAGTGACAGAAGAAAATCAACACACCCAAGTGAAGATCTTATTCGGTGCATTTAATTCACTTACTATTGTGTTCCGTTCGTAATGACTTTCAGTCGTGCCTGTCAAGGGGACCCAGTGCATCTTTACCCTTTTTGTTGTACCTTTCTTCCACGCTTTTGTAAAAACATTTTTTTTTATGCTATATAATGGTCGGTGGGCGGAATGCTCAATAAAAATAACATAGAAGGCAGGGAAGACACAGATCTTTTAAGCTGTAAATTGTCTCAACTGCTTACGCTGTTTGACGTGCTTGAATGCTCGAGGGCCTTAAGCGCTTTATGAATTGAATGTTGGTGATCTGTGATGCACATTGTAACTGTGGTGTTCCTGCACTGAGCGCTGAATTCACAGGTGTACTTAGTCAATAGCCAAAATCGCCCATGCACGCCTTCTTAGGCCTTCCAGTATACATCACCTTATATGAACGGCTAACTGTTTTACAGTTATATGGCCTTCAACTATAAACTAGATTTTACCTTGATAATCCTATGAATGTTTTAGGTGTGGCTTCCTTCGCAGTGATACCTAAGACATCAGGCATACTAGCCAGTTTGATGATTCAACATGGTGGCCTTTCGCATGATTCTAGACTCTTATCCCCTTTCGCTTCTAGCAGTGGCCATATCTTAATGAATCAATGCAGCCTGTTGCAGTGTTGGCAATGGGAAGAGGTATTGTGTACTCAGGTGAAACGTTGGCTAAGTCATGCACCTGCTCTCACTTTCTGACAGCCCTGGGGTGGACCACTAATGGCAGCATTTCTCCCATCTATGTTACACTTGCTAGACAAAGTAGCTTCCATGCTTGCTGACCATTGCAGTGAATAGAGCCCAGTCTACCTAATCAATCTCTACCAGGTCACCTCTACCTCACACAACATAATACGGGTCTCCAATCTGGTAGTACCAGGCTGACGTTGGTTTGCACAAACTACTTACTACATCCAAGAACTGAATAAGAAAGAGTTGGATGCGTTGCCTTGTCTCTTCTTTTCGTAGTTGACATATTCCACTAAGCCATGTCCCTCACCTATAGACAGCTTTAGCTACCTGGAAAGAGCTATTGCTATAACATAACATGCACCACAAAACATACACATACAGACATACATACAAAAGGGCTTTTGGTCCGCCTCTTTTAGCCATAGGCTATTGTGGTTAAGCTGGCTTTAGGCATTTACTCAAGGCTGATCATCAGATTTGGTATCAAACCATTTTAAGGATGTGAGCATCAATGAAGCAGTGCCTCTTGTTATTTTCTTACACATCTAGAAAATGCCTGTTAGTTCCCGGCACCCTTAGGTCAGCCGCTAGGGTCTGGTGCTAACCCCCCACCTCACACAAACCCTGTCACACCCACCAAACTGGTCCTGCATATGTTTTGTTTACAAAGTTTACAAAGTGCAGCTGGGATGCTCACTTCTAATTTATGTTCTGTGAATCACTTTGTTACTTTTCTAGACACACAGGCAGTAGTCTCGATGGTTCCAGGAGCGCCTGCCTGTTACAGACCCAGGCAGCATCTGATTCCCAAAGAGAGCATACAGGCACTATGTTTCAGTCTCAGCTGACTTCTTTTGCTTTTTTAGGTCAAGTCTACTATATAGAGAATGCATTGTCTGTTGCAACACATAGTTGGGCTTGCCAAGAACACAGAGGGGCTTTGAGCCCGCCTATTGCTTAGTATTTGTTGGCTTTCCCCATCACTCTCACTTCCTTCTCATTATCCCAGCTTGTCATTCTTGTATTTGTCCCTCCCATGGAGCATTGCCTCTTTACAATCTCTTCGATTGACTGGGATCTCTGCTTCTACTGCTGGCTTTAAAGCACAACTTTTATTCTTTTGAGTGAAGCACTCCATTAGAATGTGTGTGTGTCTGTGTGTGTGTGTTTTCGAGCCATCTCTGGCGTGCATGTCTCCCTCCTCCACTCCGTGTTCCTCTGTTGCCCGACTGGTTCTCTCCACCCTCCTTCCTCTTGTGTTTGTTCATATGTTTCTCCCCATTGTTTCCCCTTTTCACCCTCCTTTTTGCCTTTCCCTAACCCTGCGCTGCTTTTGCTCCCCCCGTCCCCCTCCATTGTTTTCAACTCCCCTGCAGCCCTCGCCGTGTTGCTTTCGCAACCTCTCCTGTGATGCTTCGGTGTTCCCTCCCACCCTCCTCTGTATAATTTTGTAGATGTGTGGTGCATGCATCTACAAAGTGATGTGGGTGGCCATATCAAAGGCCTTTTTTTAACATTAGCCATGTTTCACAGCTGTGCAGCATGGCTAAAAACCATTGCCAAAGCCAATAGGTCAGAAAGGTGAGACATATTGGCTTAGCCAGTGCTTGTTTATTTTATCTGGGACTGTTGTGGCTTTTTCTACCCTTCAAGCCTTGTAGAGCCGTAGGTGATGCATGCTTCTTAACTCAAGCTCCTGGCAGAACCACCTCTCATTACTGCCGGCCCCCTCCTAGCTGATCCCCCATACCTCTGGGAAGTGTGAGCTAAGAGCGCCTACAAATGCATTAGAACAACAGCAAAGGAGGTGGGGCCTGTCGGATACATGGTGGATTCATGAGTTGATATTAGGTGCTCTTCTGTTAGTTTCTTGTAGCGCTGGGCAACAGGAGGTGCACTTTAAGCTAGTGCATATTTGAATTGCAGTTCATTCATGTTATGTTTCATATAATTTCAATTGTAGTTGGGCTGAAGAGGCTAACGTGTAAAGGATGCCATACTGCCATTACATAAGCATGCCCACGGCTCTCCATAGTGCACCTCCAGCTGACTCTTCAATGTGTCGACGTGCCAAGCTAATCACTTGTGGACGCAGGTCTTCCCTGAAAAGCTGCCAGTCTGCCTTCATCAGCGTCGTCAATTACTGGCTAGGAGAAGTGGTAATCAGGACAAAGGCAGTCACCAAGATCACAGGGCATCTGCGGTATCGCTGGGACTTTTAAGCATTTCTAAGGGGCTGTGTGAGACAGCTAAGCTAAACCCTTATATTTGTGGTAGAGTGCCGTGACATAATTCATTTAACTCATTATAGAATTCAAATAAGTAGTGCCTAGAATAAGTAATGCAACCTAAGAGACTATTTTGTGAAGGTAAAGCTAAAGAAAAAACAGCCTTAACCAGTAGAAGTCGAGATTCAAAATTCTGCATTAATGACATTGTGATTCTCTTAGAAAACTCAACTTGAGCTTAAAATGTGTTTGTGTTTGAGAACCTATTGAAGCTATTAACTGGCAACATTAAAGCACTAACCTCAAACCTAGCTGGAGCACTGGACATTTGAGGATTTACACATGTGCATTTCACATTGACATTATAGTTTGCATATTTTCAACTGCATTATATTTCTTACACGTTTATAATTTTAGGTCTGGGGATATTAAGGGCCAGATGTATGACCCTTAGTGTCTGCGACTTTCACTTTGCATTCCTTTCCGGCTCGCAAATTGCGAGTTGCAAGCACTGATGTACAACAATGTCTGAGACACTGTTTGCGATTCCCAAATGGGTCGCCAAGGACCTGCTTCATTAATATTCACGAGGCAGGTCGCATTTTACGACCAATTGGGAATGGCCGGCGCTCACAGGGATGGCGGCCTGCTGGAGTCAGCAGACCACCATGTCTGTGACTGCTTTTTCAATAAACAGGATGCATTTAAAAAATAAAAATGAAACGTTTCAGTTACATTTTTTAAGAGCAGGCAGTGGTCCGTGGGATCACTGCCTGCTCTTAAAAAGTTTTTGCTGCCAATCACAAAGGGGAAGGGGTCCCTTGGGGACCCTTTCCCGTTTGCGAGTGGCTTGCCACCAATTTGAAATTGGTGGTACATGCGATTATTTTGTGACCGCATTTGTGGTTGGAAAACAATCTAACATCCCCCTACGACTCGCTATTAGGAAGGGATGCACCTGGCACCTCCCTAATAGCGAATTGCAAAACCTATTTAGCGAGTCGGTAACAGGTTACGACTCACAAAATTAGTTTGGTACATGCAACAACCCTTTTTAGCGGTTGCAAATGAGCTGATTGCCCATTTGCATCCTCTAAAAATGGTCGTATATCTGGCCCTAAGTGATTTACCCAGAATCACACAATGACCGATGTCAGGTATCCAGGTTCTATAGGTTGCCATTTTGCCACTTGTCTAAATGCCCGCTCTACTCGGGTTCAGTATAAGTCTGAGACACAGGCACATTTCCCTGAAGCCATTAGTCACAGCCCAGCCCAGCTGTACTACAGGATGAAGTACATCAATGCCATAGGTTGCTTTGCACTGGTCAGGCCTCCTTCCATATTTGCGTCCGGGAGGCACTTTTCAAGGCTTGTCTAAAAGTGTCAGAGCTGAAACTCACACTACATAAAAGTTCACTGGGGCTCATAATGGTATCCTCCACCTTGGCCCCATGGCTTGTGGGTGCGCAGAGAGGCTGTGGCACATGCCAGGGGGTGATTGTGATACATCTCCAAACGCTACTGCAGAGAGGGTGGCGTTTTATGAATAATAGTGATTTTGATTGCTAGACCGAGAGGCATCAGCAGAGCCATGTGTAGTTCCTGGGGTCCAGATGGAGATGATACTTGACGGTCAAGAATAATAATAATGCAAAACAAATTTAGAACGGATCAACCACCTATTTGTATTATGGTTGCTCCAGTCTTCCTTCTTAAGAATAATAATATGCACTAGCTGTTTTTTTAGTCCTTGCGCTGAAATGCCACACGCTTCTGACTGATGTATTTTCGAACCATAGTTTTTGTTTCAGAGTGGAAGTATGTCCTTACAGCCACCATTTAAACTCAGTCCATTTAAATATATATAAGATTATGGTTCTTTAAAAAAAAAAAGATTGCATACCGTTATGAGTAACCTAAACAATGTTTCTATATCGCACAATACTTTCATGCCTAGATATGGGCCGTTATTTTATTACTATAAAAACTTTCATTTCCGTCTTGAGAAATCTTTGGGGTGGTTCTTGGCTTTGCAAACCATTTTTAAATACCAAAACAATGGGCCAGATGTATGTAGGTAGCATTTTGCGATTCCCTAATTGCGAATCACAAGGATTCGCAATTAGGAAATTGCAAAATGCAATGTATGAAGGTGTATAGTACACCTTTCGCGATTCCTAGGGGGTCGCAAATGACCTATCTCATGAATATTAATGAGGTAGATCGCAATTTGCGACCCCCTAGGAATCGCAAAAATCACAGGGATGGTGGCCTGCTGAGATCAGCAGACCACCATGTCCGTGATTGTTTTTCAATAAAGCAATCTTTTTTTTTGTAAAGCAGCCCGTTTTCCTTAAAGGAAAACAAGATGCTTTTCAACACGAAAAATGCAAAGTTTTTTTTTCATTTTTTAACAGCAGGTAGTGGTCCGTGGGACCACTGCCTGCTCTTATAAAATGCTTTTATAAACATTCACAAAGGGGAAGGGGTCCCATGGGGACCCCTTCCTATTTGCGAATGGTTTACCACCTACTTGAAGTAGGTGGTAGAATCGCGAATGTTTTGCGACCGCAATTGCGGTCACAAAACATTCATACATACCGATGTGATCCGGTATTAGGAAGGGACGCCTAAACATGCCCCTTCATAATACAGAATCGCAAACCCATTTTGCGATTCGGTAACAGGTTACCGAATCGCAAAATTAGGTTTGCTGCATTGGAAAAGCAATTTTTGCATTCCCAAACGGGCAGTTTCGCAGAATCTGCCCGTTTGAGAACGCAAAAATGCTTGATACATCTGGCCCCATATCTCTTCTGTGTGAAGTACACACCAACGGAATAGTATCCAATGGACAGACTTGCTTCCTCATTCCAAGAGTGTTTGAAAGAAATCGTCAAAATATTGCCTATTTCAGGATAGTTTTTATTCTTCTACATGATGTGTCGGCATTTATTTTAAAATCAGACTGGAATCAATTCTAGTAAGTGAAGCTGGTGTGGAAAATGCGCAGTGTTGCTTTTTCTGTGATCTGCAAGTCAGGAGTATGAGTCTTGAGAGGGCTCTAGGGTTGTATGATACAACCACGCATGCCTAAACAACGCGGTCTGAACCACAACCACGTCTTTACCATGCATGCCTTTACAACAAATTTCGTTGTAAAGGCATGATTGCTAAAGAGATATGCGTGGTAAATTGCACACCCCGGCCCCCTACCCTGTGCCCTAATACCTGATACCCCAGTCCTGAAATCCACCCTGTCCCAGTCCTTAAAACTACCCCGACTCCTCACCCTGAGCCCTAACACTTGGCCCCTGCCCAAAAAACGACCCAGACCCCAGCCCATCTGCCCTGAGCCCTAAAACTGACCCCCAGCCCAGGAAACTGCCGCTTCTCCCCGCCCTGAGCCCTAAAACCCAGCCCCAGCCCTTAAAACTACCCCGACCCCGCCCTGAGCCTTAAAACTCTGTCCCTGCCAAAAAACCATCCCGACCCCCCTGCCCTCAGCCCTAAATCCAACCCCAACCTCTAAAAACTACCCCCCCAAACCTGGCCCCAGCCCCACTTACCAGGCCGCATCCCAGAGTTTCCTCTCCCGATCCTTCCTGTTCCAATCCCTGCCCATCCACACATCTAGACTACTGACTGTCTTAACCACGCACATATGTGGTTAAGGCATATGCGTGGTTAAGGCATATGCATGGTTTAGGCAAGCATTGTTCCATTTCCGTGGAAATGGCACGCGTGGCTCAGCCCGCATTGTAAAGCATGTGTCCTGGGCTCTAGGGATGGAGTGGCCTTCTGGTGTACCAGGATATTTTCCTGAAGGCTGGGGGCTTGGGGTCTGCTTTCACAGCAGCCGAGGAGGCATGAAAGCAGATCTCACCTTTCTGGAGTACTGTTTCTGCCAGCCTTATGCGTGCACCTATTTGCTAATGCATCAAGGCTGAGGGGGTCCATTGATGTGCAAACAGTTATCAGTTCCTGAGCACAGTTTCACTGGCAACCGTGCGCATTGGCCTATCACCATGCTGGTCCTATAGAGTTGCTTGGTAACTGGCCAATGTATAGCCAGGGCACTATCCAATGCATAGCCGGTGCACTCAGTGGATGTTTATAAACGCGCGGACCCAATATTACAGGGAGAAACTGCCAATGTTCCTTTCCTTTCATTCTGCTTCCTGGTGACAGCAGCAGTGTTGGGCAGCAGAGCGGAGGAAAAGCTTGAGCTCAGGAGGACGCAGCTGGCAATACCGAACCATACTGGGAGCAGTCAGCAGACATGCTGAGGTGATTAATGGAGGAGGCAGTACTGACGCGGGAAGGGGTTTTCCAGAGTCAGATGTAAAATACTTATGTTTCATATTCAGTTTTATAAATCAGTCATATTGCAGGAGACAGACAGATAGACTGCCATAATCGGCACACAGAACATACCATAGGCCCATGGCCCTTGCAGTCATTGGGCCTCATTTACTACAAAATGATGCAGCACTGCACCGCAAGCCATTTTGCTGCGCCAAGCTGCGTCATTTTAAAAGCAAAGGGACGCATCATATTAACAACAATATGACACATTTGTGTGCTGTCCCCTGCGCTGGTGCACAATTGGCTGTCATGCGCCAGCTCAGGCACCCTTGCGTCATGTTGCAAGGGTGCCTGAGTTGCAGGGTTGATTGTTTTTGTGCAGGAAGAGACACCTTGCTGCACAAAAACAATAATGTATGGCCTTTACCTCTTACTATGCATGCTGCAGAATGCAGCCCACATAGAAAGAGGAAAAAACGAGGAGAAATAAAAGTATTTCTCCTCATTGCGCCACTCCTATATCAGCCCTGGGGAAGCATAGGATTCTGACGCATTCCCAGCTTTACAAAACGTTGTGTCAGGTTCCATGGACGTTGCGTGTGAACACCCACAGCAACACCCATAGAACGCCCCATTCACATAGAGTAATGCATGAATGGGGTCCATATTTACAAGGCCATGAAAAGTCACGCAGGGTGACTTTACGTGGCCTTGTAAATATGGGCAAGCCCATTGTGCCGCCGGTGCATCAAGAAAGTGACGCACCTGCGGCCCAATGGCCTTGTAAATGAGGCCTATTGTTTGCACAGCCAAACTAGTCCCAAAAAGTGGGAAACATGAGAACTTGTTCTGCCATGTACAGGTTCTGTCACCATTTGTGATAGAAACGTCACTCAGGGCCCCATTCTTGATGAATAATTGTACTATTCCACACTGTGCCTTTAGGCCTACGTGTCAATTCTCTATCACATCTTCTCATACCCATTTTTCTTCCTCACACCTGAAAAGTGGCTAGTCTGTCTTTATTTTCCTGCAAATGTGGTCTGTAGAACAGGGCTCAGTACTCCAGATGAGATCCTACCGGTGTTGTTCATGGCTGTTATATGTAGCCTTGCATGAGGTGAAAGGGTTCATCGTATTTCAGCAAAAAACACAATACTACTATTGCCCGTCCAAATAGTGCAGAAAACAAACTGGAGTGTCTTTTTGTGCATGAAACTAGGTGATGTAGCGGTCACCTCAAAAGAACTAATTTTACCGATTTCCTAGTTTGACGAAAGATTCAAATATCAGATTGCTAACAGCGCAATTACTAATAAGGGGGCCAGGAACCATGATAATTGTGCTGTGCACCTGCTGCAGTAATTCCTTTTGCCTGATTCGAGGGACCTCTAATGGCGGCCTAAAGCTATATTCCAGTTGACTCTTTTAAAGTGCATGCAAATGTGAATGCCACTGCTTCTTTATGAATACCAATACCTATTGTCTTTGTGAATGTTTGTTAGGTCTGGTGTAAGTCCAGATGTCTTATTCTATATGCGAACACAAAGTGGGCTTTGCGTCAGCCCCCTTCAACTATTGGTTTACCTTGGATCATGCCCTTCAGGTACTGGCATGTCTAAATATCCATCATCACATTTTGGATCAGCCCTCAGCATGTCACAGATGTTTAAATTTTTCACATTTACAAGCTGGTAGTCCTTCTCCAGGTTCAGTGTTAAGCATCTTTATTCCAGTAGCTGCGCTCTTGAAGTCCATGTAAACACTGAGCGGCATGTCCTCCACTACCTGCATGTTTCTTAACCTTGCCTGGAGGAGTTGTCCTTACAAATCTTGCAGTCAGTCACTTTTTTGTGGAAAATCCAAAAAGCACCAACAAATCCATATTTATCTTTCTCTTTTAACTCAAAGCGGCCCACTCATTACAAAAATAAAATAATTTTGCTGCCATTGTCAGGGGTGGCCCTCCTCCACTGGGAACAAAAGTAGTGATGCCTTTGCAATTGTGGCGTTAGCACTGCATGCACAGGGAAAGGAAGAGTAGAGGACACACAAGCAACTCTCTCCAGATGTCTTGAGTCAGGAGGCGAGAAAGCACTGAGAGTCACAGCCTCCGTCTTGATTATTTATCTTGGAGTTCTGTAGTGATACTTGCTCCAAGACACTCACACATAATGTGACTAACCACAGCAGTGGAAGAAGATCAGCACAGAACCAGGACAAAGAGCATAATGAGATGTACTGCAGTTGGAGGCATGGACCCCAGCAGCCCTCCACCCTGTAGAATCAAGGACTCCTAATTAGGAGTAGGTGGAAATTTCAGTTTTGGCCACGGAATTGGTGGAATTTTGGCTAAATTCCACCAATGGCCGCCTGCAGGAATTTTTTCTTGTGCACGTCTCCAGAATTATAAGTTGTCGAGCGAGATTTGGCATCCCCTATTGTGATTTCCAGTGGCTAGGAGGACATCGGGCGAGGTGGTCGTGGGCGGTTGGGACCGTTTGCTGTCAGAAGGCTGCCATTCGAGTAGAAAGTATACTAAAGCAACAACAAAATCATCTCGAGTAGCTACAACATGTGGGCCACTGTGTGGTGTTGTTCGGGCTGATTTTTCAGCATGGAAAGCGCTTCCAGGGCTAAAACACGGCATGAGCAGTGCAATGTGCCTATATGTGCCTGTTGGCAGAACTCAACTGAATCTTGCTGAGTTTTTATGCAACTCTGCAAAATTCCATGGAGTCAAATTCCACGAGTTCTGCCCACCCCTACTCTTAATGCCTCCCACATCCTCAAGACTGACATAACACAGATCTTTCACAGGCCACCACTCTCTGGATCTGGAACAGTGGATTTGCCCAGGCTTAAACATCTTTCCATCTTGCGGGTACATTTTCCTTAAATGATAATATCCATATCATCTTTAAACAACTTGTCATGCAATCTAAAATATCTTGCAGAACCAGCATATTATAGATACAAATTCATTATCTGCATCTAAAGATGATGCATTCTTCTCATCCTTTTTTGTCTCAAGAAGAAGTTTTTTTTTAATAATATTCCTCCTCGCCCCTTTGGTAGATTGTCATTAACTGGAAGACCACATTTTGCAGAAAACGCTTTCTGCTTTCCCCTCAGAAAGTAGTATTTCTTAGACGAGCCTAGATAACTGGGGTATTACCACCAACAGGACGCTTCTTGGCATATATTCTATTTTTCCTAGTCTTGTCCCCAAAATCACCATCCAAATCAGGTAAGGAAACAAAATGTTCATCGTCCTGATTACCTACGTTAATCTTTCATTTAGTAGGTCTATTCTTATCTGCCTTTTTACTAAACTATGTCTTAACCTACTGAGTTATAATCTTCATCACATTAATAAATAACAGGCTGCTAACTTCTTAACTGCTTAAACCACTAGAAGAAGTACCAGACTCCAAGACAATGCCACTAACAAGAGCACTAAGTCAGCAAAAGCAACTTGACTCACAGTTCTAGTCTCTTGAAGTAAAAACTGGAAATAACAAAGTTACAGCCCTGACTAGATTCTCAAACAGCAAACTAAAATGGCTGCCTCAGTACTTATTAACCATGAAACAGCAATTTCCCTCTAGGTTTCATTTAACAACATGGATGTTGGAAAATTCATAGATTGTCAGTTACTACTATCACAGACAAATGAATGTCAACACAGATCTGAATCCAGTGCATGAGTCATTTATATTTAGAAGATGTCAATGGATTCAAATTCATACACTGTACAAAAAGGATCTACAATTAACAACGATGTTGCCTCATGAAATAAAGTGGTCACACAGTGCAAGTGAGTACAGTGATGGAGATAACATAAAATGTGATCATGAAGCAGGCAATGGTCATTACAATGGTCCTGTTACATGGCTAATACAATAAATGATTGGGTTTTCAAACAGAAAGAATTCTTCAATTCTCTTGTTAGCTCCTGGTGGACCAACTCCATAGAAAAGAGTCATTATGCCTCACAGTGTCGATGGCATTTTGACCCAGAGACGTTTCAAAGGGTCATCATAAGGATAGTAATCAAATTGCAGATCAAAGTGTCATCCCACATCATTTGGCAGGAAAGAATCCTAATGAGGAGCCCTGTATGGTCTTTTATAGACGGAGAAGCCTGAGTGAGCTTAGTTAGTAAATAGATGACTCCACTCCGCAATTGTTGGCTGAAGTCAATTATTAGTAGCAGGGTGTTTATAAGTTGGGATTCGAATACCAGAAAACAATCTCTGACGTGTCCTAGTAAAAAAAATCACTGGCGCGATTAAGTGTGCGGGCACCACGCGAATGAGTACATGAGCAGAAAGGAAGTCAATCTCCAAGCTGCCATGTGAAGCGGGAGCAGGTGTCTCTGCTAACAGCGCACTTCTCCAAATGAGATTACTTATTTAGCCATTCTAAAGAAACAGATCGCCCAATTCAAAATGGCTGGTGAGTGCCCAATCGTCACTCCTGTTTCAATTTCCATGATCTGAATAAACGACTCTCCTTGGCATGAGCTTTGCATGGATCTCTGTCCAGCTCAAGCTGGGATTTAATCATGCCCAGCAATATACCTGAAGCTTTGATCCCCAAGAATGTCTAGCACATGCTCTTTCAATCACATCTACAATTAGAATAATGCACTGCATGCACTGCTCTGGGAAGTAAACTGGCTCCCTTTAAGGGTCACCCTGGATTAAGCCCACATGAGCCAAATAAAAACATCAAGCAAATAGCGATATGTACTAAATTAAAAACTGTAATCATCCGTTCATTTTAAAGGTCTAATATGGTCAACATAAAATAAATATGCTCCTAGACCAGAACACATATACTGAGTCAAACTTCTTTCTTACTAAATAAAGAGGAACTGTGAGAAAGTGGATTTCGAGTTAAGGTGGATGGTAGTTCACCACAAGTAATAATGTCACTATTCTTGTTAGGTGCAGTAAATGTTTCAGCAATTTAAGCAAGAGCTCAAACCCTGGTAGCTATTGCACAGAGCAGAGAGGCCGAACTTGAGATAATGTGTAAAGCATTTGGAAGTACCAAAACAGTTAAAAAGTCAATAAGTCAAAAACATAACACAATAAAAAAGAGTAGAGAGTATTTTTTTATATAATGACACCAAAATGACAAAACTCCAATAAGGGGAACCAGAGACATGAATTTTCAATGTTTGCATTAAATGTTAGTGCCAAAAAAGCACAAAACGCCAACTGCGGGCAACTGGTCACGCTAGATTGGAACAAGGGTAAGGTTTGAGACTGACCGAGATGGAGCACAGGTTGGGTACGAGGCCCGGATATGTCCCTGTCAAAGAGTTACATTTGGATTTTTGCTGGAAAAAAGGTGGTCGTCGACGAGCCAAGCTGCAAGCTGGATCCAAAGCAGGCTCGACAATGGTAGGTAGCTGAAGAGCTGAGTCCCATAACTCATTGTAGTCATTGGTGAAGGCGGGAAAGCTCTCAGCAGGTGAAATTCGACGTCCATGCCCAGGAAGGTATTGACGTCAATCAGCTTAAGCCAAGTCAAATTTCCTTCAGCGGAGAAGACCAGCAAGATAAATCCGACCGCCATTCGAATCAACGGCTTCAGCTCAATGGCTCCTCCAATCCCCCACCGGTTCTACAGAAGAAAAATTGGCAAATAGTTTCTAAGTCCCAGATTTTGCAGTTTGGGCAGGAAGACAGGAGGACTACACTCATGCACCAGCCAACAGTTTTAAGACATCATGGACTGCACTTGGGGGTCCGGACTCACTCCAACAGAAGGCACAGCAGGGTCCAAGTCAGCTCACATTGAAACTGCTCAGCTGGGCTCTGCAAGAAAGTGGGCTTTTTATGCAGGTTTCTTAACAGGTCAGTCAACTGATCCTTAGAGCACACTTCTTGGTGCTGATTACATGTGGAACAAGGTCCAGCTGTTAGGGTTCTCATCACAAGTCACAACAACAGGTGAAGTTCTTCTTCTTTTATCTTCTACCTTCTTCTGTCTTCCTCAGGTCCAGCAGTGTTCTGAAGAGAGTACTGGAGTGCCACATTTATGCCCAATGCTAGCCTGTGGGTGGGGGAAAGCCTTGGTCAGTCCCTAGCCGGTGGGGTAGAGGTTCCCAGGGATGACCATGCCCACTTTTGCAGCCTTTCCTGGGTGTTTCACTATAAACAATCCCACAGTGCCCTTCTCTACCTGAAACTAAAATGGCAGACTCTTTTCTCCCTTGTGCAGAGCTCACATGCCCACCCTTTCGTTGTGGCCAAGAAAATGGACACTGTGGTCATTTAAAACTGGTCCTGGGGCAGCTCCCCTTCCGCTGGGAGTGGTGCCTGGCTGACTAGCAGGACACCATAGGTGGCATGCCCAGGTGTGTGGTAAATCTTCCAGTGACAGGGTAGGCATCATTTGAAATTAATTAATTTCATTGTCACAAACCAGATGGCCTTCCTGTTAGGGGAAGGTCAACCCTTCTCCCTTTGTCTCAGCTCTGGGATCCACTTCACACCTACTCAAGGAGCCATTCAGATTCTCGATGACAGTGAGCACTGGCAGAAAGGCATATTTGGCTCAGTCACCAGCCGCAGTCCGTGCAGGTAACAGCGGTTGGGCCGGGTAAGGGGCAATTTCGAGGGACAATACCGAGGGAAAATTAATTATTTATTTAATTTTCCCTCTGCATTGTCCCTCGAAATCCCCCCTTACCTGGCCCCACTGCCCCACTGCTGTTACCTGCACGGGCCGCGGCTGTCAGTCACTTAAATTATATCTTTCTATAAGTGTCACTTTCAAAATAGTTAGATAAAATCCAAGCATAGCCATTAAACTGGCGTTTAAAATGAGTCATTGAATCATGTTTCTAGCCTAGCTACTCTGAAACCGAAGTTATGCATTATAAGTTGTTATATGGTAATTCAGTGCTTTTCCATGGGAGAGCAAGGCTTGTCACAGTGAAAAACGACTTTGGAGTTTTTCACTGCCAGGACATGTAAAACATAAAATATGCATGTCCTACTTTTTAAATTCCCTGCCTTATGGACATTTAGGGTCTATCTTAGTGAGGACTTATTAAGTATTGAAAAGAAAGATTTAAGCCTGGTAAAAGGTTTATTCTGCCAGGTCCAATTGGCAGTTTTAAAACTTCACACCCAGTGTGCAAGGCAGGCCTGGAGACATGCTTTACAGTGTCACTTTAATGGTGGCACAATATGTGCTGCAGTTCACTCGTGACATTTAACTTACCGGCGCTGGGCACATGTTTGTTCCATGTACTAGAGTCTTACAGGGAAGTTAAATTGGCGAATTAGGAATATAGCAAAATTGGACATATTTAGCAGTCAGAATTCATGCACTTGGGACTGGTTAAGATGCCCCAGTGGACAGAGTCAGAAAAACATCAGCATCAGTTGAAGAAATCGGGGTTAATTACGCCAAAAAGCAGACATTTTCTGAACATCAACATTCACCCTAATTTCCATCATATATCAGAACTTACAATTCCTTAAATCTTAAACACAACATACAATACTTAATACATAAGAGCTAAGGTAAGAACGACTTATCTCTCTGGAAAGCATCATTAAAAGAGGCTGTGTTCCAGGAGCGATGGAATATTATTGTTTTTATTGTTCTGTTGGCTATGGTATTTTGCTGCTAGTTGAACAAAGCAGTAGGGAGGCCACACATAATCTGAGCCTTTGGTGTTGCCATAAAATTACTGGACAACCTGAGGACAATGTGTGAAACGCGCCTGAAGAAGAAAGTGTGCTGCTAGTCTTATGCTGCTGTAGCCTTGTAGAATGTATCATTTCTTTACAGTCACCCAGGAAGCACTGCTGTCTTTAAAGTTTTGTCTGGACAATTTATTGCGGAATAAAAATGGAGGTGAAATAGTGTCTAAATTTTGTGTGGAATTTAAAGGTGTTTCAGATGCCAAAAGTGGCTCGCACTCCCAGTGCCCAAAGTGAAACACTCTGTCTGCCCGGATCGCCTGTGCCACAATACTTTGTGTTAACTGCACTGTACGTTTCTTTTATTTTATTAGAAATCAGATTGATTTGTTTTAACCCTGAAAAAACGTGTATGTTTACAATGTGTTTTTACTTTTTATTGGTAGCATGGCGATATGAGGATGGATTTTTGTTCACTGGTGCATGCCCACTTGTCTCTTCAACCCTAGTTTCACCCAGGTGTTTCATTTTCCACCAGCATCTTTTTGTGGTCCATGCGATTATACTGGTTTATCTAAGATTTGTTTGCATTAGATTCTGTATAGTGTCAGTGTGGTGCAGAAGGGAGAACTGGTGCTGGTTTCAGGCATTCTCATCACCCAGGACACTGACGCTCCTTTAGTCCTTGACGTATGTCAAACTCCCTTACACTTCCTTGAACTTCCTCACAGTGGCACTCTTAGAGGTTACTGCATGTATTATTTATTTATTTATGCATTTTTATATAGTGCATACTTTGCCCAGAGGTGTCAGAGCATCTTGCAATAGAGCAAAGTAAATTACATAAGGGATGAGAGTAACATGGTAGTATGTAACACTACTTATGTGTACAACAGTTACTCATTTTGAGACTTACAGATTAACAAGTTACATATTCACTCAAGATTACATATTAAGAAAAGGTGGAGCGATTAGGGTTACACAAATTCATAATACATATTTACAAAATTGACACAGAAGGTCATAGTATCTCTCCTGAGTGTCATGTAACAATCAGGGTCATGACCTGGGATGAGGGGGCGTGTGCTTGGTGGGGAGTTTGGTGGGGAGGATTATTGATAGAAGTGTCTTTGGAGGCTTAGAGTTTTAAGATCTGTTTTGAAAATCCGGAAAGAGGCGATTGTATGAAGGTTTGGAGGTAGCGAGTTCCAAATTCTAGTCACATTGCCTGAGAAGGATTGCGCCATACGTCTTTCCCTTTTGAAAGTTGGAGTTTGAATAGTAGGTTTTCAGCATTGCATGAAGGTCTGGAGCCGCCTGATATTTTGAGTTTGTTGGCCATGTAGCGAGGGGTGGAAGTGTGTATGGCTTTATGGGTGAATCAAGCAGTCTCATATATTGACCTAACTTCAATGGGAAGCCAGTGAAGAGAAATCAGTATGGGTGTAATATGGTTGTTTCTTTTTGGCACCATAGATAAAATGCGCCTCTGAACGGAGGATGGATTTTAGAGGAGATATATAGTGTCAGTGTGAACAAAGCCATCTTCGCACATAACAAAGGGCACACACAGCAAAGTTGTCTTTCCTCCTTCTGCTGTCATTGTTACGCTTTTCCGTGTCATCCAAGGGTAAACATGGGAAATGTACCTTGTTAAAGAATACTTCCATATGTTTGTTATCTCTTTTGTTGTTAGCAGTGTGAGACAAAATGTATTATCTGAATCCCTCTTCAGTTAATAAAACTCCTATCACCAGGAAACAATGGTGTTTCTCACCCCATGGTGCGCAGAAGGCTCGTTTTCCATTGTATTTGATGAAGCCTTTCACATTTACATAATTATCCTTTAGGTTTGATTAATGCTAAACAGTGAACTCCTAGCTTTTTGTATAGAATTTGTCTTTTGCCCTGGTCGGTTCCTTCTCCAAAACTTGAGATGCTTGTCAGTTTCTTTCTTGAGTTTAGTAGTAAAGGATGAGGCCAAGTGACCCCCGGACCTCAAAGGAAATTCATTTTTGCGGATTGTCTTTAAAGGGTTTCTTGTCTAACATGAATTAATTTCTATCCCTTGAAAATGAGTGAAATTAAATGAGTCAAAATGCCTCTCCTGTGCATCAGCGTTACTATGGACGTCAACAATAAAGCCTTGTGGGTTCACCAGTGACGCTTGTTTGATTCATGCATTCCCGAGGATGTGATTCTAGACATGAAAAGAGTAGGCAAAGCCAGTGTCAGTACATATGAAAGAATCGCCCCTGAAAATCAGGAGTGTACTCTGCCACATTTTGCCAAAACGCCTTGGGGATCTGCACTGGTGCACATGTACATAGGGCACCTCTTTACACAAGTGCCAGTTGTGTACAAGCCTGTGGTGTTCCATAATCAAAACTTGGGCATCTTTTTGCAACTTAGAAAGCACAGACTAATTCAAAATGAATATGCAGCCCCTGATTCTGAGACTCAGGGCTTGATTTAGAACTTGGCGGATGGGTTACTCCGTCACAACGGTGACAAATATCCTGTCCGCCGAAATATAAATCACATAGGATAAAATGGAATTTATACTCCGTTGTGACGGAGTAACCCGTCCGCCATGATCTAAATCAGGCCCTGAGTTTTGAAGTCATTGCTACATTTTGTTAATGTATGCGACATAACTAAAATCACATATTTAATGTTTTGTAGCTCAAATGGAAGTATCCTCCAACCGGAAGCACTACTGTTAAATCTTTACATGAAAAATATAAACATGTGATGCTGATTATCATCATTATCATAACATGAAATGTATAGTGGTTGCCTATTTTGTCATAAAGCAAATAAAGTAACATATTCCTAATTAAAAAATATGGCTGCATATAGAACACTGCCCCTAATACAGGGGCATTTTCTTTAGGGATTGAAAACAGAGACCCCAGTGTACTTAGTAGTGTTGCTCTCATTACAATCAGTATTGAATCAAACATGCTTAAAGTGGTGTAAAAACTCCTGTACTTTCACAGGTAATGCATGATTTTCAGGAATGGGTTTAGCATCAGCAAAAATGTGTTTATGATAAAAATAAGAAATTGGAGAATTATGCATAAAGATGTGTATGGCCAGAGACTACTTTTAACTCCGTTGCTCTTCCTTTGACAGCCACGCTGTATAACGACTTGCTTAGAAATATTTTAATCCGGATGTGATTAAATCTTGTTCACCTTGAATTCAACAATGCCTCTCCACCCCGCCCACTCACCATTGACAGCAATGTAAAGTGCCACCTTGTCTCCTACTATAATCTTGATGTGCCTGGTACCTCTTTACCCCAAGGCATATCCTGACAGGCCACCCACGAAAGGATCACTGAAGTACAAAATCACAGTACTGTGCGCAACAGCTCAAAACTGATTGAATCCGATTTAATTCTGAGAAGTAGAGCTTTGCTGTGCTTTTTAGCTATCTGCCCTTATTAGCCAGGGTAAGTGCTAACCACAGGAAATGTGCCTCCAACACTCACTTTGACATCTAAATTGACATGCTGAGTAAAGAAAATTAAAACTATACTGCAATTGTTTATTCTGTTGTACAGAGCAAAAATAATGTGTTTAAACGGTATCAAAAAATAAGTAATTTACGTTCTTTCCTTAATTGGCTGACGGAGGCTTCTGTTATAAATGTAACCTGACACTTGTTTTTTGACTTACTGATCCTAGTAATTGGCCATCTCTTTAGTAACCTATTTCAGAATTATTTCAGGAGCTATCCAGATGGATTTTTATTCTGAATAATATGAAAAGTGGATCATTTGAAAGCGTTGGAGCCAAGATTGTGATTTAAACATACTTATTATGAATTTACGATTTGTGACTGGTGTGTGTTAAAGGAAAAACATATATAGATAATGCTGCTTAGATCGATAGTTGCTGTTTTATTATCTATATTTAGTGTGAGAAGTTGGCCTGGTATATGCTATCCACTAATTATAGTGGGCACCTTGCACCAGTCCAAACAACCCCTTATTGGAGATAGGTTAAAGACAACCTTTATTGAAAGCTATCCTAGTGGTAGCTATGGAGAGCAGCCTTCAGGCTAAGTCTTGAAGGAATGTAAAGCAGCTTGTTTTACCAGTCTATAATCTCTTGAGTGACCAAATGAAAGAGGACCACACCAGGTATATATTCAAAATATATGTATTTATTGCTAAACACACCCCTCTAGTCTCTTTATGAGGCTAGAGTTCGAAGTACATAAGTTATGAGTTAGTTATCAACAGTAATAGCACAAATACACGTTTGAGCCCTAGGGGCGTACCAAACCATATACCAATAAAGTGGTATAAGAACTACGACTGAGCTAGACACAAGGCCTAGAGCCTGTAGAAGTGCTTGGACCACAAGGAACCACCCAAGGTAGTGACACAGGGGACCCACGGGGGACGCGTGCAGTGTGATAACACAGCCGCGAATCGCCGTTGACTTCTATGGGGAAAGTCGCGGTTGGAATTTTTAAAGAAAAGGGACACTTAGAGGAGGACTTGGAGCAAAACCCCTTTAGAACTGGGTCGTTCTAGAGTCTATACCCACGGGAGCACCGGAGTACTCGAGTTACCGCACCCAGGGAAGCCGGGTGCATAGGTGTCTTTCGGGGTCGGGTTTCGTCGTCGGTTTCAATGGCGATCTGCTGCAAAGTGCTGCTGGCGGCCAAGTCGAAAGTGTTCGGGTGGATCCAAAGGTGGATCGAAGATCTGAAGAACCTGAAAGCAGAGGGGACAGAGTCTGGGTCACTAGCCAGTGACCAGGAAGGCGATGAGCGGATGCCCACCGATGTCGGGTGCTTCAGGTAGGTTGACGGTCATCTTGACTCTTCAGCCACGAGGTCCAGGAGGCGTCGACGACAACCAGGAGCTGGATTCGAGCTGTGCCACAACGTCTGTTGATTGCAGGGGTGTCGGCGACCGGATTGGACCCAACAAGCCTTGGCAACGGCAAGTCTCGTGGAAATAGAAGAAGGACGGTGGTGCAGACCAGCAAGGTCTGAGGGACTCACCCAGCAAGGGTAAGTCAGGGCACGCCTGGAGCAACCAGGGAAGCCCAAGCAGAAGAAGATTGGCCTTCGGGAGGGCCCACTAGCCAACGGACTAGCGACCGCAAAGGAGCCTTGAGTGGACGCACTTAGAGCTGGCTCATGGGACACTCGTGGAGTGGAGGCCAGTGATCTTCGGTACAGTCGGTGCTGGAGGTGGGGGCTACTCGGAACCCAAAGCACAACTTTTTGGGATACCAGGAAGAGGATGCACTTGCAAATGTGCTCGGTGTCCAGGGGTCACAGTTCCACGTTACCCACGACAGCTACGGGCCTCAGCTTTGCTGGGGACTCAGGGCAGCCTCGGGGAAGTCTGGAAATCCACCTCTGGTGATGCAAAGACTTCAACATCCGGCGGGAGCTTCAGCGATGCAGACCGGACAATTGCTTTGTTGGTGCCTGCCAAGCAGGGGAGTCACTCCTTGACCCCAAGGGAGATTCTTCAGTCCTCTAATCTTAAAGTAGAGCGCCGAAGGTCCAGGATTCTGTATCAGAGTTTTGTCCAGGTAAATCTAAAGTCCTAAGGACTGGGGTCCCATACTTATACTAAGTTAGGGGGTTGGACATACTCTGGGGACCCACCTATGGGAGGGTCAGGGAAGAGGGTGGTTACACCCATTCCCTTTGTCCAGTTTCGCGCCAGAGCAGGGGCTGGAAGCCCCTGAACCAGTTTGAACTGGGTACGCACAGGGACACCAAGTGTGCCCCCAGTGCAGGACTTCAAAGCACCAGAGAGTGCTCCCGCCCAGCCCCAATACACATTATCCTGTCTGGGGAGGTGGTTACACCTCCCTGGGACAGGAAACCTATTGTCCAGGCCTCCCCTGCCGGAGTTTCAGTCAGCAGCAGGAGGCCAGACCCGTGTCTGTGGCAGCGGCATCCATTTTGTGATGCCAGGGCTTGGAAAGAAGTTACCGGGCAAGCCGGTGTGTACATGTCTCTCCCTCTAGAAGGGTGGAATGCTACCCCCGCCGCCAGAACTGGCGGGGGGGTAGTATTCCAAGATGTTTGACGCCAAACACAACATGTTTCCGCGCAGCCATCCCAAAGTTAGCATTTAATGCGAGGTTATAATGCGCTTAAGAGTATATGGTCAGGCTGCACTACAAACAGCATCAGAGAAGGGTCTCCGAACGCTGCAGAGGGGCTCTGCTCATGCAGGGGCACCCTCTCACATAGGAACCAAGCACTCTGCCTTCAGGATTGACAAGGCCTGCCATAGGAGTGACTTATAGGTTTATATGTGTGCATGTATGTAGTGATATAGGTAACCTATATCACAGTAAGGGGTGCATGCACCACCTTACCCAGGCTGCAGTAGCAGACCTGTGGTGTCCTTTTGGCTGGCCTTCCAGGGGTGGCACAATACATGCTTCAGCCCCTGGCAGGCCTCTGAGGTACCTATGCCCTGGGTACATAGTATACCATATACTAGGGACTTACAAGGGCACTCCAGATTCCAATCAGAGATGTGCCTAAGGCACATGGAAACCTTTTTAGAGAGGAAGCAGCTAGGCTGGGGTTCTGATTAGCAGGGCCCCAGCCAGACTAAAGTCTAAAAACAGTGAAGCATCAGCAAAAAGTGGGGGTACCCATGTGAAGCAGATCCTACTCTCCTACATTTAGTGTTAGTTATTGACATTACAGTAATAGCCGTTTTGCAATAACCCTGAACCCACCATCAACAAACATAACCTTATTGTAGCAATCAAGGACTGCCATTTGGAGGTGTGCTCTAGTACACATAAATACGGCGTCATTGGGAGGTGTGCTCTAGTACACATAAATACGGCGTCATTGGGAGGTGTGCTCTAGTACACATAAATACGGCGTCACAGGTGTGATAAGAGTACATAGTGGTTTTATAGCAGTGACTTTAGGCTTCTAGCACTCTCTGGTGACCCTCAGAAGAAGGTTTTTACACAACCCGCTAGATTTCAGGGCTGAGACTCTAACATCATCGTCATCTTTACAGATGAGACATGAACACATCCATAAGGTATAAAGAATGAAGGTACAGAGGACGGTGTGAAAAGACATGGTGCAAATGAGTTAATATTTAGTCAACGTATTAACCATCAAAGTGTGTTGGCTTTGTACTGAGTCCCATGGGAGTCAGCAGTGGTCTATCCATGAAATAAATGGAATCTGCTTAATTTTCCACTGTATTCCTTCTTAGTAAGAGTGTCTTATGCATGCTGTCAGTTGTTCCCGGACACAAAAGCAGGTTTGAGCCTCATGCTGTACGTCATCGGCCATTTTGACAATAATTCTTTTGTCAGGCTATTATGATTGCCCCTTTCGTGGATCCCAAAAGAATATTTTAGGATGTTCCAGTAGCTCAGTGAGTGAAACACTTTCCACTAAGAAATACTTGGCCAGGGGGTGGAGCTATTGTGAGTAAGATCTTCTTGCAACCTGCAGGCCACAGATTCAAATAGAAGCATGGCTGAATTAGCCCTTCATCCTTATGAACCTGGCACTAAACGTACCTTTGAGTTGAGTATTAATACATCCTGTTATGCACTATTTAAAAAAATTCACATCGACTTTGTCATGCTAAAATTGATTCACCAAATCATAATGCTTAGGTTATGATACTCATATTTTAGCCTTGCTTTTTGCCTGCATTCTAGGTTTTATTGAGTTGAATTACATATCGATGCTGCAGTGTGGTCAGAAGCTGGATTAGTAGTCATGCAGGAGATGCTTGGCATCAATGTGATCTTGTACGTAGAGTGCTGTTCAATTTTCTTGCCCTTAAAGCGCAGGTTAGTGATGAGGCAGTGGTTAGCACAGTCAGCAGGGTCTACTGTGAGTTTCTTCAGGAGTGAGAAGACCTGGCGTTTCTTGGGAGCTTCGTGAAAATACCCAATATTCAGTTTGCTCAGATCAGAAGTATATCTAGGTTTCATCTTGGATTATATGTAGGGCTCCCGGTTTGATGGCAGTTATTTTTTTATATTTCTGTCTGTATTTATTAACATTTATTTTTTGGCCATCTTATTAGTATTTATTCATATTTATTTTGTGGTTTGCGAATAAGTGGAGTCAATATTGGTACATTTCCACATTTATTTAACTGATAAACATGCGCTCATACTTTGATGCCTGTCGCGGTTTAGCACATTCATTAACCAAATATAGCAGAGCACTACACCCACAGGTAAATATTAGCAATTTACTACAAATATATTTTTACATATGCCTGTATTTAAAGATATCTTAACCTGTTTGTTTTTTAACTCCCTATGCTATCTACTCTGCTCATCTGTTGTCTTGGAATTCACAACAGACAGCATGAAAAGTCACTCATTAGGAGCACAATTTTCTGTATTGTTCCTCTTTATGCAGACAGGAAACACATTGGGGCATATTCTCAAGGAGCCATCGCCGAGTTAACGGCACTTTATTGCAGCCAAAGTTGCGATAAAAACATCGCCCCATTCACAAGCTGGTGTGAACAGCACATAACACCAGTTTACCCGCGATAGCAGCCGCAAAAAACATCGCCACAGATGACCCCGGCAACCATCGCTAATGAGATGCAGAGTAGGCGTACCCGTGCAAAAAGCAGCAAAAATACAACTCCGCAACATTCTCAACGACCAGCCAGATCGGCGAAAAGACCACGAAACATGCGATAATGCGCAATAGCAGCAGGAAATTAACACCTGCTCTGACCTGGTGTAAAGTCGGATGGCAGCCTGCACCACAAAAGGGAGCCCAGCCCACAGCCACACCTGAAGAACAACAGATGCCATGGAGCCACTCACCATGCACCCGTAGCCCCGAGAGGGCAACAACACCCACCGCCACCACACCCCTCAACCCCCCCGGACACCCACCGCCCCCCCCCCGGACCAACACTGAGGCAGCGCAGACGAAGACAGCGAGCCTCCGAAAATGCACCAACCTCACAGACCCAACACCAGAGAATGTCATTGCCCACTAAATGCCCAAAGGGACAACCCTCCTCCGCATCCTGACCACCATAGCCCACAGGCTGACGGTGCCAACACAGCAGACAACCAACATCCCACCGCAGACAAAGCTGCTGGCCTTGCTGCACGTGTTGGCCTCTGGTACCCTCCAACCAACCTCCGCCTGAGACGGAGGAGTCACACAGCCTGGCCAATCCAAGTCCCCCACAACGGTCATGGATGACACCATCAGCTTGGTACCCCACTATCTATACCCCACACACACTGCGCAGGAACAGCCGGAGACCAAGCAAGGCGTGTACGCCACAGCTGGCTTTCCGTATGTGTCAGGGGGCAATTGACTGCACACATGTCCTACTAGTGGCCCCTGGCGACACTGCACACAATAAGTGCAACAGAAAGTGCACGTATCCCACCAATGTGCAGGCAATAGTGGACCACCTTGGAATCACCACCAACGACGTCGCCAACCACCCAGGCAGTGTGCATGATACCTGCACCTCCCGACAGTCCATCATCAACCTGCGCCACCAGGATGGCACCCACGCAAATGCACCGCTCGTTGGCCAATACCAAATGCACACACCACACACCTCAACTCCACAATCATGCAATACACAACACGGGAAATGCACACGTCACAAGCTCACATACAACATGCACACCCACCAGACATGACAGCACAACTCACTGTGGGAACCTGGGCCAGCCATGTACATGAGCCATCAACGGCATGGCACCTCGGACACACAATAGCAGAATGTCGGAAGAGGTGGGGCGCAGGCATGTGCGAAGGAGGCAAGGGACCGATGAATGAGAATGTACACAATGCCAAGTGTGGCGTGGATGTGCTGGCCAGACTGCAGTATGCAGACCACACACATATCCATATCGACACACACCGCTGGTGTTTGGAGTGTAGTGGACAGTGGACGCAACCATGTCACCCCAGCCAGTGGAGAAGTCGCGGAAATGTAGCTTGTGACATCCCCCCCGTAAGCGTGAGCGGAGTGGGCTGGCCCCGCGTAAGCCAGGCCAGCGTAGGGGTGTGAATAAAAGGCACGTAAGCCTGGGTGTTGTCCTCTTCCAGAATGCCCAACGTCTCTGCCAGGGCGGCGCCCACCACGAGGCCGACGCCGTGAGAGGTGTTTCCAGAGATCCTGTGAGCCTGCTGCACCCCGGGACGCTGGTCTCCGAATCAGTCCTGCCCGCCCCTGCGCACCCAGGCCTCAATGCCCACCTTCTGACACCGGCGTGTGTCGATGAGGGCCCACCACGTGCCGGTGCAATCTCCAAGCCCGAGGCCTGCGACCTTGCCAGCCTCCTCAGACCATCACGGCCTCCGCAACACAGGCCCGCAGTATTCCTTTCAGGTTGACGTACTCCACCGGCATGCACAGCGGACAAGTAGGTCACACATTTGGAACTGAGTCTTGATTACACCATGGCAGAGCACATAAATCATGGCTGAGTGTATGTCACTATACACCCTTCGATGTGGTGCCAACAGGTCTTAGTGTTACATCACAGCCGCAAGATTCTGTGGGCCCACGCGGACTACTACTCTCGGCCTACGCTGCGCTCGAGTAGGTCACAGAATTGGAACTGAACATCGATTATTCAAAGGCAGAGTACGAATCATTGCACGCAAGGAGAGGCATAAGAGGATGACGCGTTGCATTTAGGAGGAAAAAAGGATCATCATTACGGAGGTGATCGAACACTACCGACAACTGCCCTGATGTCACTAACTCTGTGCATTGCGAGCCTACGACACGTGGCTGTGGCCCACTGCTGAGCGCTGCCTCCAGCCTACACTGCGGTCCAGTAGGTCACAGAGTCTTGAATCGTCAATGCCGGAGTTCATATCAGTGTACCGGCATCATCGCAGACTGCATCCCCTCTCAGCCCCGGTGCCACTAAGTCTGTTCCCCGACATTCATGGACACTCTCTGGTCGTACATTGGTGGCGTTTGAGACTATGGACTAGGGAGTAGTTTTCATCCTCATGCAGCTGATTCCGAATTGGTGGTGGCAACGAGGCAGTCGCTTTTCACTCCTCCATTTGCTGCTTCCGGATAGCTTCTGCCCTCTGCATCATGCCCTGGAAGAACACCTTCCACTGTCCTCCGAAACACTCTGCGACATTCACCTTCGACATCGACGAGGACCCGCTCAGTCTGCGTGGCCCTACCTCAGTGGACCGCAAGTCACCGTCCCGTGGCGGTGTGCCTGCCGCTGTGCACCCGGGGCCACTAACTCTGTGCAGCTCAAGTCAGGGACCCTGTCTGAATGAATATTGGATGACCTCTGTGACAGTGGTCTTGGGGTCATCAACACCATGTGCATGTGGCCCTGCGCTGTCCGCTGCCTCCGGCCTCAACTGCGGACCACCAGGGCTCACACATCAAATCGAGTCCTGACCGGCCTGGACGTCGCATCACCACAGGAGGCACACGCCACCATCGCCAGGGCCAACTCCAACAAACATCTGCCAGAGTCGGAACAGTGGTACTGGCAGACTAACAGAGTTGCTCAGACCTGTCGTGGATGCCATCATCTGCCTGATCTCCTGCTCAGCACTCCAGGTGCCACTGACTCAGTGCACTGCAACCAATTGACAGTTACTGATTGAGTTTTGTGCTGTGGAGATGTTGCACAGCAATGTCACCTCAGGCAGTGTGGGAGACCTGGGATGTTGATGGGGAAGTTGATGCAGGTCTAACACACCCCACTGCATCTGCATCAGGAATATCCCGAATGGACACAATCCAAGTCATTTTCATCACATGAGCGCGCTCAGCTCTAGTGCCCCAACCTCAGTGCACTGCAACTCACGGACACTGCTGTTTGTATGTTGGGTGACCTCTGTACTTGCTCCAGCTCCCTCCATGTTGCTCAGCAGTTGACTCTGTTATGCAGGTGTTTTCTGTTTCCATTGCACCGGTGTCCGCTGTTCAAGTTGTTTCCAGCACCAAGCACTCTGTGCGGGCTGGCTTATGCTCACCCCACACACATCCAGCACAGGCGTCACTGTACATGTGGCCCTGCCAATAAAGGGGCCGGGCGCACGTGCCCGTAGCCAGTTCAACATAATGTCTGCGTGTGTTTCTATGGCAGTGTGGGTCTCCTTTGTGGGGTGTAGGTGGTCCCTGAAGGGTAATTGACACCCACGTATGTGATCTAGTTCGCCTTCCATGGGTTCGGACCACACCCGCACCTGTTCGGCCACCTCCTTTTGGCGTTCTGACACCAGGCATTGGGGTGCCCTGTGTGGGTGGGTGAAGTGTTGTGGGCCAGCCGTGCTTGCGTGTGCTTCATGCTGTGTGGTCTGTTGCAGGGGCTGGGTTCTCCTCTAAGTAGCTTGTCTGCCCTGGTCCTGGAGGTGGGTTGCGTGGGATGTCCATGGGCTGTTGTAGGGCGTGGGTGTCGAAGGTGTGTTCGTCGTGTCCTGCATCACTGATGGGTTGTCTGGTCTGACCTGCTGGAGGTGTTGTTTGTCCCTCTGCAATGTGAAGGGGAGATGCATGTTGACATTGTGTTGACATTTATGTTGGCGCATTGTTCTTGTAGACATGCAGACTGTGTGACAATGAACATTGTGACTGTTTGGGCGGTGCTGGCAATTTGAGGGGGGACAGTGGACATTTGGACTACATGACTGTTGTGAGGTTGTACCCGTACATATGCATCTCACAGTTCCCTGCTCTGTCAAATGTGATTGGCCCGTTTCTGCGCATGGGCGGACCCAGTTGTGTCCCCTGTTCTGCAGTGTCAGTGTTGCACTTTGTGCCACATTGTCATGGGATGTGCTGTGATTGCCATGTGTGTGTGCTGCAGTGTGCCACGGGGATGGGGGACATGACCCTGGGTTATTGTGGGTGTGCAGTGTGCTACACATCATTGTGCATGTGTGCCATTGTGCCCATCTCCCCCCGTCCCCCCAGGACCTGTTCGTTACTCACACTGTTGTGGTTGTGTCAGGTCCTCTCGAGCTGTGTCCATACTCCCATCTCCTTGCACCGTCTCCACACTGATGACTGGCCTCCATTTCCTCCAGCTCCTCCTGTGGCGCAGGACTCCCACCTCCTGTCGCCGTTGCTGCCTTCCTGTTGGCAGCGGCTTTGGGCCTGGTTTAGGTTTTCATGTCATGCCAGCGCCTCTTGGCCTCCTCGGCACTCCGGCTGCATTCAAGGTGGTCTGAATGTGGGTCAGTTGCTGGTAGTGTTCTGTCACATCTGTGACGCTGGTCTTGTTTTCCTACGGACTGCACCCCGTCTTCCTCTCCCTCTTCTCCTTGGCCTTCCCCGACCCCGTTGGTCCTTGCTGGTGGTCTGTGGTGCTTGTGGGGTTCGCGTTGGCCTCTGAGCTGGGTCAGGGTGCATCCATGTTGCTACGCACTTTGGATTGTTTCTGGTGTGTTGTTTTTGTTGCTTCTATGGTGCACTTTCCCGCCAGACGCGTGGGATTTGCAGGCCTGCCACTGGTTTTCGCTGCTTTTTGTATCGCGATCGGCCTCATCACAGCTTTTTTGGCGTTCGTGTTTCGCATTTTTGTGGTGCGGCGTTGATTTTAACACGGTCTGTTGACGTGTTATCTGGAGACTATCGCATGGTACCGCCGTGTTGTGAATACTTGGTTAACACGGCGTAAATGTCCCGCGATAGACTGCGATGTTGAGGGTTGCGTTAAGTTACTTTTGCGATGGTTATCACACGTTCTTGAGAATATGCCCCATTGTTTTCTGTCTATATTTATCTGTAAAAATCAGTAAAAACTTAAAACTGGAAGCATCAATTATATGCCATCCAGGTAACCATTTTCTTGGTGCTACTCACAGACCTACTCAATTGTTGAAGGTGGATCCGTGAGGCATCTGTAGCCATTCAATATTGTAGATGTTTTTGTATTATGGGTCTCCTGACAAACGTAGATTTTAAATTATAACCTTGTGTGTGAGGAGCCTTGAGATACCCCACATGCTGGTCAGAAATCAGGCTTGAATTTAGGGAGAGCATGTCATTTCATGTATTTTTCTAGTTGTTTTCGGATGTCGTTTTCTAGAAGCTTGCTGGTGTTGGGTAGTTTTTAAATCATCAATTATTTGGTATATCTTTTGGTGTACCAGTTTTCCATTTTTGTTTGTAAGAGTTAACAATTGGTCTCAGACTGACGAAGTAAATGTTTGTACTCAGAATGGAAACAAGAGATACATGTACAGGAACACTGCCTAATCCCCATAGAAAATAAATGAGCACATGGATCCCAGATCTCCTTCTACTGAGCAACTATCACTTGGGTGGTCATTTAGAGTTTGCATGTTTGATGAGATATGTCACAAACTTGTGAGGGTCTTGATCCTCTTACACATGTCCTCCCACCTCGTTTAGAGATGGTTGGACCACTTTGTTTGTTAAAGAGGAGTTTCAACTGGCTTTGACTTTGGAAATACTAAGCCGGTGACCAACTCACCACTGGGCTGCAAGCATTACAGCATTATTGGATCTGTCCTGTATAGAGCAGGACTTCCAATCCTCAATTTTCCTGCCCAGGAGTTCCATGAGAAGCATGGTGGTGCTGGGCACAAAAGATCATCAGTCGCCTCCACATGCAGAGAAGCAAGCTTTATGTGCTTAGGGGGGTGTGTTACCTATAATTTTGGCACACACTCTGATTTGGGGGTTTGTTTAAGAAATAAAAAAAAACATGACAAGCCCGCTGCCATGACATGGGAGCCTGTCGGACATTATATATTTAAGTGAACTAGCCCACTAGTTTGCAGGTCCATCTGCACATTTCGAAATAATCATATTTCAGCCTCATTTAGACCTTGGTGGAGGGACTGCCTCCACTGAAGACTGCCACTAAAACACAATTTTCCCACCTTTCCTGCCACAGTGCTGGCTGAGTCTAGGTGGGGGATCATGGGGCAGTTGAAGACATTGTCATGTGATGTCTCTGTTTCCCTGGTGGCCTTTTTCAACAAGCTGGTGGGAATTGTAACTTAGTAGGGGGGCAGTGGGCATTGCATGCTCTCTGGGGTAATCCTTGGCGTGATTAAGTTGCATGAACTAAGAACTGATCCTGCCATGTTGTTGGTATGGCAGTCTACTGGCAGTGATGAAGGCAGGGACAGCCCCATCTTATTGCTTTTAACCTGCATATACTTCTGCTAAATAGTTCTTGGCTAGGTGTCAGGACCTTAATGAAGGGAGTTTATCACCCGCCTAAGATTTAAACCATTATCTTGGTGTTTAATGTTGAAAAGTAAGGTAATGAATGAAAATGACACAATATTCAATGTACTTTACAAGGAATAAGTTGCATTCTTGATTGTTTTCAATTTGAATGTTAGATTACCAGACACACCACCAATTTCTGAAACAAAGATTTTTGGGCCTCACTCACAAAGCTATTTGTGCATGTAATACTGGCTCACACCTGCAGATAGCCATTTTTATGAATATACTTTTTGTTTAGAATTTGTAGAAGTCATTTTTCCTCTTGTAAAATGGTCGACAAGCAGAAGTTTCTGTATTAGTAAATGTCTTCATTTGTGTAGTGGATGATCCTGGACTGGGGTGCCCTGAAAAGTTATGAACATTCACACAAGGTTCAAAAATGATCTTTCCATGGCAACATTTTGTTCTGATGTTTTCTTGACTTAAGAAGCCTGACTGTTTTTGTGCCGAGCTACTAGAGTATTAAGCACAAGTTAATTTAGTGACTTTTTGTGGTTCATCCTGACAAGGATTATGTTTATTATTTGAGTGGGACTCTCACCCCTCTCAACTGAAAACCTTTTTTATTTTACAATAAGGGGAAAAAATAATTCTCAAAATATTTTCAGGATAATGCCTGGAAACCCTGGTGCAGGAATCTGAGCAGAGTATTCTATTAATTCAAAACAACTGGACAGCGTGAAATTAGAAACCAGCAGTAGAGGATGTCAGTCCCTGTAAGGGGAAGACCAGGGAAAGCAGGGGCTACTGGGTCTCAACTAATAGTGGTGATGGGTCATCTGCTTCTGATGTCCCGGGGTCCATCCTACTCAACTATGGCTCTGCAAACCTGGCCACGTACAGGCCCTTCAGCATTGGCTCTTAGTGATATCAATGACAAGCAGTCAGACTTTTCAGGGAGGTACTGTGGGGATGCTCAAGCTCAGAACTCAACAATCGCCTGGGCAGTGCAATAACTGATGGTCCCACAAAGTGCTTTACTTTATACAATAAAAGTACTTTAGTACACACAAAAACAAATACTAATCAAGTAGCGAACAGGAACAGATAAGGGAGCTGGGTACTGGGGCTACTGCATCTCCATCTGATACCCACCACTCTAAAGCGGTGTTCCCCTCCCCTTCTAAACTAGATGATTCTTCCTCCCCCAGGTAAGAATGTTTGTACTGGCAGGAATCAATTTCAAGTTTAAATCCCCCCGCTAGTGCGTGCAGTCTCTAAAGTGCATGGCCAAGGCCTGCATTCATCAAGCATTAATGCAGTCTTTCTCCCTCTCTGTGGGAGAGCGCACTCCCCAATCAGACATGGTCTCCTTCTTCTCTGGTGAGGTTGTGCTATGCGATGATGGTAAGAGTCAACTTTAGAGGCTCTCTCACCAGGAATTTAAGGTAACCTGGAGTTGCGACAACCTGAAGGGGTGGGTATGGCCCTGGCACCCTCCTTCTAACTTCTGGGCACTGGTTGTAGTGTGAAGGTGCAAGCGGGCAGCATCAGTCTCTTGGTCACAGTGACTTGAGATGAGCCGTGGTCACCCTTCTTGGACACAGTGGCACAGGAGAAGCCACAGTTGAACTTTTCTGCTCACAGAGCCATGGTTGTACTTTTCTGGTCACAGCTCACCAAATGAGCCACGGTTGCACTTTTCTGGTCACAGCTCACCAAATGAGCCACGGTTGCACTTCTTGGCCTCAGCAGCATGACAAGCTGCTAGTCATTGGTTCCTGACTGAAACTGCCTATCTGTGAGTCTTAAGCCCACTTGCTCTTCTGCCAGGACTGGTTGACGAGCTCCATCCCTCTTTTCACAGACAGGTTGGCTTCTATAAGTAGCTTCTGCCAGAGAGGCAAGACCTCAGGTGATGTCCATCCACACCTGGAAAGCTGGCTGCCAAGCAGACACCCGCTCGGTTTATAAAGCAGTCCACTAAGTACTCTGTACTCTGAGGACTCCCTTCTTTGGTCACAGAATACTTGGAACTGGAGCAACAAATTAATCAGTTGCTCCCACTTTCATGCAGTAAAAGACAACAGGAGATCTGGAGCCACTTTCAGAAATAGTTTAGGGTGCTTCTCCTTTCAAGTGTCCTTTCCAAGCTGCCTTCCAAATACAGGCTTTGTGTAGATTCATGCTCATCACAACAGGCTAGTCTCCCATCTACGACAGGCACAAATAGGAGTGAGATTTCTGCACTTGGCTGTCATCAGCCACATCGAACAGAGATCAGGGGAAGACAAAAGTTTCCCCCCAGGGGTTCCTTTCACTTTGAACATAACAGATTGCAATCCCACTCTTCAGCCCCACTAGCTATCATGGGAAGTGCAATAGGAAGACTAATCAACAGTCACTCTCAGTTAAAGGCCTGACTGAGTTACCTTGCCTCCTCTCTCCCTATTCAAGTGTCTAGGTCTTCTCACTCCAGCTTCAGGAACATCAGCAGTACACTTCCACTGTCTAGGGAAACAACCTCACCTTCATCTCATGCACAAAGACAGGCTAAGGGCATCCAAAAGTGATCCCACAGGCCACCATTACTATGGCTCACTCATACACACAATGAATTTACTGTGCAGGATGCATCTACAGACACACACAACATACTCTTGGGATGTTAGCACATAACAGCGGAACTTTACACGAGGCGGGCGCTTGACCTCCACTCCCATCAGTGATACTGATGGCAAGCACTGGCAAAGCCAATAGATGAAGCCTAAAAGACCTACTGGATTTGCCAATATTTTTTTAGCCATGATGTACAGCATTGTAGCGGTGATGCTGCTTGGCTTAAAAATAAAATTGCAATGACACAGCATCCACATCATTTTGTAGGCGCGTCTATGGTTTCAACATGCATCCATGCACCTACAAAGGACACTTTTGTTATTTACCAATCCAAGATGGATCATTAAATACAAAAGTAGCACTTTTACTGTCTTTTAAAACACAGAGTAAAAGATTGCATAAGCGGGGGTTTGCAGGAGTGGGCTGGGGATGGGGTCATGAGTGAATCATCACTACATTCAGGGAGGAAATAACATGAGGGGAGTGGGAGAAGCAACATGGTGGGTGGGGCGAGAAATAACACAGTAAAAGAGAGCAGTGTGGAGCACTGCATGAAGAATTACACAGGCGAGAGAGAGCTACGCAACTGTGGGTGGCAGAGAAGAACATGGGCAAGAGAGAGCAACATGTACAGGGAGAAAAGCACACAAAGGCAACAGCTGGAAAAAACATGCACTCTCAGGGACTGCTTAAACAAAAAAGGAAAAAATAGTTCCCTAAAAGTGGGCAGAAAAGGCAAAGAAGCCAGACAGTCAAAGAGATAGTAAAGAAGCTATGCTTCATGGGCAGGACAAACACATGATGGACAAGCTGAAACAAGGAAATACATCCAAAAGAAATCAAGCATATAAAAGTGACAGTAAAGCCAACCGACTGTGAGCAATGGGAGGGCAGCAAACCCCTGTATGTTCTTGCTAAGTTCACATGATATGTCTTTGACAAACAGATCGTTTGCGCTGTCTCATAGGCTCAGCCTAAAAATATCAGGTCACATCTTTGGATTCACAAATGACCGTACTCCACCACCACTGCCCTATGTACTAAACACATGACAGAGACAGTAGTCTTCCGTCAGTGCAGTGAGGGCAATCTTGGTGCCCCCCTTCAGGTCCAGGATCTCACTCTTGTCAAGGAACAAGCCTAGACCACTCTGCACACACTTGGTTAGTGTAAGGCTAGAATCAAATTGAAAATCCAAGATGCAAAATACTCACACTCTGGCACTCAGTACTGAACCATGCATAGGGCATTCCCCTCCCAACAGAGGATATGCTCTGTAATTTGAAATCTAATCACTCACTTTGAATGAAGCCGTTGTGGTAAGACAGAAACCCCTGCAGTGAGGATGGCGCCAAAGTTGGTGCAAAAACAATGTTCTCGTCAATGATTGTGTGCAATTAGAGGAAAAAATATTAACCTCCTTTAATAGTTGGAGCTACCAAAAACATTGAAATGACAATATTTGAAGTCCCCAGTTGCATCAAAGATGAATCACATATTCACGACACTTGATTCCTATTTAGTGGCAATATCAGATCGAATGACCAAAACTAGCTCCTTGTGAATTCTATCCAGATAAATACTCTCTAAAACGGCTTTAGTGCATATTGTGGGCTGTATTGATGCTGCCTAAAAGCACTTGTATGAAAAGGTATAAGAAGGATGACCCGGTACATTCTCGAGTTCAGTGTATTGAGTCTAAGAGGTCCATAATGAGCACATGTTCTTCGAGAAGTCTTGAATACTTTAATTAGCTTACCTACAGTGAGATCATGGAGGAACTTGTGGAAGCTGATAAGGAGCCATTAGAGTGACCAACTAAATGGCGTGATATGGTTAACAAGAGCCCAAATATGTGCCAAGTGGCACAGTTCGGGACTGTCTGAATTTTGCCAAGCATTTTCGGGTTGTCCATTAAGAATGGTGTTATAACCGTTTTGTTGAAATGCCATTATGGTGTGAAGCAGGCAATTTTAGTGTAGGAGGAGGCAGAAGCTTTGCAGTTGTATCATTTAATGAAGTGGCATTTTTGTGATTACCTGCAAGTTAGGGAGGAAGGAGAAGCTGTGCTCTTAATGTGTCACATTTGCTACACTTAGGCATGTGGTGCAACAAAGATGGAATAGTTAAACTTTAGTATCGTCCTTGAAAATGGTTGAACGGTGTGGATTGCACTTGCAGGCCTTGTCAGAAGAGGTTTGGTATCATGCATGATGAGCTAAGGCTTGCCCTTTGAGTCACTTTGATTGTGTAGCTCTGCTTATTCTTTGAATGGAGTGGATGAGAGGGAGAGCTCATTGTGCATGTGGTGATGCCTCTCATGACTTAGTGGGAGACTGGTTACAGTTCTTGTAGGTTTTTATCCTAAGTTATCTACAGCACCTTTCATTCTAGATGGGAGACTGGTTCTGGTTCTTTAGTTGGAAATGTTCTTGATTCCTCTTTTGGGGATTTGCAATATCTGTTTCCAACGTGCCTTCGCAGGAACCCTTTTATGATTTATGTTTTTGTTGGTCGCACAGTGATGATCAGGTTTCATTTTGGTATTAACCACTTTCCTTAATTCAAGTTGGTTTTGGTTGTCTCTTATGTTTACTAGGAGGTGATCCTATAGCTTTGCTGCCTGTGCTGTGAAAGAAGTTCTACTGATGTGCGAATTCCTGTTATGAAAGACAGTCAGCAGGCATGACAATCTAGAGAGAAAGATTCTCCCGTGTGACTGTCTATGAAGTTTACTTAAATGAAGAGTTTACTTAAATGAAGATGAACCCAGGCCATAGATGATCTGGTGTCCAATCCAGAGCGCTATGGACAGCCAGTGAAGCACTTTGAAACTCGGGGTGGTGTGGTCACATAGCCATTGGTGTAAACATTTTGTGGCAGCTGCATTTTGGATTATTTTAAGTCTTCGGTGTAAGAAGAGTGGTTCCCTTGTGTAGACTCTGCCTGCTCGCTCCATGGGTGGCAGGACTATGGCTATAGAAGCCTGGAGCATTTGTTGTAAATCTGCACGTGGGAAGATATGTTGAAGAACTTGCATGGTGTAGAAAGTGCTTCTTGTGACCTACTTCACTTAGGGTATGAGTAATACACTAGGAGTCCCTGATCGCTCCCAGCTCTTTTTTTTAACTTCATTACGTCACTTGAGGATGAAATAGAGATCCAGCAGTCTGCAGCTTTTTTCATGGCAGCAAAATCCTTTCAAATTTTGTACTTTTAAACATAGACAAAATATTTTAAAAATACATTCTGCTTTACAACAGAAATAATAAATTAAACTTCTAAACGTTTAAGACATGATTGAATACTTCACGACAATGTTGTCCAAAACTATATATTTATATATTGACTATATTGTTAAATCCAACACTCTGTTCCTTGCCTTAAAGTGATCTATTGTTTCAAGACTATGGGACTGATTATGATGGCGGTGAACCCACCACCGGCAGGCTGCCGGTGGCGGGTTCATTGCCATCGTAAGGCCATTCACCGCCCGCCAGATTGTGATGGCGGGCAGTGTGCTGGCGGGCGGAAAGCCCGACCGCCACGGTTCCTACAGAGGCAATCGTTACGATTGCCTGTCGGACTCGCCCCTGCTTTAAACAGAATGGTGGTGGTGCCTAGCAGGAACTGCCCGCCAGATTTGAATGCTGGATCCCCGCCAGCCTCTCCATGGCGGTTACCCCGCCATGGAAAGGCTGGCGGGGATGTACTTGGGGGCCCGTTGCAGGCCCCCCTTGTGCAGGGGCAGTTGGTGTGTGCACTTGGGGGGCACCTATGGTGCCCCCTACATTTCCCTGCACCATGTGGCAGGCACTGCATGGTGCCTGCCACATAGTGCAGGGAAATGTCAACAGTGCATTTTTAACATTGTGGCGGGTGCTGCAGCTAGCAGTACCCGCCACGATGTTAAATATAGCAGATGCGACCAAAGTCCGTCCGCCATCTTAATGACCCCCTATGTTTTGCAAGCATTACATTCTGTCTTTGAAATGAGGTGCAATAAACCTAATTTAATTATTCCCTAAAGAGCGGCAGGTACTTCATTTCACTGATACCAGAATTCTATAAACATATTTTAGAACATGTGGGAAACGTATATCTTGTGTTATCCTTGAAAAACAACAGAACCGACTGCTGTTTGGGCAAGCATGGAAACAGCAAATAGATTCATTGTTTATTGACCACTGATATTCCATGTAAAGTTCTTAGTATATTGAACGTTATCAGTCTTCTACTTCATTCATCACAATCAACATGAGTTGTTTTTATCGTTATCCTAACACTGAGCTACTCGAGATTTCGTACTCGTTTGTTATACCTTGAGGTGTATGCTTGGCTATTAATGTACAGGTGTGGTAGGGGGATGCTTTTAACTTAATTACCCACAGAGATTCACAAGTAGTTCTTATTAATCTGTATTTTAGTGTGCAACAATTGTATAATGCTTTGGTATTTAAGTACGGGCCTTGGTTTCTTTCGCAAGATACTTAACTGCAAACCAAGGCTTTGTATGCTACTGATTTTTTTGAGTAATCTAATGAAAGCCCAACCACAATGTTGGATGACTTAAATAGTTTTTCCAGATCACAAAAAGAGATTGAAAGAGTTTGCTTTGTTGATAGGGTATGCTATGTCACATACTTCTCACTCTGGGATTTGGATTGTATAGATATATTTGATAAAATTGTGTTCTAGATGCTCTTTAGGATCAAAAGTTCTGGTGGTTGCCAGGTTGTGTCCACCTGCTATGGGTAGGCAACACAACTGTCATTGTAACTCAGAGTGAAAAGGTCCATCAGTTTTCCAGAAAGGAGGAATTTTGTTGTCATCCCGGCAGAGGACAATGGCAATTGAACTAGTACCCATGAGACAAACTTAAGTTACATCAGGACTTGTTTGAGCACTACGCACCAGACAAGACTTTAGTTGGTAACAAGGGGACATAGATGACAACAATCTTAAGTAGCATCCACTGTAGACACCATTTCACTTCTTTTAAAAAGTTACTCGGATAGTGTTCATGAAAAGTGACCACATTGGGCATTCATAAGCACATATTTATATGTTTCAATTTGCCCTTTTTTGGATGCTTTGATGTGTATGCAGTACCACAGGTTAGAGGGAGAAAGGGTGCTCAGATGCCCATTCATCCAGTGACAGAGTACATCATGGGGGAGCCCTGATAAATCATGGCTAATGAACACAGAGATGAATAGCAGATCGCAGATCATGCTGGTGGTTGGGAGAAGAATGGCATGAGGTAGAAACCGGGCAGAGATTCCATGTCCATAATTAGGTTCAAGGTCCAATTATAATTCAGAAAATGCAGGAACCACCAGTTCTGCTGCAGGGCCATGGCCTTTGGATGTCTAGAATGAGTGAATCCTAGATCTAACAGCAGATGTTCCAAACGTGTCAAATATTTCCAATGTGCTTCTGGTGTGTCACTAATGGGGATGGCTGAGAGAAATTATTAGATCTGTCATCCTTAGGGTGGTCTTCCCTCACGTTTTGACTGCTTCCCTCCTCTTGTTCCTGTATCTTTTTGTTGGCCTTAGGACTTTGAGCACTTTACCACTGCTGACCACTGCAAAAGTGCATGTGCTTCTCCTCAAAACATGGTGACATTGGTGTACACCTGATTGGCATATTTAGTTTACCTGTAAGTCCCTTATAAAGTGGTATACCATATATCCAGGGCCTGTAATCTAAATGCTACTGGTGGGCCTGCAGCACTGGTTGTGCCACCCACACTAGTAGCCTTTCAGACCTGTCTCAGGCCTGCCAATCCAAGGCCTGTATTTGCAATTTACTGCCACCTCAACCTGGAATTAAAAAAACACTTGCAAAGCCTTAAACTGCCCTTTTACTGCACATAGGTCACTCCTAAAGTAGGCCCTAAGTGGCCGTAAGGGCATGGTGCTGTGTAGCTAAAATACAGGACATGTACTTTTAAGTTTTACATATCCTGGCAGTGACAAACAGCTAAATTCGTTTTAAACTGCTATGAGGCCTATTCCTCTCATAGGCTACCATTGGGGACTCCGTAAAACACTTTTTAAGCTGTAGTTCTTGATCAGAAAGGAGTAGCTACATCATGTTTCATTTCTTCAGAATGGTGGTGATAAATATTCTTTAGTGGTAAAGTTGGATTTGATATTATCATTTTAGAAATGCCACTTTTTGAAAGTGGACATTTCTCAGCTCTTAACTTTGTTCTCTGTGCCCTCGGCGTGTCAATACATGTCTGGGCTGGGTGACAGTTACACTTTGTGCCTTCCCTCTAGGCAGCTACATACACAGGAAGGGTTGGGTGTGACTGAGGACTCATCTGCATTCATCTACATTCTGATAGCCTTCCTGGGCAGGGAGGGGGGCACACACTTCTAAATAGACTGTGGGTTGTCATCACACAAAGGGCTGATTACCCCCCACAGATAGCCTGGCAGACAGGACTGGATTGAAATGGAACCTTGTGTACTTCAGGGAAAGGGATCCTTTGGGTACACAAAGGGTTGATTAACCCCCACAAATAGCCTGGCAGACATGACTGGGTTGAAAGGGATCCTTGTGTACTTCAGAGAACTCCTTTGAAGTCACCCCCTTCATCAAAGGCACCTTTGGGTACAAGTACCAGGGCTCTGACCCTACCAAATCAGTAGACTACTGGACCTGGGAAGAACTCTGCAGGAGTAAAGACTACTGTGCTGTAAAGATGGCCACTTTGCTGTGACTGACTGTTCTGAGGAACTGCTTATCTGCTTTGCAGAGCTGCCTGCTGATATCTGTCTGCTGAGGACAGGGACTGGACCCATCTCACTTAAACCCAGAGTGACTCCAAGGGCTTGTTGGCTTGCCTCCTGTTTTCTGAAGTCTCAGGGACACAAAAGACTTCCTGCAATTCAATCCTGCTGGTGCTGCTGGACTCTTCCGCCTGTGAGTCCTACCCTTGCCTGAGGTGTCCCCTCAAGTCCTGGGCCTCAGTCGTGGGCTCTGCAGCTGATTTCTGCAAAGAAATGAATCATTGCCTCGACTGCATGAGAATTTTTGCCGCATTGCCCTTCGATGCCGATGCATAGGCTTCTCGAAAGCGAAGAATCCACAGCCTGCGTGACTGGACGATTACGCTCTGTGTGGCTCAACGACGACCCATTGCATTCACTTCAGTGGAGCTCGATGAAAACAGGGTACCCCCTTTGCGTGTCTCCCCCTTTGCAAGGCCCAAAGAAGATGCAGTAGACTATCAATGTCAACAAAAGCTCCATCCAAAGTAATTCTTCAGTGGGACCTGTCTGGGTCCTGTAGCCGGCATGCCCTCTATTGCGGTCGGCCTGAACTTTGAATTTGCACTGGTCCCTCGTGACCTCAAGTAACCTCTTGTCCGCTAGTGACTTCTAAGTACTGTTTTGACATTTAATCTTTAAAAATTCATATTTCGACTTCTACTTATTGGACTTTTGTAATTTTGGTCTTGTTTTACTCAGATAAATATTCTCTATTTGTCTAAATATATGTGGAGTCTTTTTGTGGTGTTTTCATTGAGTTACTGTAATTTAAGAGTTGCACAAATACTTTACACATTGCCTCCTATGTTAAGCCTGACTGCTTTGTGTCAAGCTACTAGAGGGTGAGCACAGATTAATTTAGGGTGTGTATCTGACTGACCCTGACTAGGGTGATGGTCTCTACTTTGACAGGGTGCAAACCTTTGCCCACCACAGATCCCATTTTTAACAGAAATGAAATAGAACTGGGTCCTATGATTGAAAGCAGAGAAAATGAGATCTAATGAGCAGGTAGCATGGTATGTATTTGTTCTAAACCACCCATCAGCTGCAAATAATTTGCTGAACAGATAGGGAGCTACTGTCATTTGACTCAAGATGGAAGAACTCTGTGACGGGTGCCATTATGGTGGAGTTCAAATCAATTTTGATACATAAGCTAGTATGATGCATGCTGAGATGGGCCACAAAATTAGCTATGGCATCCATCTCATGATTGCAGGCAATCAAATTAGTACCCCTTCTGTTTTCCTAAGGATGATCTGATCTCCTCAGCCCCAGTTAAGGATACCAAATCAAGAACTCAGATGAGAAATATTTTGAGTGACATCTTGTCTTGGTCGAATTACAAGTGAATGGTATCTACTTGGTGAAATATCATGATAATGATGATGGTAGCATTGCTGAGATGGCACACCGTCTGAATAATGCAGCCACTGTTACAAATACCAATGGTATCCTCAATATACTGTGCTGGCCCCTAATCCTATTGAACAAAATACTAGCAGCAGACAGTTCTTAGTCATTATAATGTCACTGTCAATATGATCTCTTTAACATTGATGTGCTAAATAAATGTCCACAGCACTTTGAAATGGGAGAGTGGTTGCAGCAGTTTCAAATAGTCGTCTTGCAAGAAACATAGTCTAATGATTGTCTTACCCTGGCAAAATACATCATGTTTCATTGTTTAGCAACAAAGATTTCAAAGGTTTGAGGGAGGGAAGGCTTAAATATTCGAATTTCAGCAGAGCTGGATCATATGTTCCTAAAGTGATCTTCCGCACAGACCATTGTGATTGGTAAGTGCAATCGTGATGCTAAGTTAGGAGTATGCATTACTGCTAATTTTGAATATGTATCTTCCTCCTGATGAGGAAAAATATTCCTTGTTTGCAGCACTTCAAACTTACACAGGGGCCATGATGCAGGAGAATACGGACATATCCATGCGCATGATATATGATTGTAGCCAGATGTCTGGATATTCGGACATTGATCCTTTGAATGCTAGCTACAATGAATCCTGGGAAATTGAAAGACTCTACACTCTGCAAATACTAAAAACAGAACAAAGGCTTTAACAGTTAACAGCTCTCTTTATCCTCTGTCCAGAAGGAAAGACAGTCATCAGAATGCTAGCAACCAAAAAAAGTATATTCTAGAATTACAATTAAACGGTTGCTGGAGAGTTGTGCTGGAAACAGGTACTGAAAGTCATTGCCAATCGCCACAAAGGGATTTTTGAAGATGCTTGGCAAGAGATGCATTCACCCTAAAGTAATGGTCCATATGACAAGCATGGAGCCTGCCTCTGGAGTATCGTATGTTCTTACCCTATGTAATGCCAAGCAATCCAGTTCTCATGAAACCCTTACCTTAGCCTTATATCAGTGTGATCCACATTCCTGACACCTGCTCTGAAAATATAGATCTTTTCTCACTAATTACATTAATAAAGAAGTCTTAGCCGCTGAGACCAGACAGGATTATCAATATGGTTCTAAAGAGGAAATCCTCAAAGGATGACCTGTATGTTGAAGTTGATGAAAAAAAGCACCCAGAAGTGGATCATGTCTTCCCATTTCCTCGAAACACTTAATTTTGATACCTGTATTAAAGAATGTCTTCCCCTTTCCTGGAAAGGTTCAGGTGTGATAGATATTTTTTTTTAAGAAAAGGGTAAGAGCTCTTCCATGAAATTACATTGTACTGGTTATGCTCATACCTCCCTTTAAGGTGTTTGCTGAATCAATCTACATGCAATCTCAAATTGGGGCAAACAAACAATGGCTTCAGGAAGGCTTGTCCTGCTCTTAGCAACTCCTTTGAGGTCTCTAAATGGTGTAGGAATATTGTGTGCTGAATATTGAGTTACAAGACTACTGTCAACAAAATATTGGCAATCAAAACATCGACCAGTAAGTGTGTGCAGTTAAAAATAGATGTCATATGTTTAACTCGACATATATGTACCTTGCCAATAAATATCTTTAAGGTATGCAGACGTGGAGTTAACAATAATAAATCCATGCTTACCTATACGCACTTACCCCATCAATATTTTGTTCATGATATTATTGTAGCACAATATTCAGTACACCACATTCTAGTCTACAATCCTCTTGACTGCTTGAGCAGGTTCTTTCTTTTTAAAAAAACAGCACACTAATTTTGCTGTTTTGTTGAACTGGAGACAGCTTTTGACTCGATTACCACTCCCTGTTGCATAAGTTGAGCCTCGTCATCTATATGGGATACAGAGTTTACACCAACACAAGTGGGAAATGCCACAATGTCGATGTAGCTAGGCTGGAACCTCAGATATAAAATCTACTTGGGAGGTTAAGCAAAGCTGCGCTCCCGCTCCAACCTGCCGTTGGTAGCAGATTTGAAGACAGTTTTGCAATTTACTGAAAATCATCCTCCTTTGTTAGGAGGCAAACCACTGCCAACCCTATACTATGATGATGTTTCCAGTGTGCAAAGCTTCATTCAGATGGGCCTTCAACATTCCCTTATGGTGCTTGCTAAGTTGCAGGTGGTCATGCTAGGCATATTAGCAATAAGCTCAAACAATGCCTGGTGCAATATGGCTAGGAGAAGAAAGCCCGAGGAACAATGAATATGCTTGAATTGGTTATGAGACGCAGTATAAGTCGATGCTAAGACATTTCTCCCTAGATAATTATATTGTTTGTCTGTTGGGCAGGCCTACATATGTGATTTTGTTTCTGCTTCTATTTGTGGTGGCTTGATCAATACGAAGTAATATTCTCCAGTACAAGGTGACTTCTTATGTTGTTCTGGTCAATTAGTCTGTGGTAGAGTCTTCCTAGGGCAGATCAGCTATGTCGTCTCTGTAAGGCTATTATTGAAATGATACACCAATTAATGCTCAGATGTACTGCACTTTAAACATCTAGACTCCTTGAAGATTTTAAGCTGAATTTAGTCATTAATGATGATATCTTATTCAGTTTTTATAAAGTGGATTATTAGTAGTGGTAAGTATATATCTACCACTGGCAATAAGGCCACTACCACACTCTAGGGCTCAGAATAGGTCTTAGAAAAGTGTTCCCATGCTCAACCTTTGGTAGCTTGGCTGCGAGCAGGCAGGCTTAACTTCAAAGACAGCTATGTAAAGCATTTAAAAACACTAATTCAGTAAATAATTAAGACACAACACACAATAAAAATCCAACACCAATTTTTAGAAATGAGAAATATTTTTACCTTTAAAATAACACCAAAATGACAAAAATCTAATATAGGGAACCAGAGATATGAATTTTTAAAGATTTAACACTATATAGAACATAGAAACCTATAGCGCCTATTGGGACATCTGGTCATGCTAGACCGGGACAAAGTCAAAGTTTCAGGCCGACCACGATGGAGCCCTGTGCAGCTACCGTTTGCAATAGGCCTCTGTCAAAGTTTTTACCTTCTGACTTAGAAACTTTTCTGGAGCTTTTCCTGCCAGGTTCCCTTGAGGCTCTTCACCAGTCCAGGTTCAGTGAGGGGTCACCGGCTTGACTTTCGACGAGCTCCTGGTCAAACTCTGGAAGTCAGACCTCCAGTGCTTTTCAGCGGGACAAACCAGGGATCCAGGCCGGCTCACAGTTGAAGGTGGGCGGCTTGACTCTCGCGGTAGAGCCGGTCAATATTTTACCTTTGGACTTAGAAATGTTTCTGGAGCTTTTTCTGCTGGGGTCCCTCGATGCTCTTCACCAAGCCAGGTTCCATGAGCGTTCACCAGCTTGCTTTCTAGGGAGCTCCAGGTCAAACTCTGAAAGTTGGACCTCCAGAGCTTTTCAGCGGGATGAACCAGCAGGGCAGGCCGGCTCGCGGTCGAGGGTCACCGGCTTGGCTCTCCAGGTTGAGTCAATCCACTTATGGAGTTTTTATTTCAAATTGCCTCAAACGTCTCCAAACATATGGAGCTTCTTCCTGAAGTATCTCTGGGGTTCCAAAGTGTCCAAAACACAATCCAAGGGTCTGGAATCTCCAAGATGATCCTTGGAAGTTTGGAACTTCTGTCCCCACAATCCTCTTGGACAAAACCCTCACAAATCCACTGGACGCAGTCCAGGCTAGGGATTCTTGGTGGTGATGGTCCAGGTGAGCTCTGTTAACCTGAGGCTTGCAGGGAGTCCACTCTTTATTCCTCTTGAAGGAAGTTAGGTCCACAGGGTTGTAGTTCCAGATTGTGCAACAAGTGCAGTCAGTCAGAGTGCAGGGCCTGGTTGGTGCAAATCAAACTTCCAGCATGGACCCTTCTTCCTCTCTTATTTTCAAGCAGCAGACCTGAGAGGCTCTGCCCCTCCCAGAAACGTATTCAGTGTTTTCTGGGGTCAAGCAGGAGGGCACTCCTGTCCAATGAGGTGCAGAGCAACACAGCAGAGCATGACTACTACCTCCAAAGTGTGGCATAATGGTCTCCCAGAAAGCACTATTTCTCCAAAATTCAATATGGCTAAAGTCTCAGCAGAGGAGCAAGAATTAGTTAAACCAACTTCCAGTATGTCTCATTTCCATAGCTCTCTTCCCCTTGACATCTGCAAATTCCTTCCTTAAGCCTGCCATCTGGCATTCTCTGCCTTTGAAACTCCATGGTTTACGACCCCTCTCCCCTGCTCTGGCATTCCTGTGAAGCAGGGTTCTCCGACAAGAGATAGCCTCTCTCCCTGGGTGCCACTTATCACTTCATCAAAGCCGCCTGGCTAATCCTCTTAATTCTGACCAATCAGGGGAGACAATGCAAACACAATAAGATGATGGACAGAGCGCTGAAACTTTTCAGACACTCACCCCCAGTCACTATTAGATATGGGTTAAATCCATCATCATTATTTAGCTCACTTCGCCACCCCAGTTCAGACCCAGCCATATGCAAATCAGTCTTAACCCTGTTCCTCATGGGAGCAGTCCAGCCCGAACTGCCAAGCCAGGTCTTCTCTGGACCGGAGACAAGATCCTGGGACCGGTTTCAGGGTAACAGCCCCGTCAGCCAGACGAGCTTGAATCCAGTGGCAAAGTGAGCAAGGGACCCATGTCTGGGCATACCCTGCCAACTTAGGGCAAACATTGCAAACACAATTAGATGATGGACGGAGCGCTGAAACTTTTCAGACACTCACCCCCAGTCACTATTAGATCTGGGTTAAATTCATCATCGTTATTTAGCTCACTTCGCCACCCCAGTTCAGACCCAGCCACGTGCAAATCAGTCTTGACCCTGTGCCTCATAGGAACAGTCCAGCCCAAACTGCCAAGCCTGGTCTTCCCTGGGCCAGAAACAAGCATCTTGGGACGGGATGCAAACAGGATGCTTGTTTCCGGTCCAGGGAAGAGCTAAAGAACAATGATGGATTCAACCCACATCTGTGACTGGGGGTGAGTGTCTGAAAAGTTTCAGCGCTCCGTCCTTCATCTCCTTGTTTTCAATCAGGGGAGACCACAGGAAGGCTACATTTTGGCTTACAGACAAAAAAGTCTTATAAATTATTTTCTGTTTATTTTAGGATAAATTTAACAATAGCATATTGGTGAATTTATCAGTACCATTCGCCTAAGTCCATGAATGATATATTTCAGTAATTACTAGCGATAGTTATAAGTTCATAAACGATTGCAATGTTAACCTATGGGACTGAGGATCTACAATGGGGAAAATTAAATGTCCAATTTCTCCAACACCAGGGCCTATAAAACATATTGTATAAGGACACTACTTATATCTACAGGACCCTCCACCCCTGAAACACCTAGGGAGATTTTAGGGATTCTGAATATTTAAAAATATTATAGATCCTCCCTCCACAGTGCTCGTAGCACAAAAGTTGAATTTGGGATGGACTTTACTACAATGGGGGAAGTGCAATGTGCAATTTCTCTATCCCCAGGGCATATCAAACCTCTTTTATAAGGGTCCTCCTTGTAATTACATGATCCCCCCCCACTCCTGGAACACCGAAAGGAGACTCTGGGGGTACCTAATATGCCAAAATATTGCAGTTTATCACTTTTTAGGTTCCCCTACCACCAAAGTCAAGTTTGGGCACAACTTACATTTAAAAGCAGTGCTGCAACACAGGGCTGCTTTTAAAGTGACCTCAGTCTCTCAGCAGTGCCATGTCCTATTATGTACAAGGGACTTAAAGATAGTTTTAATCCCCCTGCCCTATTTACTAGGGACTTATAGGGTAGGTCATGCCAATCATAGGGGTACCGTAACACATAGTGTACTTCAATGTGTGTGTGTGTTACCATTGTGTTTTCACTGTGTTTTCAACATAGACTGGTCCTGGGCCTGGGTAAGCCAAGTCCAGGGACAGTCAGAGTCAGTTACCACCAGTACCAGTCAGCAAAAAATGGGGATGCCCAGAGCACAGGATGACTTTGCAACAAACTGGATAAATAAGAAAGTGTCACATTTGATCTTGTTGTACGTTGCCAATGTAGTGAATGCTGTAAAGGATTTAAAAGTTTTTACTGTTTTTTATTATTTCTGCTGGAGTGAGTCGAACAAGTACGGACGGTATGGGAATCTTTAGATGTGTAAGCACAGTGGGGAATTCTAGGTGTCATCGCAGAGTGGAAGCCCCTAGATGTCACTATCCTGAAACCTAAATATGTGATGCTGCTTCACAGCAACTACTTTATTCATCTGGACCTTGCTGCGGTTTTGGAAGTAGTTGCTATGCATGGAGGTTTGGTGGGTATATAACTCATTTCCTGAAGACAGGTCGTACTTTGTCTCATCTCTACGATTTGTTCCCTTGTGATGTTTAAGGAATGCAGACTTTGTGTTGCAGAGATGTATACAATACATATGGGAGTATCAAGGCAAGTGACAGTATGCAATGTGTTATGTCTAAGGATACTGCGTAGCAGGGATGTTAGGTCAGGTATGTGTGAACGCTGCACTGCTACGCTGATCATTTACAATTTGCAACATTGCGGGTTGTCATGAGGGCAGTTACGCACCTATTAGTTGGAGGATAGACTCCATCACTATTTCTAAGTCGACTTCATCTGAAAAAGGAGGCACTCTATATTGTGTAATGTTTGAGCGGGAGAATATCATTACACCACAGTTTTATCAATGAGATATGTTTATTACGAAGTGTACAAATATGACGACAACTGCCCTGTTGAGAGTGCGGCAAGGGTATTAATATTGTGGATGGACTTGGAATGTCAATGAGCGGAGGGTGAAGTTGAACCTGAAGCTCAGTTTCCCTTCTTGTGAAGTCATTCACATGATAGCAATGAAATTCGACTTACACCTGTTCTTTGCTGCAGGATACGCATCACTTATGCCTCAGTACCACCTCTGCCCCCTGTGGAGGACACGTCAGGTCCTCACACAGTGGTCTGTAAGCCTATGTGGATAGTACAGCAGATGTGTTTCATAAGTGGGTTCCATTCATCCTTGATATACGCAGATGAGACCATGTGATAACGTTAGTAAACCCCGACTGTTTCAAAGCCCTACATGCCTAGTTTAGGGTAGGGCTGTTACACAGACCCACAAAAAATCTCCTTATTTCAGCAGCAGCAGCACATTCTCAATCAGTATATGAAAAATGTTGATGTTAATGTAAGATTATACTACCCAATTAGAATCTGTTGCTTCTTTAAATGACAATGGGGAAAAACTAGGCAGGAAAATTAGATGGACCAATGGCAAAGAAACCTCCCTCGACCAACCAGGAGCTGATCAGGGTAAGAAACAAATCAGGAAGTGGATTGCATTTTATCGCCAGTAACTAGCTGACACCTTCTGTGTGAGCTGCAGGCAAGCAGCCCTGCAAGGAATAATGGAAAGTACCTTCCTCGCTCCAAGAGGTGGCTCTTCAGAGCTCCGTTGGCGAGCAACAGCTCATCCTGACTTGTGAGACCCCCTGACAAAGCAAGCCACTGCACACACAGAGATGGTGGAAACTACAGCACCCATTCCACAGAGCAGCTGGTGTCAGAGCTCGTTCTAGCCAGAAACGTGCGCGTGTTTGTCATGCTTCATTCATCAAACCCAGCTGCAGGACCGATATTATAATGCAGGCGAGATCGTCTCCGCTTCTTCCTGAGTGCAGGAGGGGGGGTCTACCTGCCTGCGTTCTCTTCCTCCTCTGCCTCCTGCCCGCAGTTACAAGTGGGTCCGGTGCCTGAAGACGGACGCTGACTGCTGCAGCGCCACCTCCTTAGCGGGGAATCCTGAAGGGATTTATTATTGAACGCGGGAGAGTTGCACTGGGATAGAAACGCGCCGCGCAGGAGAGACGCTGCGTCCAGCATCGCAGAATGGCAATTAATCACGCGTGCTGATCTTGCCACCAACTATTCAATTCAGGACAGGAGACTGCTATTCCGTGTGTTCGCTTCAGCGGATCCAGAGCTCCTGAATGGGATAAGGGAAAGAAAATCATCAAAAAATACCAGCCTTGGAGAGTCTAACAGGTGTTGGAAATGGGGAAGTTGTTAAAGGAAGAAGAAACTGACAGGCTGTGAGTGTGTTCGCTTCAATCTGCCTCTCTCTTGCTGTTCTGGCCGAGCAGAGAGGCATCTTGCAGTTGTCTGGTTGGTCTCATTAGCGGCACAGATGCACCGTCAATTCCACATCCTTGCTCACAGATGCTCATGCAATGCTGCCACCAAGGCATTGGACAACACATTTGTCCTGAAGTAGTGGTCTCTGGGCTTGTTAGGGGATATTTGCTATGGCGGCTGCGATTGCCAGCTCCCTCATCAGGCAGAAGCGACAAGCTCGGGAGCGAGAAAAGTCCAACGCAGGCAAATGTGTCAGCAGTCCCAGTAAAAGCAAGGGGACGTGTGAGAAAAACAAACTCAACGTCTTCGCCCGGGTCAAACTCTTTGGCTCCACAAAACGACGCAAAAAAAGGCCAGGTTAGAATGTTTTATATTTCTGTTGTGTTCCATTTTCCCGCGTATTGTTATGGCACGTCTATCGCCCTGAACATGCCAGGTTCATCGTGGAATGTGATCGAATATTTTATTGTGTATATCATCAAAGATCATTTTATAGCAATGTTTAGACAATCATTAAAATACATTTCCTTCGGCATTTTTATTCTTTAAACTATAGTTAGGAAAATGCATATTTATTGACTCCTGAAATAAGTGCATCATATGCTCCCTATAGAAAAAGCTGTTGATCAATTAACTTTGGGAATCTCTGACTTGCACCTGGAAATTATCTAATTTCAGTGGCACAGGATACTCCACAAGGTGGCATTTGCTTGAAAAAAACTCACAGTGCCATTCTGGCCCCTTTGAGTGTGCTTTGAAAGACAACAGTTTTGTTAAAATGAGTTTATTGATTGACAGCAGGTGTTTCTATATTAATTATGTATCACATGTGCTTTTGTCGGAGCATCTGCTGATTGGCTTTGATTATTGATCCATATCACAATAGAATCCATTGTTTATTGACTTGGTCCAATTTTATTCATTTGCAAATGACGTATGTAATGCTCTTAAAATGATTCTGGCTAATCACTGAAAGGTCAGCCTGTTAGCATTCATATGGTGGATTCAGAGCTTGTATTTTACGCAGATCGAACACGTATTCTTTGCTAGTCAGGAAGATGTTTCAGACTGTCTGCAAATACATTCGTCCATCCATGGAAACACAGATATTATTGTCAGCGATGGCAACTGGTGCATCATAAACTAGATTTGTCAGCGTTTTTCGCTGAAGGATCCAGTGGTGTCATATATGAAGCTCTGAAATGCCTCCCATGCATGCCCAAAGAGACATACATGTTTCATGGTGATCAAACTGATGAATAATGTGTCTTGTGTGTGTGGGTTGCTCGCATGAGACACAATCGGCTAACAATTTCCATTGATAGCCTTGTGTGCTTCTGCTCAAATATGCATGGACTGTACGTTTTGCCATGTCGCGGGTACATACTAGAATGATGGGTCATTGACTCCCATCCGCTATTCACTGATTACAATATAAAACAAATCCATCTTATGGGTATTGATCAGTGAGTCCATCTGGGGGCAGAGACAAGACTTGGTAAGTTACTGCTAAGCACATCTCTCTTCATTAAGAATTATTTGTGTCCCTGTATTCCATGTATCGCAATCTTGTACTATGAGCATCACCCTAGAAGCAGCCATCATCGCATGAAAGCATAGAGGCAGTCAGTATTGCATCTGGCTGTATGTTCGGCCAATAATGACTGATGTAAAGTAATATTCTGCAGCCTTCCATTGACGTGGGATGCAGTTATAGGTACCATGCTATGCAAATGGCCAATAACAACAGCAATATTTTTCAGCACAAGGCAGCATGAAAATATAAGCAACTAAATCCAGCATGCCTTTGTTTTCTCTTGCAGAGCCTCAGCTGAAAGGTATAGTTACCAAGCTGTATAGCCGGCAAGGCTACCACCTCCAGCTCCAGGCAGATGGAACCATTGATGGCACGAAAGAGGAAGCCAGTGCTTATAGTGAGTAGCTGTGCATCTCATGATCACTTTACTTCTAAATCAGTACAGTAAAAGAAAGTGTCAAGTAAACTAGTCACCAGAATCCTTCCCGCAGCCTTGTAAATAAAGTGCGCGGTGTGAGTAGGACTGCAGTTCAGCACGGCACAAAGAGAAACGTTGCAAATTAATCAATACAAAGATATAAGTCCATATTGTATCTGCGTCATAAACTTGGTGCTTTCTCATTTATTGTATATGACTAAGATAGGTAAGTCATAACCACAGTGCACTGGTAGTGGTGGGCCAAGGGGGGCATGATTTCACAGAGGGCGGCACTAAATCTACCTTAGACATCCTAGTGTGACAGCGGTCTGGGTATGTCAGAATCGTTCCCTAATTGGTACATACAAATGTGGATCTGCCAACGTTTACGAACACACAGATCACTTCCTAAGTCCTGACTGATGTTTTTTTTTTAAAGAACATGCACAGGTGCTCTAAGAACTGCTTATGCATGCTTCTCGGATGCCCCTATCATGTATAGGGAAAGATTCCAGCTTTATAGGCATACCTAAAAGTTCAAAGTGGAATAAAGGATTCCGTGTAGAAGAAGAGCAAAAGCAACATATTGTCCACATATCATGGGTTCTATAAATAGATCAATGCTTGCCAAATGGTAACCTGTGAGCAGTATTTTATACCATGCATGTATCGATGCGAAACTAATGGGATTACACAGTACAGCACTGCAATCAGATATAAACTTTTAAATACTGTAGGTGGTAGTTCATTATGAACAGCCTGATCTGCATTGTTTCACAAGAGCGTCTAATATTGGGACACCAGTAAGGTTTTGTAAGTGCATTTTAGAGTGTGTACGAGTCTTTGGTACAAAAATCACATGTTGCTTCTTTGTGCAAGGTCCAGAGCATCAGAAAATGTAGAAGGCCTTTATTCAAATGCTTCCTAAGGTTTACATTTCTGAACAGCTACAGTAATACTTTCAAGGTGGTAGATTTTACAGGGTTGATCTGTATTTCATCATGGATGTGCCTCTTAATCACTCTTCCATCTTTGTTTCAACCCTGCAAACTAGCTGCCTGCCTCATCACCTCCTTCCCCTCCTCAGTGTGACACCATATATAATCATGGTCAATCAATCAATAAACTGTATTCGTTTTTTTCACAGTAAAACCATAAAAGTCAATAAATCAGAACAAACATCAGTAAAAATTCCAGCAAGATACAAGGAATGGAGCAGTATAATCAATAAAATCACATGATTACAAAGCTAAAAGGAAAGGCCACCCCAACAAGATTAATCACTGCTGGACCTGAGCCTGAATGCAGCTCTGAAAACCTAAGCGTATACAATACTGAGTCACAGGAAAGCAATTGTAAAAAAATAAAAGCTGGTCTAACCTGCTTAAAACAAACTTTCTTGAGAATAGGAACAATAAAAGACATTCTGGGAACCTCATAATAGCTACAAAACATTAAAAAGTGCATCATATCCTGTGGAGATTGTCCGTCGCAGCCACAGGGTATGAGACACTGGCCTCTATGTGCGCCATGAGGTCGGGCCAAAAGATAGTGGAAGAGGTCAAGCCGAAATCTAGTCAATAAAAAACGATCGTGGTTGCTTTTGACCCATAGGAGATATGGTTCAGTGGTTGACACAGTGTTCAACATGATGTACCTACGCACACTTGGCTTTCTCAACTCTACTTCCTCTCTTTCCCAGCTGCACCTTTTAAAAAAACACTTTTTCAGCCAGGTTAAGTCCCTCCTACAGATTGTTTGCGGGTTGTCAAATAGGTCTTTCCTGCCTAAAGTGCTAAGACATGTTCTGACGTGTTTTATCCATCCAATACAGTTCATGTGGTCTAAAGAGAGACAATCCCTTAGAATATCCTTACTAAGGGAGTTTTCTTTCTTGATCCATGTCTTCATCCACAAAGCTAGGGGGCGATAAGCCAACTCATCTGAGAGGAAGGCCATTCCCAGTTCTTCATGCACTATGTACAACGGGATGCACCACGGGACAGATAATAACCGTCTCAAAAAGATATTTTCAGGAATTTGCAGTGCACCCTGCCCGGTGTAACCCCATATCTCACTCCCATAGATGACCTTTGAGAGACATTTGGCTCTATAGATCTGCAGTAAAGCCCCCATCGGTTTGCCGCCCAATCTCGAGGCGAAGTTAAAAACAGCAGTGGTCGCTCTGGCCAGGTCCCCTTTCTTACGGCTGATCAAAGGGCCCCAATGCAACGCTTCATCAAATACAACTCCTAGATATGAAAAGACATTGTTCTTGGGAATTGGTGTGGTTCCTACCTTAAATGTAGCTGTATGAGGTCCCACCTGCATTACAAACGATTTGCTCTGATTAACCAATAGATCCAGGTCCTCCATGAATTCTACAAAAGAGTTCAACAAGAGCTGTAGGCCCCTGGCTGTCCTCGCCATGAGGACAGCATCATCTGCATACAGCAGAACCGGCAAACTACGGTTGCCCACCTGGGGGCAATCAGCTTTTGTGTTTAAAAGGACCTTCTCCAAAGAGTTAATGTGCAAGTTAAAAAGGAACGGTGCCAAGATGCACACCTGCCGCACCTCTCTCCTAATGGAGAACTTGCGGGTCACTTTAAGATCTTTCGAGTACCGGACAACTGCATTTGATTCTCTGTGAAGGTCCCTTAAAAACAAGACGATGTCCCTGTCTATGCCCATTGAATGCATCATCTGCCATAACTTGGATCTGTTTACACGGTCAAAGGCCGAGGACAAGTCCATAAATGCTAGGTGGATAGAGCAGGTACGCGCCACAGTATACTTGTTCAGGACCATATATAAGTTTAGACATTGGTCCACTGTTGAACGACACTGGGCGGAAACCATATTGTACCTCGGCTAAAATGTTATTTCCGTCAGCCAAGTTACTTGCCGATTTAAAACCATTCGACCCACCACCTTTACCACAGAATCCAAGAGGGAAATGGGTCTAAAACAGAGAGTGCTATCTCGGTCCCCCTTTTTAAAAACAGGTACAATTGTCGATAAGGCCCATGAGTCCGGGCGGCCCACCTTAACCGCTGCATTTACAACTGCCTTGAGTACAGGCACCCAGGTATCCACATTTGCAATATAAAGATTGGGCGGGATCCCGTCTGGACCTGGGGCCTTGTTTTTGGACAGACCCATGATACCTGCTCTGACTTCTTGTGTAGTAAATATAACCTTGGATATACCATCCACACTGTCCTGTCCTTCCCGGGTAGATGGGTCAGACTGGAACATGCCCTCGAAATAGCTAACCCAATCTTCCTCTGAAATATGGGCCTCCATTCTGTTGCCGGTGTCACCTGTTAAGAAGGGGCTGTTAATAATGCTCCAAAACTTGGTACTGTTACCCAGGCAGCTGGCTTCTACCAATTCAGTCCAAGCCTCCTCTTTCAGAGCTAACTTTTGCTTGGCCAGGGCAGCCTTATAGGCCCTACGATTGCTCTTAACAGCCAAAGTATTTCGGGGTGTCACTCCTAATACCTTTTTCAATCTCCTGGAGGCACGCGAACACCCAGAATCAAACTATCTTGGTCCCGAGAGCATGGAGCACCTGCCAGGAGCCCGCAAAAGGTTCGTTATGGTTCCAGACATGCTAACAAAAGCCTTCATAATGTCCACTGGGTTGGCTTTACTGTCTAGACAGATAGCAATCTCCGTGTTACACTGCGTTAAAAGAGACTCAAAAAACTGGCCTGGGACAATTTGACCCCACTTCAGTCTCCTACCCCCTTCCACAGCTTTCAGGGGAACACCCACTCCCGCCTTGGTTTGCTTATCTAACTAGAGCTATCCTGTTGAAACACACACAGGGTTGTGATCACTGTGCGCGCTCGCCTTAATAAAAAAGCCCATGATATAACTATAAAATGATGTAGAGACAAAGATGAAATCAATAAAAGTCTCAGAGGCCCAGTCAAACCCTGTGATCGAGGGACGTCTGCAACCTGAGTGCCAGCACCCAGTCAATCACAGGTTTCTAGTGAACTCAAGGCCGTGAACCTGTTTCACGTGCTTATGCCCATCATTACCTCCTGCTGGTTCATATAGTTCACATCCTGAGAGCCCCCCGTAAATTTCTGAGCAAAGGCAGAGAATGGACCAAGGGGCTGTAAACATAACTCAAAGGTAGTGCCATAATAACAGAGTTTCGACTCCTGCAGTTAGACTGTGCAACTGAACATAAAATACTATTTACCGTGAAATGACTATTGAAGTTAATGTTAACACAGTTCCCAGCCCATGCTTTCTTGGCAGCGCCCACCCAGGATACTCTTCACACCATAATGATGTGAGTTTCCACCCACGGCCCTGGGACAGAGTTCAAGTTTAGCCAGTGCACGACTTTGTTCTTTAACTGGTCAAAGTCTTCCTTGACACCTGGATCAAGTTGGGGAACATTAGCTAAAACCGCTACAAGTGGGGTTGACTCTGGTGGCAGACGGACATTGCACATGCTCTGGGTGGGGTTTCTAGGCTCCCCGTGACTCCTCCCTCCCCGTCTTGCGTCATAGAGACTGGGTGACCCGCCTGCTTCGACACCATGATTCTGAAGATGTTCCCAGTTTGAATAACCCCGCGTCATACAGTTAGCTGTCTGTGTTGAAGCCTCTAACACAGACCTGTTCATCACTGAAGCGACTGTTGGCAAATGGACTGGGGGTGCTGGATTACTCGTCCTCGACTTAGGTGGCTCAAGCAAAAACCTAGGGGGAAACCTATGGCCAGACTCCACTTAATTACCACAGGGGCCGTTTGCCATAACATTTAAGGTTGAAGAGCATGCAGTCAACGGTATATTGGCCCTTTGCAAAGAAGTGGACAGGTTAAGCAGAGTGTTTTCAATCACAGAGAGGCGTTGTAAAATTGGGTCCAGTTTGGAATCCAATGCTGATAGAAGTGCTGCCTTGACTGTATCAAGAAAAGAAGTCATATCCAAGCTGGGCACTGCAAGTGGCACAGAAATGCTTGACTGTGACCTAGTGCTTTTCCGGCATTTTGCATAACTCCCCAACGAGGGGCCCTTCCTGTTGGCTCCCCCTCTGCCCTTTACTACACCATGGCTGGCTCCACGTGCTGGGCATGCTATCTGAGATGCCAATAACTGTGCTGTTTCCTGTTGTGAAGAGGGTGTCGCAGGCGGGCAGACACACTCAGCTTGATCTTGTGCCGTATCTGCCAGACCTGTGTGATGAAGGTGTGGAGGTGGCCCTGAAAGTAGGGAGGTAGAGGAACTGAGGGTGGGAGGCAGGGGAAGAGTGGGAGATCGAGGTAGAAGCCAGCTGGCCAACTCGATCTCTTTGTCCAAAACCCCAACGGCTCGCTGCATCCATGGTGGTAACCGTCTTCACAGGGTCCTTAAGGGTGGGCCTACGTTTCCCCATTTTATACTACCACAATCCAGCTGCCCTACAGCAATAGGCTAACTATGTCCGTCAATGTCTGACAAATGATCTAATGCTCCAGTACGGAAAAACTAATGGGGGGCTGCAGAAGAAGGAGCTTTCCGCTGTAACAACAAGACCGCAAAAAAGAAAAGGGGGGGTACACCCAACAGGTCAATCACCGGTCCAACACAGAGCCCACACACACATAAATCTGGATAAATGGTCTCTTACCTGCGTGAATCTTCCAATCCTTCGCCTGTAAGTCCCTGCAGGCTTATTTGAAGTTCCAGCTCTTAGCTCCCAGCCCAGTTAGCAAGAAATTCCCAAGGCAGATAAACAGGGAAGCAGCAATGCCAAGAGGGGGGCCCAGCCCAGCCTCCTCCAGGCTTTGGCGGGTGCAGACGGGCCCGCCCTTGGCCCGAGCGCGTCCCACGCGTGTCCCACGCTGCGGGAGATGGCGCACCCTTTTATGGTGCACTGTGCGTGGCTCCTCCTCTTTCCACCGCAACTGAAGGGTGTTGGGACATTGAGTCCCCCGGTCTCCGCAAGTGCAGGCGAGTGGTCGATTTCAGGTCCAGTGGCAAGTGCAAACTAGCTGACTGCCTCATCACCTCCTTCCCCTCCTCGGTGTGACGCCATATATAATCATGGTCTGTTTAGAACAGTTGTACATGAAACAATGCTCTGTTGTTTTGAAACTAGGTTTGCACTCTGTATGTCACATAAAGGCATTCATACAAGATTAAACACGTTTCGTTATGTGCAAAGTTTAAGTGTAATACGAACTTTCAATTAAGTGTGTAATACCAGGTGCAATAAACCAGCTAGGTTAATGAGTCAGCAAAGAAGTATTGGTAGCATGCACTGTACCTCCTCCCATCACACCAGCAGAGACCAAGCTCAGTTGCAAAATTGAATATTTTTGTTATGTTACTTCATTTGCAATTTGGTGTTGAGTCTGTGACACTGCACATTAAGTCAGGAACATAGTTGACTTGGAAAAAAATAACTGTGATATTTAGATCAAATAGTTTAGACGAAACATATACAATTACTTTGACACTTCATAATAATTGCGTTATTTAAATCAGAAAGGGAAATACACAGAGGCGTATCTCATGAGACATTTTTTTCACAAGTATGGGTAATGTTAACAGAACATGTTTGAAAAATTATATTTATGATAAACTAACTCCATACATAAGATGTGACCTCTAAACATACTTTTATTCGAATTAAAGGAAAGTGTAAGGTTTGTAATGAAAGATGCAATCTATTAGTTGGAGCTTATTATATACAAACATGATAGAAATTTGAACAGAAGAGTGTACCTATTGCAGAAATTAGGGAACATTTTTTTTGCACTGTTTGGTTTATGTGAATTATATTTCAATTCAACAAAGAAAAGAAACCAGAAGACTACAATTTCTCTAAATGAAACTTTGTGTTTTTAAACAAAACCAGCATTGAAAACTTTCATATTTTATGTTGTTAGCTTTCCGCACCACTTAATTTTCTTCTTCATGCAGAGATGAAGAAAGTAATCTCCAAACAAGGTAAGTACACATATCAAGAAAATAGTCACTACACATTCCTTGGGATACAAATATCGATAATAGAATACCTAAAGACAGATTAAATAGAAATATTTCCGAATACGGAATACGTGATAAATTATATTTTCTGAACCCATTAAAGTCTGTAGGGAATTTCTTCTGATTTTGAGTAGTTTTATGGGATAATTAACATGAAGTTTTGTAAAAAAATAGTATTCACCCTTTACTAGATTTAGCAGACAGGTTAATCTGTCACAAATGCTACGGATACCCCGTCCGCCATATTACAAGTGCATTATATCAAATTGCACTTGAAATATGGTGGACAGGATGTGCATCTCGTTTGTGAAGGACTGGAGTAACCCAACCGCCGAAATCTAAATCACTATATCACTATCACTACAAGTGGTAGCGCCAGGCCAATGCCTTTGGGTGTTTAAATCATAACACTTGTTAACAGGTGTTTGTGGGTCCCAAACATTTGCCATGGAACTCTTCCTAAGTGTGGCATGGAAATGCAATAGACAGACACAACCAACTACCTCTAACAGAGCTTCTTGCAGGTTAAAAATTCCCAGGCAACAAAGCATTGCCACTCCTAGAATGGCTGTTATCTTAGCCATTACAAAAGTTGTTTTCAAAATGTGGCTTTGATAATCACAAATTGATGGCCCTTAGGGTATCCGCATAAATTTAAGAAGCACAGCTTCTTTCTATTTCCTCACGCCATTGTTCTTTTATTTTCATATGTCAAGCCAGAAGCAGTTAAGAACCCCCTCAGTGTATTTCACAAATGGTTTGCTTTCTAACGGCTGCTTTCTTCTGGTTACTGTGTTTGATTAGACAATTTTGTTAATATGGTGTGGGAAGGTGGTTTATAAGTAGGGATAAGTAGGTACTTACCACTAGTAATAAGGCCACAATAACAATAAAAGGTCCAGTCAAGTTCGCAATCAATTATTCCCTTGCTCAGCCCTTGGTAGCTGGCTGCGAGCAGGTATGTAAAGCATATAAAAACACCAATCCATTAAATAAGTAAGACATAACAGATAATAAAAATCTAAAAGCAATTTAGAAAAATAGGGAAAATTTCTATGACTAAAATGACAACAAAACGACAAAAATTCAATGTAGGGAACCGGAGATATGAATTTTTTAAGAATAAACACTTTCTAGTGCTTAAAAGCCAAAAGCGCCACTATGGGACATCTGGTCCCGCTTGACCGGGACAAAGTCAGAGTTTTAGGCCGACCGCGATGAAGCGTGGGTCGGATACAGTTAGCAGTAGGGCCCAGTCAAGTTTTTTACTTCTGTCACTTTTTGGGTGCTTTTTCTCTCGACGTCGAACGAGGCTCGTCATCAGGCTGGGTTTCGAGTTGACGGCGGCAGCTTGGTTCAGCGTGAGACCTCGGTGAAATCCTGGAAGTCTTGAACTTTGGAGCTTTTAGTGGGATGAACCTTAAATCCAGGCCAGGTCACGGTTTGACGTCGGTGGCTTGACTCTCGTCGAAGGGTCAGTCAACTTATGGAGCTTTTTACCAATAGTTCTCTAATCTTCTCCAAACTCCTAGATCTTCTTCAAGAAGGTTCCTTTGGCAGTTAAAAGTGTCCAAAACACCAGTCCAAGGGTTTAGAAGTTCTGAGATGGTCCATGGGATGTTTGGACTACGTTTCCCACAATGCCCCTGCCAAATCCTTAAAAGTCCACTGGTGGCTGTCCAGCTGGGTTCTTATTGGCGGAGATGATGCAGGTGGAGCTCTTTTAACCTATTGTTTTTTGGGGGCCCTCTCCATCACTTTTAGAAGCAAGGTAAATTCCTTAGGGCTGTAGTACCACAGTGTGCAGCAGGTGCAGTCATCCAGAGTGCAATCCTTTGGGGTGCAGGCCAGGGTTCCAGCAGGGCAGTTCTTCTTCTTCTTCTTCTTCTTCTTCTTCTTCCTCTTCCTCTTCCTCTTCCTCTTCCTCTTCCTCTTCCTCTTCCTCTTCCTCTTCCTCTTCCTCTTCCTCTTCCTCTGCCATCTTCATCCAGTGTTCCTGGGTGACAAGCAGTGTGGCATATTCTTAACCCAGAAAGCACTATTGTTCCAAAATTGAGAAACTCTCTTCTGGGGGTTAAGAGCTGGTTAAGCCATCCACTGGCATGACTAAGTTTCCCTAACACACCCTTTCCGGCCCCTCTGCTAATCTGATTACTGGGGCTCCTGCCTGGCTGGGATGGCAGGATGTGGGGGTGAGCCTGTCTCCTGTCCTGACTGTCATTCCCTCTCTGAAGACCAGTGTGCCTACTCCACCCCCATCCTGCCTTTTGCTTTGCAGCTACAGTTCTCCTCCCACCAGAGGCTTCCTTTCTCTCAGCTCAGGCCACTTCACACCTCATTAAGGCAACTTGGCTCATCCTGGCAGAGGCTGGCCAATAAGAGAAGGGCTTCTGGTAGGCTAGATTTGGGCTCATTAGAAAAGCAAGTTGTGAGAAAGTGCCATCTTTCTTGCATGGTATGCCCCCACTTTTTGCTGAATTGCTGATGTGCTTTGACTGAGTGTGCCCTGGGCTCCTGCCAACCAGGTACCCAGGGCCTGTGTTCCTTCCCTAAAACTGCATTGATGCCTACCCCAATTGGCATCCCTGGCCACAGGTCAGCCCCTGGTAAATGGTACCATGGGTACCTGTGACCAGGGAAGGCCCCTAAGGGCTGCAGCACGTGTTGTGCCACCCTTAGGGACCCTGTACCTTTACACACACACACTGCCTTTGCAGGCTGCGTGTCTTGGTGCAGAACAAAAGTGAAGAGTCGACATGGCACACATCCCTGTGTGCCATGCCTACAAGCCACTGCCCTGGCCTAGGTCAGCCACCCCTCTAGTAGGGTGCACTATGCCAGTGGTGAGGGCACAGAGGCATGAGCCCTGTGCCCCTACAGTGCCCATGTCCATTCCTGGGCATTGTAAGTGCAGTGCTGCCATTAAGAGTATATGGTGCTGGGAGTCTGTCATTACGAACTCCACAGCACCATAATGGCCCCACTGAAAACTAAGAAGTTTGGTATCAAACTTCTCAGCACATTAAACCCACACTGATGCCAGTGTGGGATTTAATGTAAAACGCACTCCAGAGGGCTTCTTAGAGATGCCCCTGAAACCAACCCGACCTCCAGTGTCCGGACTGAGTGGCTGCCCAGGCTGCCACCACCAGACATGTTTCTGGACCCCTGGGTCGAGAGCCTCTGCTCTCAGGGGAATGAAAAAATTCGCATCCTGGGGCGAGGTGCCAAAGCCTCCTCCCCCAGGATGGGCAGGGGAAGCTTCAAAGGCCTGCTGCCTTTTGAGCTTCCCCAGACCATTTGCTGCTCCCAGCAAACTGGTCCCCACTGGTTCTACCTCCACTTCTGGCGGGAGAACCGGCGGGAAAACCAGAGGCAGGAAATGGGTGGTGCCCACCTCTGTCAACTCCACCCCTAAGGTGGGGGAGGCGAGGTGAAGCACAAACTCGAGTCCCCGCCATCTTGAGGATGGGGGACCCAGCCAACCAGGGACAGGCTCCTGCCCCCTCCCACTGGAGAGTGGCAGAATAGGGGGTGTACCCACCCCAGGGACGGGACCCATTGGTCCCTGCCCTTACCTACCTGTAACCACCCCTAAATTCAGTATTTAGGGGCTCCCTGAACCTTCCTTCCTCAGTTCCAGATTCCAAAACAAGAAAGAAGATCAAGAAACAAGAAGACCTGCCGTGCAGCTGCTAACAAGAGGAAGACACCAACTGATTTGGCCCCAGCCCTACCGGCCTGTCGACCCTCGAACCTGCTCCTGCTAAACCCCGGCGTCTCCAGTGGTCAGCAACCTCAAGAACCCCGGAGGACCTGACTGCCTTGTGACTCTAACTACCTGGGACTCCCACGAGCAGTGGTACTGCTCAAAAGCAAGTAACCTACCCCTGGTGCCAGCCAGGAACCGCAAATCCAGCACACTCTGCACCCGCCGAGCCCGGCCTGTGCCTGAGTGGACAAAGACCACGAGGACGTCCCCCCGGCGACTGTGACCCAGAATCCAGCACCCAAGGACCCTCCACGACGATCCCGACGACGCCTGCAGCCTCAGAACCTGGGCCTCCTCCAAGCGCGACCAGCCGAGGGTAAGATTTCCGACGCCTAAAGACACCCCTGCACCCGACGCCCCACGGCCTCCTGTGCCCAACTCCTGGGTGCCTACCCTTCCTACAGCTTCCCAACTTACCTCTCGAAGTGGTGGTCGCACCTGAAGAATCACCGTCCCCGAGCTTGCAGCCTTTGTTCGTCACGCAGCTTTCCCATTGAAAACCATTGGGCGCCCAACGGCCCAAAAGCCCACTGCACCCGGCCACCCCAGTGCCGCTGAGGGTGCACCCACTACCCTGTTCGACTTCCCCACTTGCCCTGAGTAAGTGACCAGGAGCTTTGCTCCCACAGCTGAGTGGCCTGCCTGCCAGCAGCCACCAACCCAAGGCCCCCTGCCTTCCATAGGATAACATTGGGCCTACTCACTCTGCACCCGGCCGCCCCTGTGCCGCTGAGGGTGTAACAACTGTACTTACCTGACCCTGGGGGACCCCTGAGTCTATGCCCAGAACCTTAACTCTGCCAGTCGAGTACTTACCCAAAAACCGATAACTCACTTTTCTTCCATAGGGTAACATTGACTGGTTTCACTTGGAAATTCTTTTAAGTGTGGAGTTTTGAAACTTTTAAATATTCACCTAAAATCAACCGAGTAACGAAAATGGAAATAATCACCTGCTATTAGGAGAGATCCCAGTGCTGGATCTTGGTGCCCAGCACTGACCCTGAAAAGTAATCACAACGTTACTTACCGCTAACTCACTTTTCTTCCATAGGGATCCATTGACTGGTTTTCAGTGAAATTTCGTGTCCACTTTCGAAATACCAAAATATTGCTTAAAAATCACAACAGTAACGAATTCCGATTTACTCACCTGTTCTCAGGAGAGACCTCAGTGCTGCATCTTTTAGTCCAGTACTGACCCTGAAAAGTAATTTTTACCGTACTTACCAGTAACTCGAAATTCCTTCCATAGGATATCATTGCCTGCTTTTTGCTGAAAAAGTTTGTGTTAATTTCTGAATGTTACAAATATTCTTTTAAAATCGTGCCAACGATACAAACGTAATTACTTGCCTGTTTTAGATAGATATCCCAGTGCTGAACCTGAGAGCCCAGCACTGGATTACAAAAGTAACTTAAACGTACTTTACCTGCAAACTGAATTTCCTTCCATAGGATAACATTGGTAATTTTATCTAGAAAAGTTTCTAAGTGTCAACTTTCAAAATACAATAATATTCCTTAAAAATCACTACTGTAACCAAAACGCTTTTACTTAACTGTTTACAGGAAGTGTCCCGGGACTGAATCCAAGATCCAGTCCTGTGGTTAGAAAAGTAATCCACAAAGTAATTAATTGCATTTAACTAAAACTTTCCATTGAGCTCAATGTTGCATTGTGTTTGACATTGTGTTGCCTTTTGCAACAACTGTGACTACTGTAATCAAAAAGTCTATTGCCTATTTGTAAAGTGTTTAACGAAGGTAATCCATTCTGAGAAAGTATATTTGGATACATATTGTGGTTCTAAAATAAAACAACTATATTTTTATACAAACAATTGGCCTAGAGTTCAGTTCTTGAGTGTGTGAGACCATTTGCTGACTGAGTGTGTACAACAAATGCTTTACACTGTCCTCTGATACTGCCTTACTGCTCGACCAAGCTACCACTTTAGAGAGTAAGGTTATATCTAACTTTAGCCTCTGCCAAACCTCTGGGGACTGTGGACTCTGTGCACACTGTACCTCACTTTGGTGAGGTATATACAGAGCCACTTTCCTACACAAGTTCTTTAACTTCTTTTCTGTGATAGTTATAATAATTCCAACTGTGGTGAGTTGTTGGGTTTATTCTAACTATCATTTTGATACTTTGACTTATTAGCTCACTTCTATCAACAGTTATACTTTAGTAAATTATTCCCATGTTAGCCTATGGAGCCAACTGTGCTGCAATGGGGAAAACAAAATTGGCAGTTTTTTCCTCACCGGGGCATATAAAACATATTTTATAATGTCCCTGCTTATAGTTACAAGGTACCCTACCCCTGGTGCATCTAGGGGTGACCTTAGGCGTGACATATGTAAAAATAAGGTGGTTTGAGACTTTGGAGATCACTTGAATTACAAAGTCGAATTTGCATATAATTTACTTTAAAAAGCAGCCTGCAAAGCAGGGCTGCCTTTAAAATGACATCAGGCAACACAGCAGTGCACACTTAAGTGCATTAAATCTGCTGGGCCTCTAAACCTACATACCCCCCATATACGATGGGCTTACAGGTAGGTTGTCATACCAATTGTAATTTCACCTAATTAATATATACCTTTTACACAGAGTACTGGCCCTGGGTCTGGTTAGCAGACAATTAGAGTCAGTTCCCACCAGTATCAATCAGAAAATGGGGTTGATCAGGGCAAGAAAGGATGGCTTTCTCACACAAAGTCTGTATATTCTTATGGTCTAGCTGTGACTTTTTCCAGTATCCGTATAGGGTTGTTGTTTGTGAGAGTACGATATATACGCGATATTCCACCCTTCCCCAGATTTCCCATCATGACCTGTGCCTCTAGTGGGCTAAATTCGGGGAGTGTGGTGCCTGTTGATATGTGCATATTCAGGGCATGTCGCATCTGCAGATATCTGTAAAATTGTGAGGCATGTAGGGTGAAGCGTTTCTGTAGGTCCTAAAAAGGTTTTTATGTGATCTCCCCTCCACACATCGCCCAGCTGTGAGATGCCAATGTAGTCCCAATGTTTAAAGCCCTGCAATGCCGCCACTTCAGCCAACCACATGCCCTGCCAGAGCGGCATTTGTTGACTCAATTTGGAGTCCCATTGTGTGTGACGTAGGGCCGAGCGCCAGGCCAGGAAGACCGCCCGAGTCACCGTTGGGAGTGTTTTAGGGATGGGGCATCCATACATGATGGCCTGGAGTCGAGGGAAACCCATGTCTCGAAGTTCGGTTCTGTAGGCTGTGTCGGACCATCCTCCGGTAAACCAGTCGTGAATGACAAGTAGCCATGTGGCTAGATAGTATATAGGTCCGTCATGCCCATGCCTCTGTCAAAGGACGGGATGCGGCATCGGGCTAGAGCCATACGTGGTCTCCCACCTCCCCACAGAAACCGAGAAATCATGGTGTCGATCTCTTTAAACCAGCTCCGGGTATAGTGGAAGGGGGTATTTTGGATGATGTACAGGAATCAAGGGAGGATCATCATCTTAAATAGTGCCACCCTTCAGAGTGGATTAAGTGGCAGGGTTTGCCAACGTCAGAGGTCTTCCTTAGCCTTTTTGATAAGCGTTGTAGTGTTCAGCGCCCATTCTAGTTCAGGGAGTAAAGCGACCCATATACCCAAATATTTGAATGATTGCCGTCTAATGGGGATGTTAGTCTGCCAGTCGAAGCATTCCCTAGAGAGATGGAGAGGTACGAGAGTCGATTTTGCCGGGTTCAGCCGGAGACCGGAAACCCTTTCAAAGGCCTGGAGGGATTGGAGACATTTAGGGCCGGATCGGGCCGGGTCCGCCAGGAAGAGCAGGACATCGTCCGCGTATAGGGCAATTTTGTTAATGTGGTGGCTCCCCCATGCCCAACTTTGAATCGAGTCGTCCACGCGGATGAGACAAGCCAGGGGTTCCATCGCCAGCACGAACAGGAGTGGGGAAAGGGGGCAGCCCTGTCTCATACCTCTTCGGATTGGGAATATCTCAGAGAGGGTGCCATTGATAAGCACTCTGGCTCTAGGGTTAGAGTACAGGACCTGAACGAAGCGCCGGAACTGCTGACCCATACCCATAATTGTTAGCACTTCCTCAAGGTAGAGCCAGTCAACAGTATTGAAAGCTTTTTTTAAAATCCACAAGGAGGAGTGCTAGGTAAGGGGTGTGTGTCTGGCGGTTTGCAAGGGCTAGGTGGAGGTGCCTCAGGCAGTGTCTGGTGCTACGTGTTGGCATGAAGCCGCACTGGTCCGGATGGATCAGTCTGTTAAGGAGTGGACGCAAGCGTTGAGCCAAGACCGTAGCGTAGATCTTGACTTCGGTATTCATTAGGGAGATTGGCCGGTAGTCCGCACAGGCCGACGAGGGTGGTTGGGTCTTGGGAATGACCACAATGGTCACCATATCCATCTCCGGGGGGAATGCCCCAACCTCTGTCACATGTTGGAATAGGGCGGAGAGGTGGGGGACCAGCAGTTCCCGATGGGAAGCGTAGTATTCCTGAGGTAGCCCATCTGGGCCCGGAGTTTTAAGGGACGCCAGTTGGGAGATTGCAGCACCTATTTCTTCTGGGGTAAAGGGAAAGTCCAGACTTGCTGCCTCTGAGTGTGTCAAACAGGGAATGCGGACCTGCATGGGGTCTAGAAGATCTGGGAGGGAGCTCTCCAATTTGTGCGCCGAATATAAGCGGGCGTAATAGTCTGCAAATGCCTGCGCAATCTCAGCTGAAGTATGACGAGTGGCTCCTGAGGAATCACGAATCTCGGGGATTAATCAATTTGCAAGGGGTATGAGGCCAGTCTGTGTAGCAGCTTCTCGTTTTTGTCACCCCAGCCGTATACCCGGGCGACAGACGAGCGGCACAACAATTTCGCTGATTCTAGCGAGGTTTGCTTGATTTCTTCACGCAGGGCTGCTAGTTGCCTATCGTAGGCCGCATCTGGGGTTCTGGTAAGGTCAGTCTCCAACCGGACCGCTTGCGCCTCGAGAAGGGCTAAGTGACTGTCCTGCGCTAGCCGTTGCGCCCGGAGGTGGCTTTTGGCCACTCCTCAGATGGTGGCTTTACTTGCCTCCCAGAGGGTACTCGGCGAAGAGACTGAGCCCAGGTTTGTGAGAAAATGTTGCTGCAGTTCATTTTCTATAGTCTTTTGGAACTCCTTGTTTTGCAGAAACCAGGCGTTTAGTCGCCACATCGGGCGCAGCCCACCAGGGGTATCACCTGGGCGCAGGAATAATGCTGAGTGGTCTGAGATTCCCCAGGGGAGGATGGACATGTCGGTCACACAATGGAAATCAGGGGCAGGCATAAGAACCATGTCAATGCGTGCGTGGGTGTGGTGCGCTGCTGAAGTGTGTGTGTATTGGGAGATTCGAGGGGTTCCAGACCCTCCAAATGTCGCAAAGGCCCAAGGCAGCCGCCCATTCAACCAACGTCTTAGCGTGAGTCGCTCTGGCAGGGGAGGGTGCGCCCGTGGTGTCAAGGGTGATTTGCATGACCACATTGAAGTCCCCTCCCTGGATCGTTTGTCCCCAGGGCAGAGTGGAAATGACATCAGTAAGGTGCCGCAGCGCTGAGGTAAGCATCGCAGGAGGAATGTATATGGATATAAGGTTAAGGGTATGTCCCTCCAATGTCCCAGAGAGAGTCACAAATCGTCCCTGTGGATCCCTATTAACGTGAGAGGGGACAAATGGAAGGGTTCTCCTTAGTAGGCTGGCCACCCCCCATGAGCCCCTGCTAAAGCCCGAGTGCCACACCCTGTCAAATCCATAGCGTGCAAGGAAGGAACAGTGGGTTCCCAAGAGATGGGTCTCCTGAAGCAGGAGGACATCGGGGGAGTGACGTTGAGCATATTTCAAGACTGCTGTACGTTTGATGTGGTCAAGCAGACCGTTAACTTTCCAGGACATGACCCGGAGAGAGTTACATCCCTGGGCTGTGTGCATCATGTGTGGTGCGTGGTCTAAGGGAGTTACAGGGTCGTATCCTGTGATGGACTCTTGGTGGGATACAAGGAGGGCACAGCCTCCTCAATCGATGCCCAATGGCAAGGGCAAGAAACATGTTGACCGCATGAACCATAGCGCAACTGCCTATAACATCACTATAGACAGTCGCCATTACTCTTTTTAATCAGGGTGGGAGACAGGATTATTAAATTGGTTGCCCTGATCCTCCCATTTCCCTGTTTTACTCACTTGGTATTTTAGAAACCACAACACTACACTTCCACACTTTAGGGCCCCTTACACACACCTCACCATATGGCAAGGAATAAAAGATCTCCGCCAAAGAGCCCCCACTGAGGGTGCCCATCGGGTATTGCAGCGCCGACCCGACGAGGAGCATGCCCAATGATGAAGCATGACACCCAGTGGGCTGGGTGTGTGAGGGCCCTAATTCCGAAAGGAAGGATTCCCCATCCTCCCTCTTGGTAGCCAGCTATTTGCACCTACTCCAAAGCCACTGTCAGCCTCCTTAGGAACTGCATACTCCTTTCTTTGGTACTGGGCTGGTGGTGTTTCCAGGCTCTTGGGTGGTTGGGACAGGTGATCTTGAGGCTTCTTTACAGCCCCTACACCCCCTGCGTGATTGTGTGCGCCTCCTGCGCTGCTTGGGGGATAGAGGTCATGAGGTTTGGGGACCAGAGTGTACAGGTGAAGAGTTCGGACGGGCCCCGAGGGGCCGCTCCTCAGTCAGTCAAGTCCAAGCAGCCTGTGGGGAATCGAAGAACTGTGCTTTGCCCTGGAAGATGACGCGGAGACGGGCCGGGAAAAGGAGCCTATATTGGAGGTTGAGAGCGCGTAGTTTCTGTTTGACCTCTGTATAGGAGCGCCGTTGGGTCTGCACCTCTCTGGTATAGTCCGGAAACACCATTATGGTGTGATTCTGAAATTTCAGGGTGCCCAGAGTCTGGGCCTCCCATAGGACTCCGTCCCGGTCTTTAAAGTTGAGGATCCAAGCTATTTAGGGCAATGTGGGGCTCCGGGTGGTGGTCTGGGTGCAAGAGATCGGTGGGCCCTTTCAACGGCGAACCACGCCGACAATCTATCTTTAGGCATCCAGGCTGAAATCCATGTTTCGATGAAAGTGGTCATCTGGCCCTGCTCGATCCCCTCCGGAAATGTCACTAAGCGGAGGTTATTGCGGCGTGATCGGTTTTCGGCATCCTCGGCTCTTCTGTGTAGTTCCTTGGTGTGGGTTTGCAGGTTAGCCACTTGCTCTTTCAATTGATGGACATCGTCCTCCACCGTAGAGAGGCAGGACTCCGCTTCTGAGATGCGGGCCGTGGCGTTGCGCAAATCTTGCCGGATGAGGGACATGTCGACTGGAACCTCACCAATCTTCCCCTCTACCGAGGCCTGAGACGTGCTGATCGACTGCAGGATTGCGGCCAGATCCTTACCAGGGAGAGACGGGCCGCCCACGGCCTCCCCGGGGGGTCTTGCTCGACCATGGTGAATTTATCCATTTTCATTTGTGTTTGGGTGGTAGAGGACTTAGGGCCTCGGTCATTCCCCATGGTCAGCGGTGGGAAGGTCCCCAGCAGGGTCAGTGTCAGGGCGTCTCTAGCTCAGTCCCACTCAATCAGATATTTTCGGCCCTTCCAGCCTCCCCGTGCTGCGGCTGGACAGATGCGCCTCAAGACTCGGGATGGGAGGTTCGTGAATGATGGAGCCTCGGGGCACGTGAACGGGGAGCCTCAAGGGCACGTGAACGGGCAACCCACCCGGGAGGTCGAGCGTGTGGTTTCTCAGATTCAGGATTGTCTCCACCGGGGGCGAGCGGACATGCCCCGGGGCCCAAGGAAGAAGCGGAGCCCCAATGCACCAGAGTGCCAAGCCCGTAGGTCAGGGGCCACACTCACAATATCATGTCTGGGGCCCCGGGGACTCTCAGCAGCTGAGTCCAGCCAGAGGCGGGGGGATCCCAGGGTTCCAATGTGGGCCGCAGTCCTGGCACATGGAGGGAACGATCCACTGCCCCTCCACAGAATCCAGCTAGCAGGTTCCCGCCCCTCCAGAGACCAGGGCATAGCGCCGCACCTCAGGCGTTCATACTTAATCAAAGCCAGGGGCAAATGCAGGAGTCTTAATGGCCCTCCAGCGGGGGCACGAGGACTACCGTCCCTGGTGCCCCAGCGGGAAGAGGCTCAGGTCGTGGAAGTATTGCGGGGGTCACCAGCCAGGGGACCCCAGCCCCCGCCATCTAGAGAATGGCCACGGTGGATTTAAATTAAGGCAATCCCCCGGGCTCGTTGCCAGGAAGTGTCTCGCAGCAGGACCTGGAAGTGAGAACGGGGGAAGGAGAGACGCAGCAGCCCGGGGCCGAGGTGTCCACTCCCGGGCCGCCGCACAATGCTTCCGCATGTCGCAGGCCCAAGGAGGCCCAGTGGGTCGAGTCCCTCAGGGCCACACTTGCGGGGCACAGTCTCTTGGATCCGGCCCCCCCGATGGCCCGTAGGCCCGCTCACACCTGGAGGCAGTCACCAAGAGCAAAGGGAGGGGGGGCACTCACCGCCACTCCGAGGGTCCGCCAGGTCCCAGAGTCGATCGCCCCAGTCAGGTGCGGCGCAGGCCCCTCGGATCCGCTTCGCTTCAGCCTGGATTTTCCAGTCTTGGGGGCGCGATGTAGGGTCTCCGCTAAGTGCGATCTCCAGGCAGGTCACCCCGTCTCCGGATGCGCCCCCTCACTGTCAGTTCAGATGTGCGGCCTGTGCGGGCGCAGACCGCCGCGCCGGTCCAGATGGAGGGTCGGGAGAAGGCCGGAGTCAGGCCGATACGATGGCAGTCCCACTCGGCGGGGGCCTCCGCCAAGTGCCCCCCAGGGTCAGGGGGATCGATGTGAGACCGCACCTCTCTGGGACCCGGCGGGCCCCCGATGAACGGTCCCGGGCCTCTCCAGAGCTTTTCAGGGATGGACCAGGTCCCCCATTTTCAGGGACGCGTTGCAGGCCGCAAGTGAAAGAAACTGCTCCGGGCAGACGTCCCAAGCCCGGCAGCCCCCTCAGGGCAACGGCGCTGCATTCAGGGAAGGAGATGTCATCATCCAGGTGAAAAGTAAGGCACCGATGACAGTGGATCTCGGAGCGGATGACGGAGGGGTCCGGAGCACTTTGAGAGTGCGACTGCCATCTTGACACTCCAAGCCACGCCCCGCAACAAGACTTTTTATAGCAATATTGGTGGAACAATCGCTAATTTTGCAAAGATGGAAATTGGCACACATACCTATATTTAGGGATTGGTCTGAAAAAAATTAATGTGTGCATTAACTTTATGAAATCACTGTATGCTCTTAGGACAGATAATTTAAAGAAATTCTTTAAAGTCTGTAAGTAGCTTTCATCATGCAATGAGGTTATGTTTCATACTGTATATATATCTAAGTCTATAAGTATGCTCACTTCTGTATTTCATTGTATTATTTTTGTAAATGTAATGAATAGAAACTGTTATATCTATTTCTGTATTTATGTTTAAACTCACTTAATGAATCTTATAACTATAACCAGTCTGCCATCCCAATTAATAAAAGAACTAAAAAAGCAGAGTTGGAGTGTGTGTTGTGTAGTTTTGGGGAGCATCCTGGTTAGTTGGATGTTTTTGAGGTCATGTCCAAGTGTTTTTCTGAAGCGGGGTGAGTGTCTGCATGGTGTAGGTCAGGGTTCGATTGTGGGAATGAGTAGTGAGGGGTGCTGGATGACACACATGATAAAGTCTTATCTGGTAATTGTTTACTGAGTTTTCAGTGAAGCAGGGTTCTGGCCAGAAGGCTTCCTTGCCCTTACCAGGCACAAGCAGGTGATACCCTTGTCTTTCTGCACATGCTCGCTAGTGAAATGTTAATGAGGAATGCAGTTATGTCACTTCCTGTATAGATGACTTTTGGGAACTGAAAAGAAGTCCCTTTTTATTGACATTGATGCTGAGGTATGCGGTCCATGTGTCTGGTTTCTTCTTTTAAAGATGTTTTTGGCAGGAAACCAGTGATGTCACTTCTTGTAGCTATGGGTAGCTATACAGTGAAGTCACTTCCTGTGAAGAAGAATGCTTGGAAGTTCAGTGATATTTGTTAAATATGAGTTTCGGTATTTTTGTGTATTGTATAGCAGTGCAAATCATCATAATTGCTTAGGCCAGGTCCCTGGTAGTGCATAATTTGAGCTGGTGGTTGCCAGTGAGAGCAAGCAGCACTTATTTTCGGGGACCAGCACTTATTTTTTCGCATCAGATATTTAGGGAAGCATGAGGGGAAAAGCACTCAAATCGGAATGACGGAGGAAGAAAACTACGGAAAACCCATCACAAGGCGAGAAAGCAGGGACCTGTGAGATGACGGGCTGAGAGTGTCCGAGAGTGGATTGAAGCGGCCTGAGGTGGATTTAAGACTGCATAGCCTTGGTATTCTGCACCCGACATTTAATTGCACCAACCCGTGGGGTTCTGAGCAAAGCTTTTGGCCCTGCACTCTTCCTTTTACAAACTAAGCACTGTCTCCCCGGCTTCCAGTAAAGACTGAATGGGGCCCCCGGGGTTCCAATAAAGATTCAGTGTGGGGCCTCGAATTACAGTGATGAATAAGTGGGGATCAACAGAAGTCGAAAAGTAGTGGGACAAGATCGAGCATGTGGGACAGTTAAAACACAGTTAAAAGCTAAAGTTCTGGAGAAGTAAATTCCGAAAGCAATTTTTGGGGTGCTGTTAGTTGGGGGAAAAAAGGTGAATCTAGCCAACACTTGAACTTGCAGGCTGGAATCAGCAGGGGTTTGGCATAGACTGGTATGGTCTGCAGTGTCAATTGCCACATCACAATTCCAGCAATATCAAGCCTCTGACAATGTCAAACATCTGCTGACCAACATCTGATGGTCACCATTTGCAGCTATCAAGGTTAGCTCATTTGCAACCCGAGCTGGGCATTGCCAAGAGCCTGTTTTTTGTAACTAGGCACTGACTTGGGTGGTTACTTATTGTTCTAGTACATTTCTTATTGCTGACAGTAATAGGGTGACAAATACTCAGTGGATTCTGCCTGTCTCTGGCTTCTCCAGTCGTGGTTTTACTACATCCTCTTTAGTCTAGTAGGAAAGGTGCGCATTGGTAAGGAAGTGTTAATTATAGCAATAAGAGAGGCAGTTTTTTTTTTAAACACAATTTTATTACAGTTCTTATAATATATTCATTACAGTAGTTCGGTAGCGGAACAATATGTACTTTAGATCTTTCGTTTCGTTAACTTGAACAGTCCACTTCTGTATGCATGATTATCTATGTACAGTATCTTCTATTCTGGCGGCTTCATATCAAGTACGGTAAGTATTAGCCGTTACTTCATATAATCAGTCATATAATATGTGCTTCAATTCTATACAAAAAAATCTAATCAACTATAGTCTAACAATTCATATTTTAAAGAATCCCTCCTCCCGCCCACTTTCCTGGCTTCCCCACGTAGGTAGCATCTCATTTAAAAGTTGTGTATTCTCATTTAGGATTGCAACGTACTTGCAATGGTATACGTCTACTTGTTCCTAGGCGTTAGACGTTTTACAATGTATGGTGCTATAAGGGCTCAGTAGTGTCAGAGAGTTTTATGAAGCATTCTTGGAGGGGTTAATACCATCATCGTCAGTTTTGTAAAGAAGGGAAAGTATCCTAGAGATGTGAACTCATAAATACCGATTAGTTTATTAAATACTGATTATAACAATTTAATAAAACTTTGGACAAATCGTATCACTCTGGCTGCTCAGAGGGTGATTCACAAGGATCATACCGACTTTGTGGCTGGTAGGCTGATGTCATCTAATACTGGATTTCTAGTTCATGCATTGTATTTTTAACGCACAGCAGATACCCACACTGATAATGATGGTTGATGCAGAGAAAGCATTTACCTGGTAAATTGGGATGCTCTTTTTTACGGTCTTAAGAGGTTTGACTTTTTTTCTCAAATCATCATCATATTACACAATATATATCATGGGACTCAGGCTCAGGTCTTTATTAATTCTCATGGATGGTCGATATAAATCGGGGAACTCAACAGGGCTGTTCCTTGTCACCCATATTATTTACCTTTTTTATTGAACCATTGGCAGTAAGGATTAGGGCAAACCTGGGCATAGAAGCACCAATAGCAGGGATGCCTAAGTTAAAATTGTTCGCGGACGACATTTTATATCTCAGGCCTGAAGAACAACATTTTAAAACAACATTGGCAGAGATTGAGCAGTTCCAATCGATTGGGGGATATAAAATTCATCATCATAATAAAACAGAACTACCTCTTTTAGCATCCTTCCTTGTAATCTTCAGCAGCAAGCTTCCTCTCCCAATCTGATTCAATACTTGGAGATATATGTAACTAATCGTTATGTGGAGCTCCATAATTTGAATTATGGGGCAATGTTGAAAAAGATTAGAAACTTATTGGACAGATGTACACTTCTTCGTCTTACACTAATTGGCTGAGTAGCTCTGATAAAAATGTCTATTTTACTTTGTTGATTTTTCTTTTTACAAATGTCCCGATAAAAATTAATATGACCTATTTTAAAGAATCAAAAGAACTTTTTTGATGTTTTATTTGGAATAAGAAGATAACTAGGGTGAAACTTCCAGTGCTTCAACTGGATATAAATCGGTGGGGGGGGGCAAGGGGTCGGGGGTTGGCACTGCCTCATATACGTACATATTAAGAAGCCTCACTTATAGATATATTAGTTTGTTGAATTGACGTCAAAGGATAATTGGATATTTTCTTCTGGAAAAGATGGTGCAGGAAGCCGAATCTCAACTTCCGGTTTATATAAAGACAGCTAATCTTCTGAAAAAAAACTGTGTAAATATTACAGAAATACTGCACCAGACTTCAGACATTCTATTCCGTAAATGCTCATTCTGCAACGTATGAATAGTTGCAGCTTAAGGAATGCAAAGTTTTGGGCCTCCAAATACAGAACAGCCATTTAAGTTTTTGGAAGACAAACGGTTTTAAAGAATTGAGCCATTTTCTGGTGGGGGGAGATGTATTACTTGGCAGGATCTTCAAGCTAGATGCAGGGATCGCTGCAATCTTTTCTTCTTTGGGTATCAGCAGATTACGCACCTACTGAAAAAATTGTGTCATCCGTCTAGTACAGGCCAGTCACTAGCATGGTCGCATTTTTTTAGAACAAAGTTAAGGGGGGTGGGAAACTGGTACAGATTTTTACGGAATCAAGGAGAGTGCCACCTGGTAAAAAGTTTTTGGGATAACATTACTCAGGCAACACAATGCACTTTTTCCGAGGTCGAGTGGCAGGCGATCTCGCAATTAGGCAATAATGCCTTAAGGGCTGCAAATTTTACTAGAATGTCATTTTTGTCATGCTGGATGATATATTATACTCCTAAAGCCCTCCATAGAATGTATCCAGAACTAGAGAATTGGTGTTTTCGTTGTCACCAGCTGGGATGAGGCAATCGGCTGTATACTTTTTTTACCTGCCTGATGATTGTGCCGTTCTGGGAGAAAGTATTTACCGCTTTAATCATTGGCTTGCAGAGAAGAATTGAACCTGAGGCTGGTGTTGCGCTCTTTGGCTTGTTAAGGCAGGGTCCAAATTTGGCAATGGTTAAGGGGGGAAACATTTATTGCGATTGCTTCTCTAGTGGCACGGTCTTTGATCTTGCAGAACAAGAGGACAACTAGAGTACCAACGTGCTTAGAATGGCATAATAAAACGAATCGAACACAGAAATTTGAAGAAGTCTATGCAAAAACGGTTGGCGATATAAAGAGATTTATCGCTGCATGGCAATATATGGATGGAATAGAAAGTGTTGAAGTATAAGATGGCATAAATTATATCAGGGAACATTGTGTGTACGGAATGAGGATATTCAATGAAGCAATGGTCCCAATGTTTCAAATTCTGATTTTTATTTTTGAAGGAAATATTGTTAATTGACTTTTATTGATGTAATGGAATACCTTATACTTCTGCTCAATACATAAAATCATAATATTATTATGTTATAGTAGAAGAGACAACCATGTCAGACTTCAAAAAATGTTTTTCAGTTGTTTATTTAGCTTTGAAATAGCAAATACATCATTTCACTCTGTGTGTACAAGAACGCTCTGGATATTTGACCTTAGCTATGGATCGAGGCCTGACTGACAGGTCCCAGCTCTTTGAAGGCTGTATGCTTTTGCACTGTCGGTGTAACTCCCACTGCTGTCAGCCTGTTATGACTCTGACAGGTAACGAGGCTGTCATGGACACATGTCAAAAGATTAATATTTCACATCTTGTATGCCAATAGCTATAGTACAGTACAGCTTGTCCTACAGCTGAGAGGTTGGTTATGAAAACTGTTGTGCAGAAGTAATCATCCACACATTTTCGTCACTTACAATTAGCTTGTGCGCCGATCTGATAATCTAAAATATTTTGGTGAGACACTATTCCTCTGCACATAAAATGTTGCTGCATTATTCATCTTCATTATGCCCGAAATATATTGCTTCCTCGCGCACTAAAATAGCAGATCTGAAATGTTACTGTTAAAATGTTAGCTTTGTGTCTTTGGCGAACGCAGGAAATATTGTGAAGCAAATGTATCTCCAGCGGCTAGTAAGATGTCTACTCGAACTGAGGTCTTGTCACTCTAGTCCTATAACTGTTTGGGAAGCAATGAATACACTTGATATCACTTATATTCTTCAAAAGTGAACCTCTTGTAGACCCAAAGTCTCCAATTCCAAGAATGAAATCCGGGAAGAGTGCTGGTGGAAATATCTGGAATCCCTTTGCTGCAGAGTGCGGTGAACTTGTCAGTAGTTGGTGAAGCTGAGGGGTTTGTCAGGTCCAGGTCTGCATTCAAATATCTTGAATGTTCACAATTAAAGTCACTAAGAATATAAACGACATCACTTTGGAATAAAGAGTTCAAATGACAGTGAGGCGTGAGGGTGCATTTTCCTGGCTGCTTTAGACTATCCTACCAATGCAGTGGTAGGCTTTTAAACAATCTTGCTTTATTCACTGGCAATTTTGAATCTGCTTTAAACCACTGAAAATTGTCTACTACCCGTGAAGAAAACTTTCGAAGAGTTATGCCCCATCACTGACTTAAATCTATTTCGTCAGAACATTTTTAAAGAACTCAGAGTGAAAGTCCAAAAATGCCTGGTCACAGTACATATAGTGAAGTATAGGGTACAATTTTATAATTTGACTTCACACTTTCCTGGCATTTCAAATTGGAGTATTTTATTGTAAAATCGATTTATAATATGGGAAATACAAAGGGAATGGTAAGCACTTACTTGTTTTTCTATAGCGATTATCGGTGCATAGTTTGCCATTTCTAATTGCTGTAAATCACAGTTGTTACTGTTATTCAATTTGAGGGAACTCGGTTTTCGACCTTGGAAGGAGAAACAGCATTGTTGGCCTTGAAAGTGTACGAATTTGTGAGCTATTTGTCACACCAGAAGTCTGCAGTGAGAGCTTAAATCACTCACCCGTGTTTCTAGTAGCATGTTTAATTGCTGTCAGTGTGTGAATGAAGTCACATGTGCCTCCTTCTATGTTTCTTGTAATTGTGTTTCTTGTTCTTTCCTTCTCAGCTATATTTAACCTTATACCCGTGGGTTTACGAGTAGTAGCTATTCAAGGTGTCCAAACAAAATTATATCTGGCAATGAACGGTGAAGGCTACCTTTACACATCGGTAAGTTCTCAGTCTGCTTTTATATATGGTCATAAGTCACAATAGCTATACTTTTATAGCTGGCACTAAAAGGGCTTTCTTTAGCAACAGCCGTTGAATTCCCTGTGCACAATGAGAACCAGGGCTGAGTTACAGCTACTTTGCCGTCCACAAAGAAAATAAAATAAAGCCATGAAAGGAGATGTGTTGAATAATTGATGTGAACAAGGTGATAATGTATTTTTTTAATGTAAAATGTTTATTTTATGCATCTTGGCCTGTTTGACATGATAGCTTATTATTATTTCCCAAAACACACAAATACTGTGTTTACCACTTCCATGTAAAAACATTCCCCAAAGCTTAGGTTTCAGGCCAACTTCTCAAAGCTCCTGGTTTGAATAACTGAAAATGCTATGCATGTGTTTGCATCAGTTTATCTATACCGTGTAAGTCTGGATGGCTATAGAGCAGTGGGGCACTGTACATAGTTAAATGTGAATGAAACTATATGGCTTGTGTGATGAGGGATAAGGAAGGCTGCGGATTTTGTGCATGCGAGAGAGGAAGGAAGGAAGAGCTTTTTGGTTTTGCTGTACACAGTGGCGGCTCGCCGAGGGAGTAGGGGGTAGTGGACTCGGACTTACGACGGACAGAACTCCCTCTGAGTTCTGTCCGTCATATCTCCGAGTTCACTACCCCCCCCCTCCCTGACCCTCCCCCGCCCGCCCCACCGCCCCGCACCACTCCCTCGGCGAGCCGCCACTGGCTGTACAGGCCTGAGGAGCTTAAGTCCAGTGCTTAATTTGAGCCGGTGGTTTCCGATGCTCGGCACTGGCACTTAATTATCAACACCTGCACTTGTGACAGTCTGCCACAAGGTGGCGCTGTCTGGCTCATTAAAAGATGACCAGAACAAGAGTTCATTTTTTGTTAAATATACATTAAAAATGACTATTACCTGTCGCACAAGCCATTTTTTGGGGGCTTGAAATAGTCCGAATTGTCACACTTGTAGGAGTGTGATGGATAGCAGTTGTGATGTTACTATCATTGGCAGCATGGCAGGGGCATTATGTCGTGAAGAGAGCCCTGGGACTTATGTTTTTTACAAATTAAGCACTGGATAAGTCTAATCATAGACTGGTGAAAGTCCTCTTCAAGTGAAAAGTCTTTTGTTCCTTTCTGAAATTCTGACAAGTAGTGCCAGTTTGGTAGGTGTAAGGCTGATGCTCCAGCTTCTGTGAGCACATATAGAGAATGTTTATCCCGTGGTTTTTACATTTTTACATTCAGTCATTTTCAGTTAGGTGAAATCCAGACTTCTTGCAGTGCTTAGGTCTCCTGTGGCATTAAGGTATTTGCCCATATAGGGAAGTGTGCTGGTCCTTACTGCTTTGAAGGTCATGCATTAAAATGTTACTGTTGACTCCATTTCATAGGACTTTAAAGTCGTCGTGAATTTGTCTTCAGAAGCCACTGATTTAATGAAGTACTTCTGCTACCATGAGCTACAGTTCAAAGATTTACCATTTATTTATTTATTTTCTTTATTTATTTTAGAATTTATTGAGCCGCTCTGTCACCAACTGTTATCCTGGCACTAGCCACTAAAACGGTTAAGATCACAAGAGCACAGTACTACTAAACCACAATAAATTATGCTGGCAACCACTGTACACTGTGAGCCCTTTAGCACAGTGCCTCACACAAATGTATACATCTTGTAGGGCATATTTGCAGATATCAGATGGTCATCTGCCATTTCTAAGCGCAGTACTTACCAAAACCTTCAGGGCCTCTTTCCTCCCATTCCTAATAACTTAGGGAATGTGGCAAGGAAAATGAACCAAGGAGTAACTAAGATTACCAGTAACTAATGTAGGCCTTTTTGCTGAAGTGATGTTTTTGACATCAATTTTCTATTCACTAGGGTTCTTCAATTTTAATTTGCAAAAATATGCTAAAATAACTTATTTTGCTAGTGCTCTTCAGCTAGAATTGTACTAATTGATTCTATCAGAATTTGATCATCTCACTATTTCAAAAGTGATTGCACATGAATCATTTGCATAGAGCAAGCAGTTACACAAACAGTTTGTGAACTCCAATTGCTGTTGATTTTTCTAATACAAAGTGACAATTGTCATTTTCTTTGAAGAAGACAGATCGTATTGCTCTTTATTTAACTTGAAATTCCTACCATCCGGCACTTATTTGCGTTAACAACGGGCATGCATTAAACTAAACAGCTCCACTTGAAGTTACCAATGGATAAGTACAGTAACTGCAATGGAAAAAAATCAGTTTGCACTTTTTTGATGCATTTGGAAATCACAGGAGGTTGTTAAAAATTGATGTTTAGTTTCATGAAGGTTTGTGTGAACTGAATACCAGGAAGACTCACATAAGAGACAACTCAGTTCCAAAAGCCACACTGATAAATTGGGAGTGCAAAAAATATCTGGTGTCTGTACAGTGCACTGTACTTTTAATTTCTATGGTAAATTAGAGAAAAAAAGTCTTTGGAGTGATCTTTTTAACACATTTGGCTCGAGAAGGATATGTCAGTTGCCCATCGCGCCAGTTATGACTCTGGGTGGTGCACTTCAGTAGTAGTAGTAATAACTATGTTTATTTAGACTATAGTCTATTAAACTGCACAGCATTATAATACAAATTATTCCATTAAAACCTTAAGATCACATAAGTATCTAAAATAATTAAAATAAATGCATATCTGCTTCCATCTACAATGCTAATAAAGACCTATCCAAGCCAATAATAACATCAATAAAGTGCATATCATATAGGAGTCTTTGGCATCCAGCCTGGCTCTTATACCATATTTTAGAAATAATTATTTTAAATATTGGCACCTATTTGTTAAGTATAAATAGTCCATCAACACATGAACACTCATACAATGCACCTTCAAACCTGATCCACAATTCTTATCCCTATCTAGGTGAGCTTTCACATTCATTTTACACAAGTGCAAGGGGTTCAACCCTGTTCTAAATTTTAAAATGGTAACTGAGAAAGATAAGGATAAACTGTGGATTTTTGCCAAGACTGTCTTAAGTAATATGTTGAGATGTTTGACTTTAGACACAATACATGTTTGAGCCTCAATTCTAATTTGCTCCTTGTTTTTAGTTCTGTTTTTGTTAAACTAAGAGGAGTCCCATATTTAAAGTCATATATGTTAAAGTATTTGATGGATTGATTAATTTCTTTATTCGATTTAAAAAATATAGAATCATAAAAGAACAAGCATAATGATGGATTCAATCGAAATACAAATTTATAATTGTTCACCTGTTTCTTAAGCTGGCCACTAGCCATGCTGGCCCAGCTCAGTTCACTTTGACAAATTGCAGTCATACACAAGGTAGACACTTTTGTTTTTTTATGTGCAAGCCTTAGAAGCTTTGATTATGAACAATTATTCTAAGATTTTAGACTTGTTTGCACTCTGATTACTTGGACCATTGTGCTGAGGAGGAGAGAGTCCTAAACGTTTCTTAGCCATTTACCTTCCAACTTTTACCTATCCTGCTTGAACCCTAGGCTTAGAACCTCGGCCCCACAAAAGATCTGAAGGGGGAACCATGGCTCCATGTACAGCTAAAATGGGTTCAAATGAGGGGCCACCATCTTAAGCCCACTTATCATAGTCAAGGCTTGAGTTTTTGTGAGGTCCAAGTGCAACTTCCAATTTAACTTATTATCAAAGGTAATTCCTATGTATTAGTAAGTAGCTACCTCTTCCACCTTCATTGCCCAGATTACCTAGGTGAAGGAATTCATGTTTTACCAAATACAAGATTGTTGTTTTTCCTAGATTTATTGCTAAGCTGTTCATCTCACAATAACCAGAGGAGCCTTGATCTTTCTTCTATAGCCCCATTTGGGTTAGATCCATAATAACCAAGTTGTCCCCAAATACTAATCACAGAATATACAGCCCTCCCAGCTTTGGAGAGTGTGTAGGTGTACTCTGTAAAGTCAATAAGATGTCTGCAAGATACAGTGAAAACAAAGCGGGGGTAATACACATCCCTGCCTTAGACCATTGGGTGGTGCACTTCAGATCCATGGGGTAGTTGGAAAAAAACAACTTCACACTCACACTCCACTTCTACCGACTCCTCAGGTTTAAGGCTCAAGACAGCAGCTGCTCCATTCCAGTGTGTGGAATCACCTTATGCCCTGCATATGTCTCGCATGGCAGTGTGGCGGAGCTGGGCAGTCGAGCTTCTGATGTAGACTCAGGGACTCCCACACTTAATTTTGTGTTGCCATTTTCTCAATTCTGGTCCTAGTTAATATGTAGCTCACGATTGCAAGGAAGCTTACTGTGACTGGAAAGTGTTGTCAATCACTACACAGTCTCATAAACTGCAAAAACAGCTGTGTTTGGGGAGCTCTTTAGATTCATAGTGTCGCAGCTCAGTACCACGTCCCTGCCACTTTTCCAGTCCATATCTGCTGCCCACCAAAGTAGAATAGGTGACAGTCACCAGCCAAGAGCAACATCAGGTATAGCTCCTTTTTGAACACGTCTCCGGCATTGTGAGGGGCAGAGCCAAGCAGCATGGCTCCTACTGCTTTCTCTTAATCCACCACACTGAGCACAGCACTTTGGTCTTCCAACTACTGACCCTCAGCGTTGCTCCCTCTCATGACTGCAAATGCCATATTGTGACTGTCAAGATATTTCCTATCACAACATGGTGCTGGCAGGTCTCCCAACTTCTCTGAAGCGCTCTGGCCAACAGAAAAAGCTGTCTGAGGCTAAACTTAGTCATTCTGCTCACTTGAGCAGTGAGTGTAAAACAAATGCAAAAATTATGAAATTGTAATAGAGAGAACCGTTGTGTTCATTTTATGGTTTTATAGTCAGTTTATTTAGGGTGGGTCATGTTAGTATTTTCTTCCAAAGGTGGTACTTCTTTTCCTGGTACCAGAGGGAGTTGGTGATGTCTTTCAGGGCTCCTCTGAGGTCACAGAGAGCAGGTTAAGTCCTCTTCCATTCTTCCTCAGTGTTCTGAATTCAGTGCCTGGAAAACTACATTTATGCCTGGCACAGGCTAGTGGGTGCGAATGACTCGTGGGTACTCCCTAACCAAGTAGGTACAAGTTCCCGGGGGCATCTCTACCCACTTTTGGCATGTGTGAGATTTCTCAGGGCTGGGTGTGTGTGTGTGGAGAGTGTACTATGGTAATGCTAGCTTCCGCTCACATCAACAACTAAAATCCAGTTGGGGTTATCCACTGTACCCACTATAAACCCAGTGATACAAATCTGGTAGAACAAAAAGAAGAGGTTTTGCAGCAACCAGACAGTAGATACACAAGAAATGTCTTGGCATCTTGTTTGCCTTCCTTTGAAGTGCACTCTTAATATTATGTGTAAACCGAGCAGTCCTGTCACGCAGGCAGAGGCAAAGCTTCAGGGGTGTGTATTTGGGGTTTGACACTCCCCAAATACATGCATCCTCAGCTTGATAGTTGGGTCTCAGACCCTGAGTCGGGTCTGTTATTTCTTTGTTGGTTTTCCTCATCCTGAGCCAATACGAAAGACACAACTGTGGCCTTTTATGAGATAGAGAGAGAGAGAGAGAGAGAGAGAGAAAGAGAGAGAGAGGGAGAGGGAGAGGGAGAGAGAGAGAGAGAGAGAGAGAGAGAGAGAGAGTCCGTTGAATACATGAGCACAGGATGTGCAATGTACAACCACCTCATATTTGATTTAATAAACTGTAATGTTGCTCCTTGTATAATAAGAATCTGGGTTATATATATGGGTTATGTGACTACTGACTTGCCTCTTAGTTCAATGAAGGGATTGTCATTGGGTGGTGAGCCATGAATGTTCCTAAAAATTATCACTTTTATTAAATGTCTTTGTATACATTGATCTGATCTGATCTGATGCAGTAAGGTGAAATGCTTTCACAGGTTAAAGAAATACACTTTTTTGTATTTTGAACAGATTGTATCATATTTCTATATTATGGCTGTTGCACAATATACATGCCAAATATTTTCATGGTTCAGTTGTGCATGGACACTTGGAGCCACGCCTGACCCATGGCTTGGCTCTGGCTGTGCCTGACCCATTAATTTGCATGCATGCCTTCCTCTATTTGCTACTCAGGCTTAGTACATGGGGCTGTCAGTCACTGGACAACATGATTTTTAAAAGGCAGGGACTGTAAACAAGGAGCCCTGCCCAAATGCATCAATTTCAAAAATACATCATCAAAACTTCTTGTAGTAGAGACAAAGGAGAATGCATGCAGTGAAAATATATTTAAATAAGTTGTCCAAGTGTAAAGACTCCAGGACATTGTGTTGTACGTGACTGTAGTCATGAGTTCCAAGAGAGAACCACCATGCCTTAGTGGAATGGGCAGGGCCGTAACTTCAGCTGGGGTACTTTGGGTTGTCACACCTCTAAAGCATTTTTGGTTTGGTAGTTTGGTCTGGATGGCCCTGAGTCAGGTCTGCTATATCTGTGTTGGTTTTTCTCATTATTTTCATTTCTCTAAGAGGTGTTAGTATGTTAATTTTTTGGATCAGATTCTTAAATATATAGTGACCAATTTACAAAAAAGTAGTAAATCTGCATCTATAGTAGTACTCCTTGAATGGGTGCAAGTCAGCGGCGGTCAGCACAGGTAAGTGCGGTGGGGCGGGGCAGGGCGTGGCAGGGGGAATCCGACAGACGACGGAATAGGTGTTATTTATTTATTTAATTATACCTATTCCATCGTCTGTCGACTCCCCCCACTCCGCTCCGTCCCCGCCTCACTGAGTTTACCTGTGCCGGCCGCTGCTGGTGCAAGTTTACAACTTTTTGGAATTCACAAACATTGGCAGTAATAGGTTTTGACAGGTGTAACAATTTAAACTTTCCAGTCATACTACTGGCAATCAAACACCCAAAAGATGATGGGATGACTGCTTGCAAATAGTCAAAGCACTGACAATCACTTGAGGTAGCATTCCAGCTCATTGCTTTTTGCCCACTTTGACAATCTAGACAGAGGCCCCCCTAATGCAAATCAGTACTGACCCTGTTCCTCGTGGAAACAGTCCATCATGAATCTTGGACATTTAAACTCCCACCATCCTACAACCAACTGCTTTTTTAGTGGCAACATTTGAGATTCATACCCCTCAAATCTCACTTGCTAAGCTTCCCCACAGCACTCAGGATTTGACACTCAAGCAGGAATTTACACAAAAGGGATGTTCATAGCCTTCACCCTTCTGTTGAGTTCAGGTCAATCACAGTGACCTATTTTGCAGCTCCTGTGAGCAATTTCATACCATTCACACCTATTCAAATGCTAATTACTGGCTCAGAGAGTGCAAATTAGCCTTGAGGAACTTCAGGCAGGGAAAAGGTAACTTTCAAAAAAGTTACTTTTGCTTATTTTTTATTAAACGTCTAACTTCAATATTTAAATGGAATATTAAAATTGTTGTTTAATTATTGTTTTATCTAGTCCCAATCTTAAAATACAGTATTACGATTTTAATCTGTGCTTTGATTTTCTACATAGAACAGCCAGGCCTGCCACAGTGAAAGATAACTTTTGGGTGATAATCACTGTAAGGACATGTTAGCACTGAATTTCTACATATCTTACTTTTAAGTACCATGCATCCAGCCATATGGACTATAAGGCAAACATGGGGGTGACTTATAAATGTTTAAAATGAAGGTTTTGGTGTGTCAAAAGGGTTTATTTTGACAGGTCGAATGGCTGTTTTTACACTTGTACAGTCAGAGTACAGTTATATGCCTGAAACCATGTTTGCACTGCCCCTATTGTAGATGGCCTAGTACGTGCTGCAGCCCACTAGTGGCATTTAAATTCCAGGACCTGGGTACATTTTGTGCAAATGTACTAGGGACATATAGGCAGGTTAAATATACTGATTTGGAATATGCCAATTCAACCATGTTCAAAGCGGGAGCACAGGCACTTTACTGCTGGTTAGTATGGGTAAAGGGCACAGAGTTCTAAAACCAGCGAAAATTTAAGGTCCAGCAAAAGGTGAAAAATCAAGGGTGATCACGTAGAAAAGGCAGATTTCCTACAAGGACTATTATAAAAATGGCATACGAACCTGTTCTCCTGAATTGAGTGTAATGGTCCATCTCATAATTGAAATATCTGGCAGAAGTCTGGCATCTTGACAGTGCAGCTCTTTTTTAAGCTAGGACATTGAAGCCATTTATTGATCAATTATCTGAATTTAAAGGCACGTCAAGGAACTTCCTTTATTGTGTGTCATTACTAGGATAACAACTTTTATAAGAGAATAGATTGAACTGAAGTTAACTACTCTTGGGACTCTAAGATCAGTGCTAGTTTGGGAGATGGGTAAAGGCTAGTGTCTTGGTGATATTCATCATTGTAATCAAAAGAAATTTAGATAACCTTTGAAAGATATAGACATTAGACCAGGCTCATGGGGTGTGTGACAGTGAGTGAACATTTAAATTTGCCTAAATGTCTAGAATGTCGAGGAACACCCTCTTTTTTTAATTTAGTACAATACTGTTATCTACATAGGACATAACCTAACAAGATAACAATTGGCGAGAATGCCCTTAATGCTGTGAGCTCTACATAGATCCATGGGGTCCGACTTTTATTTTATGGTGTGGCCTACCCAGCCCTGACTGATTGTTAGGAGGGGTTGTTGGTATTGTTATTGATGTGACTGGTGAAACTGGGCTTTTGAAGTCCGAAACATGCCTGCTTCGAGTTATGGCAATGTCAAACAAGAGCAAGTCTTCCAGTAAGTTCATCAACTTGCATTATTACTTGCTACATTTTTAACATGCTGGCATTCTGATGTTCAAAACTGGGCAAACTGAAAACACATCAGATGAAATCTGCTGCTGCAAAATGCTGCAACACATCTGGAGGCATTAAGAATTGGGATGCTTTATTAGAGTTAGTGATATTATCTGATCGATGTAGTGGTGACAACGCGCTTTAGATCTCAAAAACCTCTAATGATTGAGCCTAAACCTTTTGTTATTGATAGTGGAAGGGTGTTCAGTGAGCCCACTGGGTCCATGAGTGCTTGGGAGGAATATTGCTCAGGGGAGGTGAATCCTATAGCCCAGAAAAATGATGTACATTATGTGTATCTTACTTATTATATAAAAATCATTATTATTATTTTTTTAAACGTAGACAAGCCTCAAGAATTACTTCAACATTATTAGGATCCAAAGTCCCCAAACCAATATCTGAAAAATTCATGTGAGCATTGTCAAAAGACCACCCAATGTTGTCTGCCTTACCATACATGAAGGTTGCTTGAAACAATATTGAATGCAAAAATACAGCTTAGAGAACCTTTTTGACAAAAACATTGATAACTATATTATCGACTTTCTTAACTCCTTTCAAACAATTCCCAAAAAGTTGACTACAAAATTATTGTTGCTTAAAACATCAGAAAACCAGCAATAAGATAAATAAAAATACAGACTATCAAAATGTCCCTGACACGCTAAAACAAATGTAAAATAACAAAAATATATCAATAAGCAACATATTGACTCATATAATATTGTTATAAACATCAAAACAAATACATCAAAACAGATAATAAAATACTATGGCACAAAATAAATAATCAATTCATCCAAATGATGTAATAAATACAGCATATAAAAAAATAATACTTAAATTAGTGTTTTTCATATATGGCAATGAGTAAAAAATAACATCCAAATAGAACTTTAACCAATCAAATTCAAAGGGAAAATAGGAAAATATAGCTCATCTAAAAAGAGTATAAATATAACCTAAATAGCTTTGTATCAGAAATATACACCTTCTAAGAAAATGTTAGTTTCCAATAGAAAACTTGTTCAAACTAGATATAACCATGAAAATATTTTCCAGAGAGCTGTAGGACAATAATATGGGATGCACAAACATCCGAAAGTACATACGCCAAGGTCTTAGAGTTTTCTTAATTTCTGATACACATTAACTTTTTTTTCCTTTTTTCCCCATAGGGAAAATACTTTTAGCTGCGTAGAAAGACATTAAGATATATTCTTTGTAACTAATGGGTTTGTTTGTGATTTTTCACACACCTTATGCACACTTTTTCCCTCATTTTGTGAATTAGCTTTAGATGTATAAGCGGGGTAGAAAACCCAAATTTAATGTTAGATTATGCCGAGGCTGCTGGCATTATGCAATTCTACCTAACTATGGATTTGCCAGACTTGCTACTTCATCCATCATCTGCTACATAATTTGCAGAATTAAAAATATATTTCTAGGGCAAATGGATCAAAAGTTACTAAAAATACTGCCAAATTTGTTGCAGCACATTGGAAGATCCTTTGGAAAGGTTAGCCAGTCACATTTTACTTGCTGGTTGGTGTATTTAGGGGTTAAGCTGATACCTGTTAAGTAAAACCTATGCCTGGAAAGCATTATCATGTGTTAAGTGACAAAATATTGAAGTGATATTGCCAAAAAATGTGCCGCAGTGTAGTGCATTATTTGCCTTTTTTGCGGCATAATTTAGTGAACACTCCCACCTATTATGTTGCTCACTTGCAGCATAATTCCAGCTCCTCTGGTTAATACTCTTAAAGGTCACACCTCAATGTTAGATCTTCTTTGGAGGTAAATTAGGGTAAGGTCCAGGAATGCTGTTTCCACGTCAGACATCTTGAATATCAATGTAAGAGATATCTACATACATTGAATCGCAGTGGAACTCATTTCCATAGCTAGGAGATATCAGTGGCATAACAGAACTTGAGGGCCCCCCTTGCAAAGTACATGGAGGGACCCCACTCTGGACTCACTCAGGAGTTCTCAGGCCAGGGTACTGTGCTGAGAGGGCCCCATGGAGCGCGGGGCTGCAGGGGCCTTTGTTACCCCACTGGGAAATATCCTCCAAATCTGGCATAGATCTGGTCCTTCTGGAACTGTTTTGGACACCTGTGGTCTAAACAAACTGATCTAGTGCTCTAGCTTCATGTCTGATTTCAGCAACAACTACTTCTCAACAACTAGTAGTATCCATTTTCCAAAAACTGCAGAGAAATGCTAAAACTGTAATATTACTAAAAACTATTTTGGAGGTGAACGATAGATAATCAAGCCTCCTGGAGGATCACCTATTTTGCATGCACTGCAAAAATGCTTCCATAAACAGCGTAGCTCGCTATCTGTTTTCCGTTGCATGCTATCACGTGGAAATAATCTTTTCAGAACGATTTGTAAATTGCTTTTTGGTACTCTAGAGAGAAAAATGAAAGGAGTTTGCATTTTTAATGCAAAACATTCAAGATAGGGCCGGTGGTTGCTGTTTCTGCAGCTTTGAGGGATTCTTGGTAAATTACTTTTTGTACCTATGGGTACATAAATAGCCCAGGAGATAGAAGGAAACTCCACAGCTTATATTAGTTTTATTTGACGTGTTTCAAAACAAGTCATGTTTTCCATAGAAAAAGATTAGGCGTGATTCGACTAACCTCCTTTCGAAAAAGCATGTGTGTGGAAGTGCTTGAAATGGGAAAATGGAAGTTACAATTCTTATTTATAGAGTGCCTCATAGAAAAGCTCCCAAATATTGGGGCAGATTTACAAGCCCCTTGCGCCGCCAGTACGTCACTTTTTGTGACGCACTGGCAGCACATTACACTGCCCCATATTTACAAGGTCAGGAAAAGCCACCCTGCGTGGCTTTTCCTCTCCTTGTAAATACGGCCCCTTTACATGCAGCACTTTGCGTGAAAGGGGCGTTCCATGGGTGTTGCTGTGGGTGTTCTCACGCAACACCCATGGAACCAGACACATTTCCAGATTTACAAGGATTCGTAAACCTGGAAATGCGTCAGTATGCTACGCCACCCTAGGGGTGGCGTAGCGAGGCGCAACAAGGAGAAATGTTTTCATTTCTCCTCGTTTTTTTCCTCTTTCAATGCGTGCTGCATTCTACAGCACGCATTGAAAGAGGAAAATGCCTGTAGTGATTGTTTTCGTGCAGGAAGGTTCTCCTTCCTGCACAAAAACAATCTCCCATGATGCAGGCATCCTTGCACCATGGTGCAAGGGTGCCTGCGCCGGCGCATGGCAGCTGTTTGTGCGCCAACGCAGGGGAGAGCACAGAAATGCGACATATCCTTGTAAATATGTCGCATTCCTGTGCTCTGAAAGTGCCGCAGCGTGGCGCAGCCAAAGGGCTTGCGCTGCCACGCTGCGGCACATTCTTGTAAATCTGCCGCATTGTCTCCTCCTTATACTGTTGCCATTAAAGTTACATTTCACTTTAAGTCCTTGCTACTTTCAGGGGGCACTTTAACTATAATACTCACTCATCGGATGCTAAGTGCTTTGGTCCCTTAGCAAAAGGGCAATGGATGGAAATGCTCGAATTATTCTGAACCACTATTATCTACTCTGGGCAGGCTCCATAGCATTTTATTTTTAGGTCCGGCGTTAGCCAGACCCTTTTGGTTTTAACTAAATTAGATACAGAATCTAATTCTTTAAACAGGCTTTCAGTCAGCCCTGTTCATCCATTCGTTTGTTGTGTCATTCACATTATCCTTCCGTCCACTACACCAAACAGCATGGGCAGTGGGTAAGTGCACTTAAGCCACTGTCTAGATTCACCGATTAATAAAGGTATTTCACTCTTTCACAAATAGCACATACACAAAAACAGTAGTTCCCTTTAGTGCGAGGGACGACTTTGGCAATGTGTGCTTTTTATACCAAAAATATTTTTACTTTTAGCTAGTGTCTTTTTCCTTTCTTATTTAGATTTGGCGAGCATCCGGTAATAGCCTTCACAATAATCATTTTAAAGGAAGAATAACAAAACAAAGCAAGAATCAATAAAGTCCAAAGTTTGGCAGCCACTGACAGACCTATTAGCTTTGCCAGTGCTTGTTTTAGTTGTTTCTGGCACTCCAGAAGGGGACCGGCAATAAGAAAATTAACCTTGGTCTTACTCCATGTCCTAATAGCCTAGCTCCAACTTTAGGCCACACCCCTTTGAAATGGGAGCACAAGCAGCCCCCAGACCTGTTTCAGCGTTTTGGGTCACATCAGTGAGGTGCAGCTTGAGTGTCTATGGGACAGAGATCAAGAGACCCACATCTGGGCACACAGCATTTACGGCAATCCACTTAGACAGCAGAAATGTATTGATGGAAAGGATTTAGATCCCTCATTTTATATATTAAACACCAGGCAACTCACATTAACTGCCATTATTGAATAAAAAAACATATGCAGAGACTTGTGGGCTGGCTATTAACACACAAAAGGTGATGGAATAAATGCTTGCAATAAGTCTAACCACTAGGAGTAGTTTGGGGTAGCATTCCAGCCCATTGTTCTTTTTCAACCATGCCACCTCAGTTTGGGCTCAGCCATATGCAAACCAATCTAGACCCCCCTCCAATAGGTACAGTCCAGCCTGATCTGCCAGGCCCTCCCCGAACCGGAACACAAGCAATCCAAGACTGGTTTCCCCCTGATTAGGGCTCATCAGTCGGGAGTAGCTTGGTTCTAGTGGCACAGTGAGGACAGTACCCACGTCTGGGCATTGTGACACTGCTTTTGCGGAGTGGCTGTGGGACTGAATGTCTATGCGCATTAGTGCCGTTTCGTGTGTAACTTTTGCATCACGGTGAATTGTTTAAAAATATGCCCTTTAATGTAGTGTTTGTGTGTGAAGTGTAATTGCGTACTCTTGTGACAATGTGTGTTGCAGTGAAAATAGCAGCCTTTTATCCGAGTTTAAGTGGTGCCGATATGGTTTGTGATTTATGAAAAGGTCATTTTGTTTGTTGCATGTACTGCATGGGTTGGATTGAGTTGAAACTCAGGTTATTTGCTCTAAACCTCTCGATTGTTAGTTCTTTAAGTGAAGCATTTATTAGCAGATATTTATTTAGAGGAGTGTTAAAACAGGGTACGTTCTGAAGAGTTGATACTACACATCCTATGCATGGCGTTAGTGATGGAAGTGCCAGTGGTAGGTGAACGTTAAGTAAACCATGGCACTTAAAGGGTAGGTTTCCATTAAATTGTTTCTGTCGTTCTTCTTTATTTTATTTTACTGGTATGGATGCAAGGGCCCTCAGATAGTGGTGCCTGCAGGTCAGTGCTTAATTTGAGCCTGTGTTTGCTGGTGAGGGCCACCGGCACTCATTTTTGGCGAATGGCACTTATATTTCCTCATCAGACATTTGCCAGGAGCAAGAGAGGGAAAAACAAGCAAAAGGGAAAGGAGGAAGAGAAAGATGGATACACCATCACAAAGGGAGAAAACAGGAACCTGCACAAGTGAGCTAAATGGGCAGAGAGGGTCTGGTAGTGGAATAAAGCAGCATGAAGTGAATCACACAGCCTTAAGATTTGGCAGCTGACATTCAAAAGTACAGGCCTCGGGCTTCTAAGCAGAGCTTTGGGCACCGCGCCAGCACATATTCCTTTATAAATTAACGGCTGCTGCAGGCTGACTCAGCCTTGGCCTCAGATTTTGAATAGTTTGCAGTTGTGTGGTTAGGTGGAGCCGAGATGAATGGATGTCAGTGGTGGCTGCAAGATCAGTGAGCCTTAACTAAAAGCAGAACTTGGAATCCTGTTACTGTGCACTGCTGTTCTGTGTGTTCAGGCAGTGTCTCAAAGGATGTGTGCCTTTGTTTACTGTAAATGTTAGCAAGCCTTGTCTAGTTTTAGGAATGGTTATCCTGTATGCACAGAGATAGTTGTTGCTTATTCTAATGTTCCTTGTTTGTGTGGGTCTGGAAGTAGTTAGGTTTAAGAATACTGTAGGCTGGGCTTAGAAATGGGATATAGGTTGAGTGAGACACTTTGTTATCAATTTGGTTGTTGCTGGAAAGCAATGAATGTGAAATATAACCATTAGCGGATGATTTGTGCATGTTTGGTAGTGAGTGCATTGTTTTTATATGTAAAGGGGGATGAATACTATGAGCCTACTGTTTAAATGTTGTGTGTGAATTTGCTTCTTTTTTCACTGATGGAATGGAATAGTGATGCTGAGGGAGTTGTCCATTGGTGGAAGTGTCATTTGGTGGCAAATGGATGAATGATGAGATGAGCTGAAATCGGAAGACCTGTAGCTTAGACTTCAATCGATCAATCAATCAATCAGGGTTCTTTTAGAGCATGGATAGTCACCCATTAGGGTATCAAGGCGCTTTGGGAGGGGTGGGGGGCTCTGCAGTTCAGTTGAAGAGCTAGGTCTTGAGGTCCTTCCTGAATTGAGGCAGCAAAGGTAGAGATGAGATGTAGAGTTAGAGAGTTCCAGGTCTTCGCAGCGAGGTAAGAGAAGGATCTTCCTCCGGCCGAGGTCTTGCAGATCCGTGGGATAGTGGCCAGGTCCAGTTGGGCGGAGATGTCTGGTGGGTGTGTAGAATGAGAGGCGGTGGTTGAGGTATGCAGGTCTGATGTTGTGGAGGGCTTTGTAGGCATGCGTGAGGAGCTTGAAGGTGATTCTTTTGTTGGTTGGGAGCCAGTGAAGGTCTCTCAGGTGACGGAGATCTGGCTGCAGCAAGGGATGTCCAGGATAAATCTGGCAGAGGCGTTCTGCATGCTCTGCAATTTCTTTTCGAGTTTTTGGGTGACGCTGGCATAGAGTGCGTTGCCGTAGTCGAGCTTGCTGCTGACGAGCCTTCAAAAGAAGCTTAACTTGCACTCCCAAGCCATGGGTATACGTTTCTACAAATGTAAAATAGTGGTGTAAAAGTTTATCTGGGTGAAATCTGGCAATGTGTTAGAGGAACTTTGCACTAAAAAGGTACTTATAATTAATGCTCCCATTTTTCAGTTTTCATTGATTTTCCAGATAAATACAGACAGAAAAACATCTATTTTCCTGAATTTATTTTTAAATATTAAGAATTATGTACAATAGGTTTTCTTTTGGATGATTCTCAGTACTCTCAATGATGAGTGCTAGGTCAATAGCTGTGCACTTCGACAGATAGGGCAGTTAAGAAAAAAAATGCAAATGCTTTTAGATGAATGGAAATATACTCATTACAGCTTAATGTTTTACACGAAGCACAAAATAAATATGGATAAATACAGATAACACGAGCAAAAAAGAAATATGGATAATTACAGATAGAAGTGTCAAATAATAAATACCATGACATAGGGAGCCCTACTTATAACGTATCAAACTGCATCAGTCAATATTTTGGCACTGTCATTCACATGAGCATGCATCGGAAATCATTGCCGTTTGGATGCCGAGAGAGATTTTGTCTTCAGTTTTTAAAATTCTTAATTCAAAGAATGAATGCTTCAGTGGACTCTATTCGCTCAGTTTGAGGCTGCTACCATGAGTGGAGACTGTCCGTCCTTATTCATGCAGTAGCCCTTGGTGACCACTTGATAATAAGTGTACAGGAAAGGCCAACTATAGTTCATCCCCTCCCCCGCACAGACTTGGACAGCTTAAAGGACATTCTAATCCATAAGACACCAGAAGTGACCTAAACATTTTAAAATGATATTGACAAATGTTGTTACAGATAGCAAGATCTGCTACCATATTATAGGTTTTACATATTTAGTGCCACATATCCAAGGTCTGTGTCTCTCTGTGAACTAATGCAAGTCAGATTGTTAATCCCTTTTGCCTAGAGCTTGAGGAATCAATGTGGCATTGTGAATGAGACTCCATATTCTCAGTGCAGTGCAGCACATGTATGTTCTCCCATGTTTTGTTGTATCACGATTCCCTTCTCTCTAGATACATTTTATTAGTCTGCTGTCCTGATCACTTGCCTTCCCTAAAGCTTTTCCTATAGTAGATTTAATATTGATATTTCCACCTATTTTTACTTTTTTAGTTCCCGCTGTTTTTTGTTATGTGTCCTATTGTTTAGAGGCAGAAGCTATTTTGTTTACACGCATGATCATAAATGTCATTTTTGTTAACGAGTGTTCTTTTTAATACCTCAGGCATCTGTCCACTCCATGTTTTTGATCCTTGATTCTTTTATGGGGTCCTTTTTCTCTGCCCTGCCGACTATTTCTTAAGTTGATATGTGGCTGTTGTCTTACCTATTCTCATTTTGGGTATCTGCACTTGTGCCCATATACTTAGTGGATGAACACTGCAGTCATTTGCAAGATAAACTTGTTTGTCTGCATTGGGTATACATTTTACAAATTCTATTCCTGTAGCCCTGTTTTTATTAGAATTTTTGCATTATTGTTTTAATGCTGCTCACTATTCTAACATTATACATATGTTTGCATATTTTATGGGTCATGGCGTAGTGTGTCGAATTTCCTTAACTTAACCTGTACTGGATTTGAATGCTGTTAAAATCTTTACTCTTCCTACTGTGATTATTTGAGTATATATTAAACTGAAACTGCCTTGATGTATTATGATAAGTGTAGTAGTGTAATACAACTGAATTTTCAAGGCACCTAGATACAACTTCTGCAGAGACAGAGATGCACCAAGTTACCTAAAGGAAACTCTAGTTTACCTTTTGCTAGCTTTTCTGCTCTAAAGTTTAGATTCTGCTAAAGGTGATTGGGAATGTGTTGGCAATTACTGTCTTTGTTGTGAAGATCCCCCAGATTTTTGTTTTCTTTAACTGAACACATGTTTGTAGGCCTTAGGACTCTGCACACTTTGCTCTTGCCACCCAATGGTAAAGTGCTTGTGCTCTCACTTTGAACCATGGTGAAATTAGCATACACCTAATTGGCACATTTTATTTACTTATAGGTTCCTGGTATATGGTTCTAAATGTACATAAGTCCTGTAAATTGAAAGCTACAAGTGGGCTACAGCACTCTTAGTTCCACCCTCTAAAGCAGCAATGTAAAACATGTCTCTAGGCCTACCCTGCAGACTGGGTATGCAGTTTTAAACTGCCATTTTGACATGGCAAAATAAACCTTTAGCCATGCCTAAACCTTTTATTTTTAATACTTATATCATCCCTAAGGTTAGCGCAAAATGACCATATGGCAGGGTGCGTGGTATTTAAAAAGTGCAACATGTATATTTAATGTTTTGCATGTACTGGCTGTGAAAAACTCCCAAAGACATTTTTCACTGTAGCAAGGCGGGCTCTCTCATAGGAAAACATTGGATTACTTTATAACAACTTATAATGCTTCACCTCAGTTTAGGAGCAGCTAGAAAAATTATTTTTTATTACTACTTTGAAAATAGCACTTTTAGAAAGTTGCCATTTTTCTGCTAAAGGCAAATGTGCATTTCTGCCAATGCACAGTGTCACCTGACTCTTGAATGCCTCCCCTGTAGTGAGATGTGAATTGCTACCAGACAAAAGGCTTGGGTTTGGAGAGGAGTTTTTTTCTCCTTGAGCACGATGGCCTGGGGTGCTGTGCCCAGCCCCTTCCTGAGTCCAAAGGATGCCTACCCTGTCACTAGCAGATCAGATGTAGCTCACATCTAGGTTTGCCTTCCTTTGTCTTCCCAGTCAGATTGGCTCCCGAACCACTGGGAAAGAGGAGCTGCCCATACCTAATTTGGAGTAACCACATAGGAGGGTTTGCCTGTTTCCAGATACACACCTCTGGGCGGGCACAGGCAGCTCTAAAAAGGGTAAGAAGGATTCTGCCATTTTGGATTTATGTAGAGAGGGGCACTATGGCATAGTTTACAGTAAAACACACAGGAAGTGCTGCAAAGGTGGCTGGGGTCACCTGTGGAAACTTTTTCTCCATTGGTTCGGTATTACAATGTTCCTTTCTGCCGGCCCATTGAAGGCGGTCGCATTGTAATTCCTATGGTGGGACCGCCGACAGCAAGTCGGGCGGTCCCATCCCCGATATGATGGCGGTCGGACTAGAGTCCGACCGCCATCATAATGAGGCCCTTAGTTATTGTTGGGAAACATTCTTAACAGTGCCAATCAGTCCCTGCAGTTATAAGATGGTTCTTGAAACAACTCAAAAAAAATTTCAAGTTGTAAAATCAGATGTGATTTTCAGGATCTTTACAGGATCAGAACAAACAAACACAGTCCATGTCCTGTGACAGAAATGTATATAACTAGGGAGACTGGGAGTTCACATGAAGAATTTTATAGGGGCGGGCATTGAAATCCGCTCCGCCGGAGGAGTTCACAGAGTTTTTGTCACAAAGCGCTGAGTTTGGCAAAAATACTCCGCCGGCAGAGCAGAGTTTACCGGCATGTGCTCATGCATTTGAAATCTTCATTCCAGCTCTGAAAATAAAATATACACACAGACATCTAAAAGACACAGGTTCATTCCTTCAGTACCCCATCACAGGGTTGGTGAAGGGCGTGGGACAGCATCAGTACTGATACCAAGAGGGGGTACCAGCTTTCCAAGGAAGAGAGGAGACTCTTGTGCTTTGGCAAAGCAGAGGCAGTTGATCGACTGGCACCAAGTTCACTAGCCCCAACAGTAGGGAAGAAATATGAAAACAACAAATACGTAAGCCACAGTAAAGAGTAGCCTGCAGCCTCCACGAGATGTAACTGGACACCATCAAGGGACTAGAGGGCTTTAAACAGCAAAACAGCTCCCTGAAGTTGCGGCACGACCTGCTTTGCCCGGGACTGCCCTTCCAAACCTTTCACCCTCTGCAGTGGAGAGGGTGGGGACTGCAGTAAAGGTTTCTCCTCCAAGTCGATGCCATAGTAGTGGAGGAGAGATCAGTTCACAGCCCTTGCGTGGCTGGACCCCCTAGGAAGCCCACCCACACCAACATACATATCTCTGCTCTGGGCAGAGATGGGGTCTGACAAACAAGGGTTCATGGCCTGCATTGGCAGGATGGGTGGTATCCTCACCAAGAGCAGCCTGCTAGACACAGACAACCAAAGCTGCCTGATAGAGCACGTGCAGCGTAGCCCCGAACTGTCCTCCTGCCAAGCGCATGCCACCCCTCGGCCCCCAGCAGAGAACAGAGCAGCAGCACCCCAGGATCATTTTACGCCTGAACCCTAGCAGGAGAGCTGAGGCTCTGACCTGTGCCCCCAGTCCTCAGGCTCTGCCTAGGCCCACGCCCACACCTCTGCCCTCCAATCGCCCAGTCTGGAGGCCATGGTGAACACTGAGAAAGGACTTACACTCAACTAATATGGATTAGTACCATTCATGGCTCGCAAAGTGTTTAGAAAGAGGCCTGAAGGTTCCCCCTCTTTCATAAAATGACAGGAATGGTCCTACATGTCCATGATAGAGGGAACTCTGCCCGCCCACAGAACTCCATGGAATCCACAGTTTTTCGATGACTCAGCGAAATTCCATGGAGTGAAACTCCGCGAGCTCTGCCCAGGCCTAGAATTGTATTGCTCTTCTCAAAAGTCTATATCCTCCGTTTGATCCATTCTTGTTGTGGTCACTAGGCCAAGCCACACAAGTGGGGTGGCATTTTATTTGGGTCTAGTTGGAAAATGCTGGGTGGTAGGAATTTTGTGTATTACTGCAGATTCTGGAAGTTCCCGTCACACAATTGCAAGGAAAATATTTGATTTTGTGCTAAGTTTGAGGTTTGCAGGGTTTGTGGGTAAAAAGAAACCCCATGAGATCCACACCTTCCTGGACTCTCATCGGTGTTTAGTTTTTAGAAATGTCTGGGTTTGCTAGGTCTCCCTGAGTGGCTGCTGATACCAGACCAAAATACCACAGATTACCTCTATTGCAGATGTCTCCGCCTGGTGTCTTGGGGCCTTTTATGTTGCAGGCGTTCGGCCAAGCCACACAAGCAGAAGTAGCATTTCTATCAGAAGAAATGTGGGAATGCTGGGTGATAAGAATTCTGTGGAGAAAACCGCCTCTGTGCTCTCTGGGAGGTCAGAAAGACTGGTTCTCCCCTTTTGGATTTGGAGGATGGCCCAACGCCAGGGTTGGACACCTGCACCCCTTTCCTTTGCCTAAATGAAAAAATCCTAGTGTTTAGTCAGCTTTCTTGCACCATGAGGGCAGATGCAAGGCAATATCTCCAATTAGCACAAACCTTTTTGGCCCCCAGTGGGGAAACCACTGGAATAGTTATATGGCCCAATTTCAGGAGGGGGGGGGATCCCACCATTTTGAAATCCATAGTGACTAGTCTGCTTTGTGCCTCCTTGGGAAAAAATTGAAAGCAAACCCTCTCTCTGTCCTCCAGTGGGGGGGGAGACTAATTGAATTGAATTGAATTTGAATTTGTAAGGCGCTCAGCTACCCGAAGGGGTTTCCCGGCGCCGGCCAGATAGGAGAGCAGAGAACTAGCAGAAGGGTCTAAAAGTTGAAGAACCAAGTCTTCAATTTTTTCCGGAATAGGCCATAGTCAGTTTCCTCATGTAGTGAGACCAGTAAAAAGTTCCACAAGGTAGGCCGTAAATAAGAGAAGGACCTGCCGCGCATGCGGGAGAGTTTGAATTTCAGGACCGAGAACCTCATCTGGTGGGCAGAGCGCAGAAGCTGCGGAGGTTGGTAATGCTGTACTAGCTTTTGTAAGTATATGGGGGCCACTCCAGTTTTGATGTTGAACATGTAGCAGAGGGCTTTGAATTTTATAAGATTCCCCACCATCAGCCAGTAAAGGCAACGAAGAGAGTTAGTGACTGATGAAAATTTTGGCACCTGACACAATAATCTGGCAGCCGCATTCTGTATCACTTGAAGTCTTTGTATTGAAGCTTTATTTGAGCCAGGGTACAGAACATTGCCGTAATCCAGCCTAGAGGTAACAAGGGCATGGACTTCCGTTTTTTGTGCAGAAAGGGGAATCATCCATAGAATTTCTTTCAACCATTTTGGAATAGTAAAGCAAATGGCAAAAATCCTAGTGACTTGCTGATTCATAGAAAGATGATCGTCAATGATGAGACCCAAGTTCCCGGACTTGGTGTACCGGCAGGGGCAGTGCACCCAATTCAGGGGGCCAATGTTGATGGCCCCACAGATCATGTTTCTTCCCTAAAATCATAACCTCAGTCTTTTCTCTGTTCAGTTTGAGCAAATTGTTTTGCATCCATGATGCAACTTTACTCAGACCTGACTTAAGAGCTGAGGGGCCCCTATTGATGTGAGGGTATGGAACAATGCCAGTGAGGGGCTTCTGCACCCCTTTCCTGTGTCCAGATGTAAAATTCCTTGTGTCTAGTGGACTTTCTATCCTCCCAAGGGGTGAAATCCCAATCTAACTTCCAGGGGGCATAAAGACGGTATTGACTACTTTTGGGATGAGGGCATAGCCCTATACCATGGTGGCCTCCACCCACCCCTTTGTTTATGTTTCACTAAGTATAATCTCAGACATCTAGTGGGATTTCTACCACCCCCGGGGACAGATTGGGGATACTCCCTCCCAATCTGCCTTCCTAGGGTTAGAAGGAATATATTGCCCCCCTATGCCTTGGTGGGCCACAGCCACTCCTTTGGTTATTGAGATTTTTTTTCCCTGGTATCTAGTTGGATTACAGACCACGGCAGTTGGGGGAGCAAATTGGGTGTAAACACTCTCATCTGCTGCCAGGGTGGGCAGTAAGACTGTATTACTTCCTTTTGTGCTGGGGACATGACATAGGCATGGGTGGCCCACCCAAACCATTATTTTGTTATTATATCCCTTGCATCTAGCGGGTTTCCTACCTCCTGGCATGCAGATTGGGTTCAAACTCCACCAATCTTCCCACGTCTGCCAGAGAGCATGTTTGTGGTGAGAGCATGTGTCTGCATGGTGGGCCTCTCCCACTCCTTTGTTTTTTAAAATACTTTCTCTGGTGTCTAGTGGGCTTCTTCCCCACCTCGGGCCAGAATGGGGGCAAACCCCCAGTATGTCCCCATGGTGGGTAGAAAGACTGTAATGCCCCTTTTTGAGGTGGTGGCATGGTCCTATTCATGGTGGGATGTTCCTACCCTTTTGTTTTTGTTTTCACTTTTTCCCATGTGTTAAGGGCCACGTGTCAGATTTAGAATTGGATCAGAAGAAGGCTTACATTAAAATAAGAAAGGAGGCCATATTCTTTTGTAGAGAAATTGTGATGTCCCAAAATATATTACAGAGGGGTAGGAGTTTGGGTAGAGCAAGGAGTCTCTGAGCTTATTTTAATGCAGGAAGAGTGTAAATGAATGGCTTTCTCTAGCAACCAGAAGCAATTATAGTATTCACACAAAAAGGTTGTTTTTAAATATTGACTAGTAAGACCCATTATCTACTTGAGTTTTAAGAATCGACTATTATATGACTATCTTTGGTATGGGTAATAAGTCAGAGAACGTTTATTATGACAAATGGGGAATAGACATTTTTCCCATGTTTTGAGGGCAGAACACATGCACTGGGGACTGTACAGCAGTCCCCAGGGTGCAGAGTTAAAAAAGACATCAGAGGCATTTTCACACAACAGTGTATGCACTTTTTTATGGAGCTATCTGAGAAGGTATTCCATAATAAGTGTTTGGCATCTAGTACTTAAAAAATCAACAAATTATAATTGTTTTGAAAATATGGCCATTTTATTATTATTCGCGTTTTATATGTTTTTTATAATTAGGACCTTATTCACAAAAGATTTACACGTGTTAAAATAGTTATGTGTTAATATACTTCTTCTAGGTGTAAGGCTAGATTTTTTCACTATCCACCATTTCCAAGTGCAGATTTACATGTCTACAGCCCCTCAGTTCAGGTAATTAAGATATTTAAGTCTGAATTTTTACGCATGAAGTTACTACAAATAGCTTTTTACATGTAGGTGGAGATCTCCACCACCATGATGGAGAGCTCCGTATGGAAATGTATATGGAAAATTAATCAAGTATATCAACTTAGAAAAGATTTTAAAAACATTTAATGTAAACTATAAATATAAAATGAATTAAAATCATTAGGAAAACAATAAATTGTTAGAGCACATTAATTCTTCATGATAAATGTTTATTAAAAAAATCTATACATTTAAATATAGTTATAAATATGAATTGTTTACTAAAGTAAAATAAAACCACCCATCATAATATTTTTTAATTGATATTTCATTAAGTTAATTAAAGGTTGTGTTTAATCATTGATTAAATAATAATAAAATAATTAAATATAGTTAAATTATTTTAACTTTATTTCCTAAGGCGTGATATATTAAGTCCCGACATTCATTCTATTCTATGGGAATGTGTACTGATGAGTGGTCATGTGTGGTGCTTGATGTACTCCAAGACTGGGCTCGAGTGCATTTTCTACTGTTTTGTGAGCTGGGCTGCAGCAACTTTAGAAGTGTAGTTTTTGACTGCCAATGGTTTTAATCTTTTGTGGGTTGGCTAATGTATTAACATGTCCCTCCCTAAATCCCTTGTACCTAAACCATTCCTTAAATTTCCCTAAATCCGTCCCATTTTGTAGTATGTCTTCACCATTTTCCAGTCATTCCTCCTGATCTCACCCACATTTAATACAAAAACCTTCTATCTATATGTGCGGTGCTCTCCGCCACCGTGGCGGAGATCTCTGCACAGAAAAGATAGGAGAGGCAGAGGTGGAGGTCTCTGCACGTAGGTTTGTGAATAGCATGTTGTAGTACATGAGAAGTATTCATTTACGTACTAAAAATGCAGTTTGTAATTATGCCCCTTTAATATGTCCCTCCATGTATAACCCAAACATTTATTTATCTTTGTGCTTGGAAAAGAAAAATGAAAGGCTTGAGCCTCAGCTATGAGAATGCATTGCAAACTTTGGGGAGATTGATGTGATGGATGTAGAATGTGACCACAACTCTGAAATGGTAAACGTATGCTTCTTTGCTAAAGCACCTTACACTTAACATAATGTTTCTCATGCAAATTCAAATTTTTACAATTCAGTCAAATGACAAACTGTGGTGATCCAGCATGTACCTCAAACCTAACTACTCAGAATGTGTATTCATTAAATTTGGCCGTGTTAGATGTCGAGACATATCTCAAATGCAAAAGAAACAATTGATGGACGGAATGCTGGACAATGCAAACATTCACCCCCAGTCACAAGGATCTGGGTTAAATCCATCATTCTTTTGCTCACCACACCACCCCAGTTTGGACCCAGCCATATGCAAATCAGTCTTGACCCTGTTCCTTGTGGGAACAGTCCAGCCCGAACTGCCAAGCTCAGGTCCTCCTGGACCGGAAACAAGCATCCTAGGACCGGTTTCAGGGCATCACCCTTCTTCAGCCAGGCTAGCTTGAATCCAGTGGTGTAGTGAGCACGGGACCCACGCCTGGGCATACCCTTCCCACTTAGGGCGACAAATGCAAAAGAAACAATTGATGGACGGAATGCTGGACAATGCAAACATTCACCCCCAGTCACAAGGATCTGGGTTAAATCCATCATTCTTTTGCTCACCACACCACCCCAGTTTGGACCCAGCCATATGCAAATCAGTCTTGACCCTGTTCCTTGTGGGAACAGTCCAGCCCGAACTGCCAAGCCAGGTCCTCCTGGACCGGAAACAAGCATCCTAGGACCGGTTTCAGGGCATCACCCTTCTTCAGCCAGGCTAGCTTGAATCCAGTGGTGTAGTGAGCACGGGACCCACGCCTGGGCATACTCTTCCCACTTAGGGCGACAAATGCAAAAGAAACAATTGATGGACGGAATGCTGGACAATGCAAACATTCACCCCCAGTCACAAGGATCTGGGTTAAATCCATCATTCCTTTGCTCACCACACCACCCCAGTTTGGACCCAGCCATATGCAAATCAGTCTTGACCCTGTTCCTTGTGGGAACAGTCCAGCCCGAACTGCCAAGCCAGGTCCTTCCTGGACCGGAAACAAGCATCCTAGGACCGGTTTCAGGGCATCACCTTCTTCAGCCAGGCTAGCTTGAATCCAGTGGTGTAGTGAGCACGGGACCCACGTCTGGGCATACCCTTCCCACTTAGGGCGACAAATGCAAAAGAAACAATTGATGGACGGAATGCTGGACAATGCAAACATTCACCCCCAGTCACAAGGATCTGGGTTAAATCCATCATTCTTTTGCTCACCACACCATGCCCAGACGTGGGTCCCTTGCTCACTTTGCCACTGGATTCAAGCTAGCCTGGCTGATGACGGCTGAATGGCCAGAAACCGGTCCCAGGATGCTTGTTTCCCGGTCCAGGGAAGACATGGCTTGGCAGTTCGTGCTGGACTGTTCCCATGAGGCACAGGGTCAGACTGATTTGCATATGGCCATGTCTGAACTGGGGTGGTGGAGTGAGCTAAAGAATGATGATGGATTAAACCCAGATCAGTTGACTGGGGGTGAGTGTTTGATTTGCTCAGGCGCTCCGTCCATCATCCCCTTTGGCATCGCTTGTTCGCCCTAAGTTGGCAGGGTATGCCCAGACGTGGGTCCCTTGCTCACTTTGCCACTGGATTCAAGCTAGCCTGGCTGATGACGGCTGAATGGCCAGAAACCGGTCCCAGGATGCTTGTTTCCGGTCCAGGGAAGACATGGCTTGGCAGTTCGTGCTGGACTGTTCCCATGAGGCACAGGGTCAGACTGATTTGCATATGGCCATGTCTGAACTGGGGTGGTGGAGTGAGCTAAAGAATGATGATGGATTAAACCCAGATCAGTTGACTGGGGGTGAGTGTTTGATTTGCTCAGGCGCTCCGTCCATCATCCCCTTTGGCATCGCTTTGTTCGCCCTAAGTTGGCAGGGTATGCCCAGACGTGAGTCCCTTGCTCACTTTGCCACTGGATTCAAGCTAGCCTGGCTGATGACGGCTGAATGGCCAGAAACCGGTCCCAGGATGCTTGTTTCCGGTCCAGGGAAGACATGGCTTGGCAGTTCGTGCTGGACTGTTCCCATGAGGCACAGGGTCAGACTGATTTGCATATGGCCATGTCTGAACTGGGGTGGTGGAGTGAGCTAAAGAATGATGATGGATTAAACCCAGATCAGTTGACTGGGGGTGAGTGTTTGATTTGCTCAGGCGCTCCGTCCATCATCCCCTTTGGCATCGCTTTGTTCGCCCTAAGTTGGCAGGGTATGCCCAGACGTGGGTCCCTTGCTCACTTTGCCACTGGATTCAAGCTAGCCTGGCTGATGACGGCTGAATGGCCAGAAACCGGTCCCAGGATGCTTGTTTCCGGTCCAGGGAAGACATGGCTTGGCAGTTCGTGCTGGACTGTTCCCATGAGGCACAGGGTCAGACTGATTTGCATATGGCCATGTCTGAACTGGGGTGGTGGAGTGAGCTAAAGAATGATGATGGATTAAACCCAGATCAGTTGACTGGGGGTGAGTGTTTGATTTGCTCAGGCGCTCCGTCCATCATCCCCTTTGGCATCGCTTTGTTCGCCCTAAGTTGGCAGGGTATGCCCAGACGTGGGTCCCTTGCTCACTTTGCCACTGGATTCAAGCTAGCCTGGCTGATGACGGCTGAATGGCCAGAAACCGGTCCCAGGATGCTTGTTTCCGGTCCAGGGAAGACATGGCTTGGCAGTTCGTGCTGGACTGTTCCCATGAGGCACAGGGTCAGACTGATTTGCATATGGCCATGTCTGAACTGGGGTGGTGGAGTGAGCTAAAGAATGATGATGGATTAAACCCAGATCAGTTGACTGGGGGTGAGTGTTTGATTTGCTCAGGCGCTCCGTCCATCATCCCCTTTGGCATCGAGACATATCTCAAAGCCTCACCAAATTCATTTGCAAGATTTTGTCTGCTTGCTTATGATTGGCTTAAATTAATTCAGATTGGCATCATGTCTCTCCACAATATTAGATTTTGTAAAGTAAGGTTCTAACATACAGATTGGGAACTTTGGCATCTGACAAACAGATGGGAATTCATTTCTTTTCCACAGAAAGTGGGTGATCTGGTAAACTGTTTCAAAGTCAGTCTTGCTGTTGACCATATTCTCCCAAAATTAAAGCAGTGTGCAATTCCAAGTTTTTTGGAGACCTTTTCATAGCTGCCAAGGTTTCAGATTGCTTATGAGTGACATTTTCATAATTTCAGTGTAATTATGAGTGACATTTGAACAACTATGAGTGACACTTTTTTGCGAGCAAAATCACGCAGTGAAGACGAAGGAAACATATAAATATCAGAAATGATACCCATTTGAGCAACGAGAAACTTTAAGAAGATCCTAAAACTGCTGCAATTGACCTATGGGTTTGCTGTTACTCAATATTTGGGATGCTGTAATTTCTACTTTAATGCTCTTTGTCTATCATATATGGCTGAACGCCATTGTGTAGTATCATCTATATGCCTTATATCATCTATTTCATTTGTAAAGCACTCTAAAATCTTTCGGTCCCTCTCTCACAAACAGTTCATTTGTATTATAGTGCTGCTCATACCAGTGCAGGGTGTCAGAGCACTTTACATCACACACACACGCATTGTCCAGACAGAACGATTCATTGGTGGAAAATCCAGTCTCGCAAATGTTACTCGTAGCACATTTCCCCTGACAACAGCTGAAGTGTTTTCATAAAAGGTAGTGAGTGCATCCATCCAGCAATAGTGTGGGGTTGAAACTGAAGTGCTTAGAAGTGTTCACAACCATTCTGCCTGGTGTACTGTAAGAACTCCAGCAGAAATATGAAATAAGTAAATCGGGGCACAGGCCAGCAGGATATTTGAAATTAAAAACATTCCGCAGTGTCACTTTAGGGTATTAACAAACACCAGCAGGCTGCAGCTCCCTGATCGCGCCGCGCGCTGCCATTCATTGTGTTAACTTAAGCACACAGAGAGCCCCAGTGCCGTGGTGTGGGCAGGCTGTTATACACCAAACAGTGTGCCCCTGGGCAGGCCGCTCTTCCCCTGTGCCTCCGATGCTTCAGGCTCGAGCCCCAGTACCGTGCTCCTGGCAGCCTGTTGTACACCGCACTGTGTGCCCCTGGGCAAGCCACTCTTCCCCTGTGCCTCTGATGCTTCAGTCTAGAGACCTAATGCCGTGCTCCTGGCAGACAGTTGTACAGTCGCACTGCGTGCCCCTGGGCATGCCGCTCTTCCTCTGATGCTTCAGTCTAGAGGCCTAATGCCATTTGGCTGTTGTACACCGCACTGTGTGCCCCTGGCAGACTGCTCCTTCTCTGTGCCCCTGATGCTTCAGTCTAGAGACCTAGTGCTGTGCTCCATGCATTCTGTTGTCCAGTCGCACCGTGTGCCCCTGGGCAGGCCGCTCCTTCTCTGTGCCTCTGATGCTTCAGTCTAGAGACCTAGTGCCGTGCTCCATGCATTCTGTTGTACAGTCGCACTGTGTGCCCCTGGGCAGGCCGCTCTTCCTTTGATGCTTCAGTCTAGAGGCCTACTGCCATTTGGCTGTTGTCCCACTATGCTATTGCTGGTGAGTTAAGTCAGAATTGCCTGAATGTGGCCAGCTATACACGCACCACCCGTAATTACAGTGAAGATCCTGCGGCCTGCAGATTAAACTGAAATGAAATCAGATCTCATCTTGCAGATTATAAACCTCACACTCAGAAGAAGGATGACGAGATAGAGCAGCCCAGCCTGCAGATTTTACTGTGTAAATTAAATGAGATCTTGCAGCGTGCGCTCGTGCTAAAGTTACAACACAGACTTACTAACTAGTCAGTGGCAGCAGCGCCTGCCTGGCGAAACTAGTACGAAACTAGTACTTACTTGAAGTTCACTTACTTCTGTCTTACAGTCTCAGAGTCTAGAAGACTGACTGTCTCACACGGTCGGGTCCGGCGGCCGCGGCGGTGAGCCGCACGGGGTCATGGCCGCACAGCATGATGACCACCAGTGTCTGGCAGACTCCCCGCAGCGCCGCCCGCAATGATGCCTCTCATGATGCGCGGCCCGGGCCATCATGCTCGAGAGTCAGAGTGAGTCTGCATTCAATGCTGCCGTCCGCGCCGGTCCGAACGCCGCAGGGTATATTTTATGCACAGCAGGCTGAGGCAGCAGCGCACTTGAGACTGGGACTCTCTCACTCTCGACGAGTCCCCGGCCGCGCCGCTTCTGGCGACCTCACTTCCTGTGAGGTCACATCCGGATTACCAGTAGCAGAACTGTACTGCTAAGGGCAGGCCCCGCGCCGGGTTTCTCGTGTCAGTCAGTGACTCACAGACAGCCTCGCGGCGCCGGGAATAATTTAATTAATGCATCCAGCAGGCTGAGGCTGCAGATTGTAACATTTGTAGCACTCACACTCAGCCAGAGCTGGTGAGCAGACTAAGAATCAAGATCCTTCACTGTTTGTTAACTGAGCCAGCTGCTGGTGGCAAGTCTGCGGGGAGCAGCAGAGCCGGCGCGCTAGCACCGCGTAGCCAGTTTCAGTGGCATTAAAAATGCGTGACAATGCATTTCAGTGCGGTGATGCGGAACACCACACTGAAATGCGTTAGAGTCACACGTGATGCGTGATACTTGGCAGGCCTGCTTTTTATATATGGAATATAGTAACTCCTGCTGTGCATTATAGGAATATTGAAAGTCACCAAGGAGGTCTGTGACATGTAGAGGAACAAGGCTGAAGGTCAAGTACGTTTATATGGTCATGGAACTCCGTGGGGGGACTTTATTTCTTTAAATACATTGTCACACAATCAGCCTTGCCACAAACCGCTAAAATCCTCTATATGTTGATTTTTCATATAAAATAAATGGGATGTTTTCAGACATGAAGAATAAAGGTAAAATCTGTAGTGCAAAATTAAACATACCAACAAGCATTAAGTTACTTGTTGCAAAAAGATATTTGAATGAGTTGAATGTAAGATAGATTTAAAAGAAACTGTAGCTCGTAATGTGTAGACACATGCAGATTCTTTCCTATGCAAAAAATTAACATTTTGCCATGAATATCTCTTGTCTGCTGAAACATGTTTTCTTTTTAGAAAAAACATCAGAAGAAGAGAAAGCTTTTTCTTTTTCTTCTGCGACCTGCCTTTCACCCTGCTCTCTGGTTCTGACAGCACGTATTGTAAAATCAGATCCCTACTGTAATAACATATTACTGTTAAACAGCTGCATAATTTCTTTATTACAGACGACTAGACAGGGCACAAATCACATCTAATAAGGAAATTAGAGACAGTGTTTTATTTACTGTATTGGACCTGACATCCTTGGCGTGTTTTCCCCCAACCTTTTCCTTCTATCTTCCTCTTTTTGCTGACTTTGTTGTTTGCTGATTTTAGGACGCAATGCACTTTACCACTGCTCACCAGTGCTGAAGTGCTTGTGCGCTCTCCCTTAAACATAGCAAAATTGGCTTACAACCAATTAGCACATTAAATTTACTAGTAAGCTCCTAGTAAAGTGGTACTACATGCACTCAGAGCCTGTAAATGAAATGCTACTAGTGGGCCTGCAGCACTGATTATGCCATCCACTTAAGTATCCTTTCAAACATGTCTCAGGCCTGCCACTGCAGCCTGTGTGTGCAGTTTAAACTGACATGTTGACTTATCAAAATAAACCTTTTGCCAGGCCCATATCTTGCTTTTTAATACATGTAAATAACACCTAGGGTACGTCCTAAACAGCCCATAGGGCAGGGTGCAGTGTATCTAAAAAGTTGGACTTGTACTTTTTACTTTCGCATGTCCTCGTAGTGTAACACTCTTAGGGGCTTATTTTCAAGCCCCGCGCGCCGCCTGTGCGTCACTTTTAATATGGGAAAAAGTGACGTACCGGCGACGCAAGGGGATTGTAAATAAGCCCCTTAATTTTGTTTTTCACTACTGCAAGGACTACCTCATCTATATTTATTTATTTTATTTTTATTTGATGAGTTTTATATAGTGCTGGCTAGACCCGGAGGTATCAGAGCGCTTTACATGAGTAAGTTACAAGTTACATCAGTTACAAGAGCATAGTCAAACAGAGGAAAAAAAAAAAAGCAATGTTACAGTAATTCGTCGGAGGGAGGGGGAGGAAGGAGACATAACAAGGAGACGGGGAGAAACTGTGCCCAATGTCCGGCTGGGTAGGTGACGGCCGAGGGGGTGAACCAGGGCCGATCTCCTCTATAGCTGTCTAGGCAGCTCCACCGGGCATCGGCCATAATGCTCGGACTCCGCTGTCAGGATAATGATCAGGTTTAATCTGAGAATGTCGAAATCAAACGAGGGAGTTGAAGATATGAGAAGCAGCAGTCCGATCAAAACCCAGGTGTGAATGGGGTTATTGTTTCAGTTATTATCCAGGCGCAATCAGCAGGAAGCTCGATGTCCGGGAGAGGCAGCCGCCAAGAGAACCGGAGAAGACTACGGGCAGAACGAAGTCAGGGGGCAGGCACCATCTTAAAGTCAGGTGTTGTCCTGGCCCGACCTTACAGTGGACACCACGGCCTCGAAATGTCCCCAGAATAGAGCGCCTTCGTAAGGGAGGATCAGATGGATTGCCCCAACAGCTCAATTTGGGAGTTTCCCGGAGCCTCAGGAGTCCCCCGCGGCGGTAATCAAGACTGGTCCCAGCCGCCATCTTGAGGTCAGGCACTGCCCTGAGAAGGCTCTGCAATGAATATTTCGGCCTCAACACAGTCCCCGGGCCAGAACGCTATGTCAGGGGGGATTCCCAGTAATGCCCCCACTGCTACCATTAAAATGTTAAAATCTGCTTCTTGGAAGAACCCCTATTCAGTCACAATGGGCGCCATCTTGGAGTCAGGCACTGGCCCCGATCTCAATAATAATGAGTTAGGGTTTGAGCTCGCTGTAGCTTGGGGGGCTATTGTGGGCACAGGGTTAGTTCCTCGTGCCAGAGTCATCTGTGTCTTCCACCTAGGAGTCACCCTCGCAAGACTCAAGCAGTGCAGGGAGGGCCGCCCTTACCGAGCTTGTGAACCGCATCGGGCGCATCTCCGCTCCTCCTCGCGTCTGTAGGGCAGTTATTCCTCTTTCGCGGTGGGGTCAGAGACGTCCCCACATGCAGCTAGCCTCATCCCAGGGAACGCAATGCCGCCGGTTCCGTCCGCCTGGAGGTCTCACTCTCCGGTCCCTAGCAGCCGCCGGGAGCCGCTGCCATTTTGTCTCACCAGCACTGTTTGCTGCAGCCTACAAGAAGCTGTTGCCGGCCCTTTCCACCAAGCTGTTAGCGTCCAGAGGTGTCCTCATTCAAGCGCACACTCAGCCCCGGCATAGCGGAGTGTTTCCACCGGGTGCTGAGCGGCGAAGCAGTCCAACTCACGAGGCTCATCTATAGCATATCATTGGGTTACCTTACTACATTTAATAAGTGATACCTTTTCAATTGTGAGCAGGTAGGAATGTCGAATTTTGCGTCCAAAGAATTGTAATTTAAAACCCTCTTTAATGGTAAAGTCGTATTTTTAGTCCAATTCTGGAAATGCCACTTTTAGAAAGTTGGCATTTTCTTGTCCAAACCATTTGGTGCCTGCAGCCTGCATCCTGGGTCACATGAGTAGGTGTACCTGGCAGTTGGCCTTTGTATATTGCTCCCAGACAGTCAGACAAAGGGGAATAGGAGTTGACAGCATGGGCCATCTCTAATTTGATGAAAAGGAAGAACTTTCCTTTTCCGCTGCATCACATCACAATGTCAATAATTCATTAAATGTTACTTTGCTTTTCTAAATTGGTGTGGTATTTTTCTTGTGTTGTGTTTTCACTGTATTACTGTTTGAAATGCTGCATGTATACTTTAGACATTGCCTCTAAGTTAAGCCTGACTGTGTTTGTGCCAAAGTACCAGAGGGCTGAGCACAGGTTAATTTGGGGTTTGCTTGTGTCTCACCTTGACAGATTGTGGTTGCACCCCTCTCAAGTAGTAACCGAATTTCCACTGTGTGGGCCTGTGTTTGACCTCATGGTCACAGGTTCAAATACCGGTGGGCTCACTCAGCCTTTCATCCTTCTGTGGACGATAAAATGAGTACAATTGAGTTGGGTAACAATAAACATCTGTTATTCCATGCCAAGATATCCTTGGGTGAACGTGCACTTTACAAATACATGTTATGTTATGTTACATGCAGGTTCCCATGCCTTATAAAGAAATTAAGATAAACTTGATATCCCAGAAAGGAGTGTAGCCATTTTTCAAGAGGCTCTCTTGTGTGACAAAAGTGGCTGGATGACAAAACTAACACACTATTTAGAATTTCCTATAAATATGCAATCTGCTTACAAGATACGTTAAATTGCGTAGGGAGCTTTTGATCTCTACAACATGAGTTCAAGATAAGACAGGCTTGGTTCAAGAATAGGTGGCCTTAGTAATTTTCCACTTCTTGCAGCTGCATTTGCTTGTGATATTTTCGGTTTGCAATGATGCTAAAGACCAGCACTTAGAAAGCAGTGGCTGCAATCCCTTTGGTCACCCACTGGCTTTGGTTGAGACAAAAAGATGTTTTTGTCACATCAAGTTGGGAGTCACGGCTACATGACCATTTCTGCATGGTGTTCAATACGGGAAACGACCTTTACAACGCGGTCATTACACTGCGATACTTTTACAATGCGGTCGTTACAACGACCGCGTTGTTAGTATGCGATGTAATGACATTGCAAGTCTTTCAACGAATTCCACTAGGGGCGCTGAGATATTGGAAATAAATTTCCAACACCTTCCCTACTGTTGCGCAAACTGGAGTAGGAATAGTAAATAATATTATTCCTAAGTCCAGCGCGCCCCCTAGTGGAAGTCGTTGTAAAGACTTGCGATGTAATACATCGCGTACTAACAACGCGGCCGTTGTAACAACCGTGTTGTAATGGCACACGATGTATTACATTGCGTTGTAATGTGCCATATTCGTTCAATACAAGAAAAGAATGCAATAATGCCCGCCACATCTTGCATTGTCATATTTCTCACAATGCTATAGTTCTAAATTACACTTGATGATTTTTATATTCAGTCATAGGATTGATAGGTGCAAAATAGCAAGGAGCAGGAAAGGGAACTTTTGCTCTCTGGAACCAAATACCCTAAAGCTTAAATTTACATCAGTGCCCCATCCCTTTACTCTGCTGTTTGAAGGCCCTTGTTTCCCAGAAAGCTCTATGACTGGTGCCCAGGAATTCTACTCACTCTCCTGAAAGGAAGCTGTAGCAAAAAAAGTCCCACAGTTCACATGGTAGTCATGAGATACCAGACACATATCTCTACGTGCTGGCCCCTAAAGGTTTGATAGAAATGATGCAGTGAATGCTATCCATGTAGTACTCACAGACTATCATTCCCTAAATGGTGCACTTTGAGAACTAAGAGCCACATGTAGGACAATTTCATTTTGCGAGTATCTAATTGCGTTTTTTTGTGACTCACAATTAGAGACTCGCAAAATGAAATGTACTAGTGTGTCTCAGACAAATTTAGCGATTCCCAATGGGGTCGCAAATGACCTACCGCATCAATATTCATGAGGTAGTTCGCAATTTGCAACCCATTGGGAATGACCTGTTACCACAGGGATGGTGGCCTGCTGGGGACAGCAGACCACCATGTCTGTAATTGCTTTTTAAATAAAGCAGTTGTATTTTTTGAAATGCAGCCCATTTTCCTTAAGGGAAAATGGGATGCATTTAAAAAGAAAAATGAAAAGTTTCCTTTTTGAGAATGGGTTACTACCTCCTTCTCGGAGTTGGTAAAGTATGACTGTTTAGCGACCGCATTCCGGTTGCAAAACATTCATACATGCCCCTGCGACTCTCTATTAGGAAGGGATGCCCTTGGCCCGCGCCTTCCTAATAGCGACTCGCTATCCCTATTTTGTGAGTCAGTAATAGGTTACCGACTCGCAAAATAGGGTTAGTACGTGCCAGAAGCCATTTTAGCATTCTCAAATGGTCCGATTCTCCGTTTACGACCACTAAAAACGCGCGTACATCTGACCCTAAGCAACCAAACTGGGCAGAGGAGCCAGACAGTGCTACTTTAGGTGAAAGACCCAGCCTGCCTGGTCTAGAAAGGCAAGCTTGTCTTGTTGAATATTCCACATTACCTTTCCACCTACAACCAGTTGGAAAAACTACAAAGTCCTTTCAGACAAATGTATCCTGTTGGAAAATAGTTTGGGAATTGGCGGCTCCCAGTGGAAAAAAATCTGCTTTTGACAGGATAATCACTGAGCTACTCACTCCTTGCACCAGTGAGCACAAAAGATTGCCTAACTGTGCACGTGCGTGCACTCACAAACACAGTAAGACTGTATAGCATTATTCTGCAACATCTGTTCAGGTATTTTCAATGATATTACAGAAGCATATTTTTGGCACAGCAAATATTTGCAATGATACGAAACATAATTTATTTTGACCCATTTACTCAGTGTTCCCATAGCGTGACAGACAATTAAAAATGGCATCGACGTTGGCAACATTCCACTGCATAAATTGAAGTAAAATGTGTTCATGATGTGCCGTTTTCAATGATTTGACTGAGGCACATTGTTGAAATGTGATTATTCATTAAAATTATGATTGGTGAGCTCTATTATGTCTCGCATATGATTGTATTGGCAGGCTGTCAAAGGGCTATCTTGGAAACGTGGGTAATTCATTGGCTCCGTTGGGATGCCTGACGTGAGCACTTGCCGAGCATACTGATTACTGCCAGTGTGGGCTCGGTCTGGCCTAGGACATTGCTACAAAGAATATGAATGCATGAACATTTTCATACCTGATGCAATTGTTATTCTGCGTGTACAGGCATGCATAACATTCCAGATTGTGAGCCGAATGCATGAATATCATTATTTCCTTGCAGAACGTCCTTGTAGATGGTAGTTTGTAGCAATCGTGTTTTTAAGCATTGAAGTTTCAGACCAACTCATATTTTTTATTAAAAAATGTGTAAACGTGAGTAAGAGTTGACTCAAACCCGTGGTGTAAGGAAAAAATGACATGCATTTATTCAATATTAATTGCAAGCATCTATTATATGGAGCATAGAAGTGCTGACTGCACTTTTCATTTGCTAATGAATTCGTACATTGAAAAAATGCAATTACTTTCAACAAACATTTATGCACAACTCATGACCGTATAAAACAAGACTAGGCAAGGGGGATAGCACAGTCGTTTATTAACCTTCAATGAAAAAGGCCTAAAACTAATCAGTGTAATTACACTCTATGAAATGCCAGGTACAGCAATGCTTTCTTAGAGTTAGTTGATAGGAGCCACTAAAGGTACGGGTAAAAATACATCCAGCATTTTTAAGATGCATGCCTAGAAGATACTAACTTATAGGATGCATATGTGACGCAGGTGATGTCGTGAGTAAATTTAATTGCTATTATTAAAATCCCATGAAAGTACAGGAACCAGAGGACAGTTCTGTTCTCATGCTCAGCTTTATTTATTTATGTACAATGAAGTTCAACACACGCCTTCTTACTTATTTTTAAAGTTCCATGGAAAAGTACTATCTCTTTCGATCTTTGGCCGCAAATATGCTCTGGTTGTTCTTCCCTTTTTGATATAACGCTTCAGTAAATCATGGATTGTTAGTCCTCTGTATTTTTTCAATAGAGCAGTACTTCTGCCTGACCTGTGCTGCCATGATTGATATCCTTCCGGTGTTATCACTGAGGGACTCTTGCATTTAGTTGCGATCTTCTGGGATTTCTTTCCAAAGACTTCTATTTTGTCAGGGATGAGACTTTCACATAGTGTCTTTTTGACAGTTCTTGTTTTCTGCACCAAAAACTGCAATTATGTTTTATTTTCTCAGTGAGTTGCTTGTTTAGTTTGACTGTCAAAACCAAATTATTTCCTATCAAAGGATGAACAAGGAATGTGATGGGCTTGAGGTTTTAGGACTTACTTGAGTATCTGTGACTAAAACTGAGACAGATGTATCGCTGAAGATGGTGGGTATGAGAAATTGGGTAATCCCTGGGTGGAGAAGATTCAGGCCTACGGGGACACATAGAGCAATGATTTACCGGTTGGGAAGACATTGTGTAAAATGTAACATATCTTGTGTGTGGTAGCTATGACAAAGAGCAAATGTGAAAAGTATTTAATAGTACTAAAATAGTTAAAACGTGTGGTGTGTGACATGTTAGTTGGGAGGATGGGCCACTATTTCTTGTTAGGTTTCTGCAATTTAAACCTGATCTGGACCCCTCGTAGCTATAGCACAGAGCAAATGTGAATAGTATTTAGAAGTACTAAAACAGTTCAAAAGTCGAAAATACAATAAAAATACAATTTATTAAAATAGAGAATAATAGAATGAACAAAATGACACGAAAACAGCAAACTCCAATAAGGGGAACCAAAGATATGACTCACAGGTTGAAATTTAACCAGCTGAAACAAGTTGATGGATGTAGGAGTCACTAATCCTGGTACATCCACATCTGTTTTTAATATTGCCTGAGATAGCTCAACAGTATAGTTTTACAAGGTTACCTTAAGGCAATTTAAAATGTTCCTGATCCCCAAAAACACCCCCTACCAACAAGAGCTCCCTCCACAGGTGGGGTTGAGCCTGCCCGGTAATGAATAGCATGCCGGGCGAGGACTCATTGATGAAGCATGCCACTCTGTGTGGGTGAGAGTCCTTTTATAAAATCATGGTTTTGATCTGGGTTCCCCCTCCAGTGTTCTCATCAGAGATATGTCTAAATGTGACTTTGGACTACGTAATTTAAATGGTTTGCTCTTGTTTAGCAATATGGACCAGAGCACAGAGATTTGAGTGAGGGAGTGGAAGAATCCCCACCAGTACCCCACAGGACAAGTAGTGGAAGCTTGGGTTGCACAATGCATGGGTGGTGTTTCTTCTTCTGTGATTTTTAAGCACATTTTTTTGTGTCAGCAGACCTACAAGGGATTTTTAAAAGAGGAACTAAAATAGCACTGATAAGTAACACTAAAACAATTTGTAAACAGTTTCCTCACTCTGAAGTCCCATCTATACTCCAAATTGACATTGTTCCCAGGCCTATCAGCACAAGCTCCCCAACATCATCCAATCACAAGACATCACCGTCAACTCCTACCATGATGACAGCCACCTCAACCTCTCTCTCCCTGATGAACAAGACAACCACCACCAGAATCAACTTCACCAACTGTATGACCATGGTTGCAGACTGAATGCGAACCAACTGCCTGAAGCTCAACTCCGACAAGACGGAAGTAATGGTCTTCATCTACAAGACTTCCCCATGGGACTCTACCTGGTGGCACTCGGCGCTAGGGCCAATACCCACATCCACAGGCCATGCAAGAAATCTTGGGATCATTCTAGACAACAAGCTCAACATGACAGCACCAGGCAATACAGGGAGCACCTCCTTCTTCCACATCCTATGCATGCTGCAAAAGATCTTTAAATGGTTGCCTCAGAACACCAGATGGACTGCCACACAAACACTCATCACCAGAAGGCTGGACTACAGCAACATTCTTTACCCTGGAGTCTCCAAACAACTCCTAGACAAACTCCAGACCATCTAAAATGCTGCTACAAGACTCCTACTCGACCTCCCATGCTGCATAACATCACACCACACCTCAAGAAGCTTCACTGGCTCTCCATGCACATGCGCAGCCAATTCAACATTCTCACGCACATACAAAGCCCTACACAACACAGGACCAGAATACCTGAACAGCTGCATACCCTTTCACCAACCCAACAGACATCTACTGTCTGCTTTACTCTCACTCGCGCACACTCCCTGCATCAGCAAAACTGGAGGTCAAGACATGGATTTACCTCTCTCAACACATCAGAGCCTCCTCCTTACTTCTCAAGTTCTGCAAGAAGCTGAAGACTTGGCACTTCATATAGGCACCTTGCCAACTACAAACCCACGCACCTTCCCAAGTGGCTGTATACCCTCTCAGGTGATTAGTATGCTATACAAATCAACATAAAATAACATAACTGATATAATAAGACAGGAAAAGAATTTTGGAACATTTCATAAATTGTTAAAAACTTGGTTTTTCAAACAGGCCTGTGATAATAAATAATAACCCAGTGTCTCACTCAGGGAAGTATTATCATAAGTGTTAAAAAACCACTGGTGAACATGCGCTCCATAAATAGCAATAATATATCATCATCAATCCCTGTGCTTTGTAACACTGGGTAAATGTCCAGCACTTCAAAGTGTAATTTGGTGTTGCAGGGTACATGGGTATAATCTATATAAGCATGAGCACTCATTTTGAGATTCCCTCATACACACCAGGAGGATTTGATATAAACAAGAACTGGAAGAATGAAAATGGTGCTATGGTGAATGGGCCGCACTGCTAAGACTGAAAGTCTAGCAACAAGTGGCATGAATGACTTTCATGTACTGCTTAATAATTGTTAGACATGGCTTTCTTGGTGTAGCTTGCCTTCAACCCTTCTGTTTTGCTGACCCTGCTTTTGTTGGCTTTTAGGGCTCTATGCACTTTACCACTGCTAACCGGGCTAAAGCGATTTTCCTTTCTTCTTAAACCATGGTAGAGCTGGCTTATATCTAATTGACGAATTTAATTTACTTGTAAGTCCCTAGTAAACAGCGCTAACTGTGCCCAGGGCATTTTAATTAAATGCTACTAGTGGGCCTGCAGCACTGATTGTGCCACCCAGTTGAGTAGCCATTGCAGCCTGTGAAAGCAGTTTTAAACTGCCATTTCGGCCTGGCAAAATAAACCTTTTGCCAGGCCCAAACCTTCCTTTTTAGTACATATAAGTTACCCCTACAGTAGGCCCTGAACAGCCCGGGGAGGTTGGGGGGGCAGGGTGTAGTGTATTTAAAAAGTGGAACATGTACTTTTCAGTCTTACATATCATGGTAGTGAAAAACTCTTACTTTTATTCACTAGGCCTACCTCTCCCATAGGATAACATTGGAGTTTCCATATTACATTTAATACGCTGCAATTTCTAAATGAGAGCAGGAACTCAGCTCATGGTTGGTGGCTTTGGAATTGTAATGAAAAATCCTAACTTATGGTGAAGTCTGATTCTAAATTACAATTTTGAAAATGCCACTTTTAGAAAATTGGCATTTTGCTGCCCTGGCCATTTAGAGCCTGCAGCCTGTCTCTGGATCACATGGCTGGCTGTAGCTGACAGCTGAGCTTTGTGTATTCCTCCTAGACAGCCACACATAATACAGAGCTTAGGTTTGCCTGTATGGTCCATCACTGGCAGGATGGGATGGAGGAGCTGAGCACAGCCCTACTTACACTTGAATAGGGCGTGTCTTGCCTCCACACAATGAGCCACATACCCCCTGTAGTTAATCTGGAGCCAGGAAAGGGTAGGCAGGATGTCTGGGAAGTGTAATGGACAGTCTGTAGAAGCTTCTCCCCAATTCAAAGGCACAACTGGGTTTAAATTTTGGACCTCAGACACCGACTCTTCAGTTCACTTCTGGACCCGTCAGTACTCTGCCAGGAAGAAGGACTGCTGTGCTGTTGAAAGGACTACCACTATGCTGGAACTGCTGCCCTGCTATAATGACCTGCTTCCTGCTGCCCTCTTGCCTGGGTGAGAAGAACTCGACCTGCTTATTTTGAACTCAGAGCTCCAAAGTGACTCCAAGGGCTTGTTGGCTGGCCTTCTTACTAGAGCCTCAGGGACAGAAGGCGCAACTAATCCCCAGCAAAACCGGCGCATTGAGGGTTCTACAGGCTCAAGGACTCTGCCTCGACCCCACAGTCTACATTGGGATTGCCACCACTGCAAACCTTTCCCAACGCAGGCCTTCACATTGCAAATCCCTTGTCGACTGCAGCCTTGCTGATAATGCCAATTCTTGCATCACAGCCTCACGGCTTATTGGAACCAACTCATCGCCTTGACTGAGCGACCCATCCTCGAGGCTGGACTTGGCCTGGCAAGACCTCGTCGACAGGATCCTCGGACTGCAGCTTTACCGCTCCTAGGAACCAACTCATTACACCAGCTGCATGACACATGCTCAGCATGGGACCTCACAATGCTCTTGTGCGACCAGATACCCACAGTTGGTACTTTGTGCTTTTTGGTGCTATTTTCATTGAAATCCTCAAAATTGCATACCTCTGGATCTACTGATTGGATTTTTGTATTTCTGTTATTGTTTTATTTATTTAAAATAACTCTGTTTTTTGTAACTTGGTGTGGGATCCTTTTTGTGTGGTGTCTTTCACTTTATTACTGTTTGGAGTGTTGCACAAATATTTTACACATTGCCTCTGAATTAAGCCATACTGCACTGTACCATGCTACCAGATGGTTGAGCACAGGTTAATTTAGGGTTGGCTTGTGCCTCACCCTGAAAGGATTGTGGTTGCTGCTTGAGTAGGGTTTCACCCCGCTCAACGAGTAACCCAATTTCTCACAATAATTATACCATAGACACTTATGTCATTGTCTACATAATTTTTAGAGGTGTCACATCATTCTTATATGAAGTTATAATGCACACACACAGACGCTACTCCCTGTACAATAAGATGAAAGTATTACAGTAAATATAATATCATATCACTGGAGTCCTAGACCACCTCAATCAAAACAGGGTAAATACTTTTGTTCTCTATCATTTCAAATGAAATGTGTTATTTGCAGTGGCTACATAAAACATACGTGGGCCTTAGCAGTACCTGTTCATTTACAGTAGTTCATAAGTAGTTACAGCAGTTATACTTTCATTCACTGTTTAATTTATATTAATTGAAAAAAAAAAAGTGCAGTTGATACTGCTGAGGTTGCCGAAGGTCAAGGCTGTCTAATTTTGAACTCACCTCACGCCTCTTTCTTCCAGCACTCTTGATTTCCTGTTTGCCTGATCTTTCTTTTGCAGATTCCATTTCATCCCTGCTTTCTCCCTGAGCCACTGTTTTCTTTCTCTTATTCCTTTTTTCTCACTTTTCTCTGTTTTGCTCCGGATTAAAATCTGGTGGTGAAAAATGTGTCCTGGTCCTCAAGCTCGAGTGCAGCTGCCTAACACCCGCAACCACCAGCATTAATTAAGGATTGCTTGTGGTGACGTCATGGCCAACACAACCGATTACATGAAATCAGGACACAATTTCATTCCTAATTTTGCTGAAACAAATACTCACCGCGCCATTCGTGGACATCACCTCAATTAAGTGTGACTGGGTGCTTCTAAATCGGCTTCATAACCCTACTAATCAGTGCTTTATTTTTAAAATAAAAACACGTTAAGACTGTCATTACAGCATCTTCAGATGAAACTAACACTTTAGTTTGGATAATTTCTCGATTAGTGGGTTATTAGAAATTGAATATGGGAGAAATGTATGTTGAAATAATGATAGATGACTGGTGTTTTTAGAGGAACAAGAAATACTGAGGTAGCATTTTACTTCTGGGTGGTAAGCTGTACTCGGGGCTCCGTCGTCTTCGGACCCGTGAATAATCATCACTGCAACAGAAAGACTTGGCGGTCTGATAACCGGAGGCCCACACACCCAGCACCTCTGCTCCCTGCATCTGACGCCATCTTTTCATGCGGCTCCCAGGAGCCATCCTCGAACTGGAAACAGTGGGAGCTGCGCAGACAATCCAGATCTGATATAACTTGCCGAAGTACAACGGAAGAGCTTTGAAATGCATGATCTGAAATATGAATATTAATGTATTGTTTCTCATTAGAACGCAAGAAAGATTAAAGGCATTTGAAATCAAGGAGGGAGGATACATGCTTGGAAGAGGAGATTGAGGAGAAAGAAGCAAGTTAACAGGCATCCCAAATGAAAACGAATTGCGTATGCCCAACAAAGCAAACAGTGCTTCATTTCAATCACGAGAGATTGAGGTGTCATATCCACGATGGAACATATTACAGAAGAAAATTAAGGTCTCAAACGCACGCTACCTCTTAGTGCACAGCCACACACATCACTACCACAGCGTTAATGCGCGTGAACTATTTGGATAAATTGATGATGTTGAAAGCAATGAGCATTGTTATTTGAAAGCATTCGGTGCCGAAGATCAACAATTTGATGGAAAAATCCATACATTCTATATCTGTGAAATAAGTGGGCTTATTTACTATAGAAGTGGCGGAGCGTGGCGTTAGCCTCCTTGGCTTAACGCCGCGCTCAGCCACTTCTGAAACGCAGGGCTGCACCATATATACAACAATATGGTGCTGCTTAATGCCGCACACATAGAAGTGACAAAATGTCATTTTTTAAAAAGATTGTTTATGTGCAGGAAGGGTTACCTTCCTCCACATAAACAATCAATGGCCTTTTGCTGTTTCTATGTGTGCTGCACAACACAGCACACATGGAAACAGCAAAAACAAGGAGAAATAAAGCATTTCTCCTCGTTTCGCCCGTTTAAGACCAGGTTTTGTCTGATATTCATTTTGGTGCTGCCTCCTCTTTACGCTGCCCTTGTAAATAGGGGGCAGCGTCAAAATCAACGGGTGTTGCGGTGGAACGCCCACCGCAACACCCATTGCCCTCCCCTTTCACACTAAGTACAGTGTGAAAGGGTGCCTTATTTACAAAGCAGTGTTAAGCCACATTAAGTGGCTTAATGCTGCCTTGTAAATAAGGCGAAGCACATATCGCCACAGGAACATCACTAAAAGTCACGTTCCTGTGGCGATAGGGACTTGTAAATATGCCCCAAAATGTTTAGCATCAAACATTTTTGACTGATGTTGCACTCAGTTACTGCGACAGTGGTTGTGTGTGCATGTCTATATTACATCTCAAAAGTTCCTTACAAATGTAAAACCTCCCGAACTTTTACTAATCTAACCATTAATCCTCAAAACAGAAGGTATTTCATCAATAGTCCTCGCAATAGCAGTGGGAGTAGCAAAGTTATTTGTGCATCAACTCCGACTTATAAGTGCAAATTCAGTATAGCAATTCACAATGTGTGAATTTGCGTAAGCAAATCAGTTTACTCATTAGTGATATTACATATGGGGTAAACAACACCCTGCCCTACATTATAAGGGTATTGCAGGTTACCAAGGAGTTCCATGACCATATAAAGTATTTGCAACACTTCAAACAGTAAAACTGTGAAAACACCAAACAAAAGGATTCCACACTAGGCTAGAAAAATAGTTCTTAATGTAATAAATACAACAAGAACAAAACTACAAAAATTCAATCAGTAGAACTTGAAATGTGAATTGTTAAAGAATAAACTCAAAAATAGCACTTTACACATTGCTCTAAGTTAAGCCTGACTGCTCTGTACTACTAAAGGGCGAGCACAGGTTAATTTAGGGGTTGCCTACTTCTTACCCTGCATAGGATTGTGGTTGCTGCTTGAATAGTGCTCATACCCCAGTCAACCTTCAACCCAATTTATAACATTAGCAGTTGCCTGACTAGATAAATATGTGTGTTTCAAATGTATTTACTTCCTATAGCATGTTGGAGCTAAAATAATTAGATGAGATAGAAGTATTGCTGGAAAATGGGCTACTGGTTGAGGAGGGGGGAACCCTAGTCAAGCAACAGCCACAATTTCTGTCAGGCTGAAGTCACTAGCAAACCCCAATTTAACCTGTGCTTTACCCTTTGGTTATCTGATCGCGCCAGGCCGAGACTAAGTCACAAGTCTAGGCTGACCACTTAAGAGCTCAGGCTGGATACAGGAACCAAGTTAGGCCGGCTGAACAAGAGTACCTTAAGCTCTGGTTGCTAAGCGCTATGAAATCCTGCATCGGGGATGTGTTACACAGCTTCAGTTTTGAGGAGCTGCGAGGCTGCGATAGGGAGTCTTGCGCATTAATTGAGGGTGCCCTCGATGAGGGGCCTGCGTTGAGAAGGCCTCCGTCTGGTATGCGTCACGCTGCAGTGGTTCCGAAGTGGAGCTACGAGAAGTTGCATCATGCTGAGTCAGTTCTGACCATAGGACCACAGTTGGGCTGGCAGAGCACTTTCCAAGGGTCCAGGACTGCGGTGGCTCAATGTTAGACATGAAAAGTGGCAGGGTCACATGCGCAAACTCATTTAGGTTTAACCCTTTCGGTAAAAGCTAATCTCCAACTGGTGCTCCAAAGGAAACAGGCTGCCACTTAATGCCCATAAATCCGGACTGGATAACCAGTCCTATATACAGTTAAACACAACTTCCTTGAGCAGCAACACATATAGTAATACAAATTGTCCAAGTGTTCTTTTTGATTCCAATCAGGTTTATTTCTTCACGACAAATCTTCAACATCAGATATAGTTGATATAGCCAACACGTGTTTCGTCAGATCACGATGTCATCACATCACTGACTTCATCAGGGCTATAATAAACAAACAACAACATCTAAGGTCCTATTGGTAATTCATCTCATTCCATCACCAAAACACCCTGGTGAATATGAGCACTTAATTATCATAATAAAAAGAGTCAGAATATATTTCAAACTCGAAAGAGGGGCATCCTCCATGTTAATTAATCACAAGTCTCTTAATAGAATTAGATATTAGGTGTGAACAGAAGAAACAAGTTTGTGAACAAAAAGTAAGCAGTTACGTATAGCAGAGAGGCTTTCTTTAAATATTTGGATTTTCGACCTGACATGCAAACCAATACAAATGTGTTTCATCATAGCAGACACCAGTGTAGCCATGAGAGTGCCAGTACAAATACTAATGTTTCAATAGTAAGGCTCACCTTCTCTAAATCAACATTCAAAATTCTCTGATTATACAGCTTCCGCAAGTTCTCTTGTATGTATCATCAAATTGTTGGGTAAAAACCGTATCCAATTGCCTATAGATATTAAGTATTCATTGTAAAACCAAATTATTCAAATATCATTATCGTCATAATCTGTATTTCTGTTTTCACACACTATTTATCTACACGTGCCATTTACGATCTCGAGCATGCCGTGAGAATCTAAGCCGAACTATTATTATATAACTAGTTGTCGAGAGGGAGTATTGTAAATGCCACTCCATTGTTATAAAATCTACCATACTCGGTATTGTTATTAAAAGCACAGTCACTGCTCAATTGTTTTTATATTAATGACACGTTTATCCTGAAAAGCGGCATGTGGTTTTGCAGAAACTATCATACCCGGTAATATTCATAACGCTGCATTCACTAATGTGTTACCATTATATTATTAACGCATTTTACTCCCATACGGCGCCATGAATATTAAAAATAGCCCAACCATTCTATGGTTCTTTCTTTAGTTATATTAGCTAGATCAAAGCTACTTTCTTATTATTAGACGCGTACCTCATGAGGCGCAGAGTGCTCCTTGTACAAATCCTGACGGCGTGGTGGACGAGCGCCAACTTGATTCTCACTTATATAGTGAACAAGTTGGTATTGCTAAATTGTATCACAACTCAAAAGAGTTTTTTATATATATCTTCCTCAATAATCCATATATTTGGTACCTTTACATTTAATTATCTGTTCAAAATCAAAAAAAGTTTTATTTTAATTTTTTTAATTTTTTTATATGATTTGGACATTTATATAACTAAATTGAAAAACACTTACCAAATATGGCCGCCAACAACCTCTTATTGTTAGTTGTAGGTTTTACCAAAATGGCGCTCAAGTTTTCCGGATATAATAGATCGCAAAAGTATCAATGTGCACATATCCGAAACCTATAAAAAACGATCAAACGAACTGAATAGCAGTTTAGATCGCTGGCAAATGAAGTAAAAAACTAAACGACCGTGTACTCACGGTATTACAACAGCAAATTTTTCTGAAAGCTATGCCTACGTAATATGGCCGCCATTAGCCTTCATCTCCTATAGTCATAGTATATCTACAAAATTTACCATCATAATGACTAGAATGATTTCTTTAAAATAATTTTAAAACCCTTGGCTGAAAAATTCCAAGGTTGTATATTAATTTCTCTCTTAAATGTTTTTATATAATATTCGCGTTGCAGTATCTATTATAGGGTGTGAATAATATATACATATATCAGTGTGGTCTATAGTCATATTTGACAGAGCCTAAAATTTAAAAAGCCTATCCAAAGCATATGCACTACCTCCTCTCATGGCCACTTCATTGTCATCGACGAAAAGGCACAATTACATTTCAGAAGGACGTCTCCCATTAGATCTCATGTAAAGACAATTCACATCAAATGTTTCATAAACAAACTGGTACATTATAGAAATATGAATCTAAACTTTCCGTAAACCATCTTTCACTTCCAAAAGTGCGAATAAATGATATATTGGTCTCTAATCATTTATATCAAAATCCTGGTTAAATTGCATCATCATAAAAAGTACTGCATCTCATGATCAATATTCAGCCCTAGTTCTACCGATCTCATGATCATAATCCATCGTGCTTCACTCTGTCGTAACAGGAGCTCTCTATTGCCACCCCTAGGGTTACTTGGTACAATTTGTAGACCATGATAACGAAATTGTAAATGTTTCCCTTGTGCTCTACATTCACACATATGTTGCGCAATCGGATATCTCATATCCCTCTGTTTGATCGCTCTGAAGTGTTCCATAATCCTTTCTTTCACTGGTCTTATGGTACTTCCTATGTAAATCCTGCCACAATTACATATAAGTACATATACAACATAACGTGTCGTACAGTCCATGTGCGTCTTAATTTCAAATTTGCATGAATTATTGAAACTAAACTCCTTGACCTTGTCAACGGCCAATTTGCACATGGTGCAGTGTCCACATTTATAGAACCCTTTGGCTCTTGTATATAGCCAGGTCTCTTGTTTCGACACCATGGGATAGCTAGGACTCAAGGTACTCTGAATTGTATTTCCCTTTCTATATGTGATGTTAGGTCGAGATTTAACAGACTCATGTAGATCACTGTCTCCTGTAAGCAGGGACCAATGTCTATTCAGGATGTTGTATAATTTCTGTGAGTGTGGGTGATACTTAGTAACCATCCTAACCACTTTCTCCTTCTTACTCTTGTCATTATCTCCCTTATCTTTAAGGGTGTCAGCTCTATCCAATTTGCGTATCCTAGCGTCTGCTTTCTCTACCACTTCATTGTTATATCCCCGTTTAGCAAAACGAGCCTTCATATCTTCTAAATTCTCTCTAAAGGTATGTTCTTGACTACAGTTTCTGCGGGCCCTTAGCATTTCTCCATATGGAATGGAGTTGATTTGACTTCTAGGGTGTGAGCTGCCCGCATGTAAGAGGGAATTGCAGGATGTGGGTTTACGGTGCATGCGACTATGAATTCTATCCTCCACTATGTAGAGTTCTACATCTAAGAAGATCATTTCTGTCTCACTACTCTCCATGGTGAAGGTCATGTTGGCATCATTATCATTTAGAAAGGTGTGAAATTCTTTTAACCTTTCCGCAGTACCGGTCCAAATCATCAGACAGTCATCGATAAAACGACCCCAGTAATGGATATCGTTTATCCATTCACGACCGCGAGGGCCCCAGATATGCGCCGCCTCAAACCAACCCATAAATAGATTGGCAAAGGACGGCGCAAATCTGGAACCCATCGCAGTCCCGCAGAGCTGCCTGTACCACTGCCCATTAAAAAGAAAAGCATCGTTGTCAAGTATCAGCTGTGCCATCTCTAGTAGCATCTCTGAGTGCATCAGATAATCTATTTGGCGTCTGTCCAAGAAATATCTCAGTGCATTGTTGCCCTTCCCATGTTCTCTGTTTGTGTAAAGGGAAACTACATCAAAGGACACAAGCATCATGCCCAGTTCCCACCTTACATCACACAGCATATTCAATAGATGTTTTGTGTCCCTGATATAGGACGGTAAATTAGAAACATGCGGTCTAAGGTAAACATCAACAAACTGCGAGAGTTTTTCCGTTGGCCCACCAATGCCTGAGATGATCGGTCTGCCCGGAGGAAAAGGTAATCCCTTATGAACCTTTGGCAGTGTGTATAGACATGGAAATCTTGGATGGTCAACTGTTAAAAACTTATATTCATCATCATTCACTAGATCTAGTTCATGCCATTCTTTCAAGTGCCCATTGATACTGCGTGTAATGTCAAACATCGGATTTGTACTTAATTTAACATAACACTTTACATCACTCAACTGCATCAAGATTTCACTGTCATAGTCAATTTTGCGTATTACAACCATACAACCCCCTTTGTCAGCTTCTCTACTAATTATTTTTTGATCACTCATTAGATCCTTAAGAGCAGCTCTTTCCAAAGAATTTAAATTATCATGGGTAAAGTTTCTTTTTTTCCTTACATTATCTTTCTCTTCCCACCTGTCAAGATCTCTTAAAACCAATTTATGAAACAAATCAATGTTGTTACCTGTCTGTAATTGCGGAGTCCATCTCGATTTTGATCTCAAACCACTATCTTCACTTGAATCATGGATTAGTTCCAATTCCTGTAATAACCTACACACAGTCATAGGATCTTCCTCATTTTCAGTAATTGATAGTAGTAATGCCGTATTTTTTATATCAGCTATAGTGTGTACACCAGATGTTTTTTCTAATTGAATATCTCTTTCAGTCATAGTTTTACTTGCAAAGAACTTCTTTAATTTCAGTTGTCGCATAAATTTATATAGATCTATCTTCATGTCAACCATATCATACATTTTAACCGGACAAAAGCTCATGACTTTACTGAGAACAGATATCATTTCTTTCGAGAGTAATTTATCAGACAGATTAACAACTTTCATATCTAAATTTGTGGGCTCGCCTACTTCTGTTTGTTCCACGACCTGGTTTGCATCCCCTTTCTTTCTCCTGGAGCATTTCCTGCCTCTACACCCTCTCCTGGTTTTAGTACTTCTCCTCCCCTTGGCCTCTTGCTCTGATCTTTGTTGCCCATTCGAATTCTCCACACTTCCCTTAAAAAAGCATTAGATTGGTTTGAGGTACCCTCTCCAGGGTCCTCATCACCACTAGTGGACATGTTCCCAACTGAAATCCCACTTTTCTCACTGATTGATGATGTTCTACTAGCACCTGGTGTAGTGTCCTGTCTGATTAAGTAATCAAAACGACTAGCAAATGTAAAAACCCTTCCTCCAAGGTAATCTGCCTCGTCCCTCTTAAGTTTCCTTGCTTTGCGTTGCTTAATTTCATCCTCATGTTTGTTTAAGATATCTTCAAGAATCTCATAATTCTTTTTTGTTGGTTCTTCTAGATTAAGTTCAGCTATTTCCTTCTCTAGTAGGTCTATCTCTGTTGCAAGTTTTTCGACTTTCCTGCTGGCATTATCAATAAGAATATTGATGAGGTTATTTGAATTATTTGTTAGTTCCTTTTCCCATTGCGCTAGAAGATCCTCTTCTAAATCATCGTAGGTTGGGAACAACTGGGAACGTAGACCACGGGGAACCCTACCTAGTCTCTGGTACTGTCTCAGGGTTGCTCCATCCCACCATTTCGAAGCTTCCGTCTTCTTAAGTCTCTCTAACCTCAAGAATTTTTCTTTAAGTCCCTCTTTCGTTCTAATATTACCTTGGGTCACTGCTTTGTTAACTGCAACCCCAGCGCTCAAATCTTTGAAGAGATCCTATGCTACCCTATCTCTATCTCTCCTGACGCTCATTATTGCCAGCTATATAGCACCAAATACGTCCTTTTGTATCTTTTTCGGTTATTCTCAAAGGGTATCGAGTGCTACAAGTCCTATATAACAATGTTAGACATGAAAAGTGGCAGGGT